>JAKRSK010007345.1:1895000-2245000 GCA_029891615.1 Natrix natrix natrix | reverse complement strand
GTTGGGAGGAAAAGACAGGAGGATAAAAACTCCCACGCTAGATAGATAGAATGAACCGAAGGCCACCGGCTCTCCATCTCAGAGGAAATGAACAAAGCCTCACAGTTATAAAAAGAAAGATATTTTCACCCACTGAATTATTAGCTGGTTTCATCACTCCGCACTAAATAGGCCAGTCTGCCATTCAGGAACACGGAAACGGGCTGCAAACACCGACATCCTCGACTTAGGACCACAATTGAGCCCCCCAAGGCCTGCGGTTAAGTGAGGAAAAAAGTGTGTTTTGTCCCATTTAACGACCTTTCTTGCCGCTGCTAAGCGAATCTCTGCAGTTGATAAGTTAGCCACACGATTGTGAAGTGAACCTGGCTCCCCTCATTGATTTTTGCTTGTCGGAAGGTCACAAAAGGGGATCCTGTGACACACAGACACACACACACAACCGTCATAAGTATGAATCTGTTGCCAAGTGTCTGAATTTGGATTACATGATCAGGGGGATGACGTTACACAGGTCGTAAGTGTGAGAAATGGTCCTCAGTCACTTCTTTCAAGGCCATTGTAACTTGGAACGGTCACTAAATGAACTGTTGTAAGTCGAGTACTATCATCTACGGGCAAGGTGCGCCTCAGTATTTCTGAGATACTACTCGGACCAGTCAAACAGGTTAATAATCCCCAGGTAGCTTTGCAAGCTGCATACTCAATTCCATTACGGCATGAAGCGGATCAGACAGGATATAATGGCCCTTGCTGAGAAAGTGGAAGCGAATGATCAGGTAGCTAGTCCTTAAGGTTTTTTTGTTTTTGTTTGTTTGTTTGTTTAAACACAAAATTCCTAGCAGAACAAACCCTTTATGGCAGGGTTGAGCTCTTGCAACTCTTTAGCCTAATTTCAAAAAGTCATAGAATCCCAGGGTTAGATGGGTCCTTGGAGGTCTTCTAGTCCAGCAGTGTTCTGACTGAGGCTTCCCAAGATCATGAAGCCGACTCCTCGTCCCAATAAAACCCCTTTTATAATACAATAGCAGAGTTGGAAGGGACCTTGGAGGTCTTCTAGTCCAACCCGCTGCCTAGGCAGGAAACCCTATACCGTTTCAGACAGATGGCTATCCAACATCTTCTTAAAGACTTCCAGTGTTGGAGCATTCACAACTTCTGGAGGCAACTTCTGTTCCACTGATTAATTGTTCTCACTGTCAGGAAATTTCTCCTCAGTTCTAAGTTGCTTCTCTCCTTGATTAGTTTCCACCCATTGCTTCTTGTTCTACCCTCAGGTGCTTTGGAGAATAGCTTGACTCTCTTTTATTTAGGTTAAAGGGAATTCCTCTCCAGCAAAGTCCCGGCCAACAGTCTTTCAAGAGATTTCACAACCACAGACCTTTATCGGGCTTGGAGAGTTGCCAAGCCGATATCTTCTAAACTCCATGCTGTAGCAGCAATTCCTTGGCAAGAAGTCAGGAAGGGATCTTCATTCTCCTGCAAACTCCACTCCCCTTTCGCTCCTCTTTATTTCCTCTGGGAGGGGCCATTCATCGTCTACCTGTGGCTTTACTCCCGAGTCGCCCCTTGTTTCTTAGCTGTTCCCTTCTCCTGGCAGCTCTGCGCATGCACATACTGGGAACAGGCTCCAGCTGTTCTTCTGCCCCACTGATCTCTGAAGGCAGCTGATAACTGCCGGATGGCCCTGGCCGCATCTCTGTTTCCGACACAGAGCCCTCCTCAGACTCCAGGACTGGCTCATGTTCCTCCCCAACCTCCCCACTGTCCAAATCTGGAACCAGCTACGCTGGCTGCTGGCAGGTGACAACAATCGGACCCCAACATTTCCCGCGATGGTGAGTTACAGCTGCCAGTGAGGAAGCAAGGGTTTCACATAAGCAACCTAATCTCGCAGCTGGGCAAGTGGAGCTTCGCGCGGACTGGTTATCAGTGGGTCACGGACTACTAGTACCCATAGATGGACCAGAGCAGAGGTGGGATGCTCCCAGTTTGGCCCAGATCGGCCGAATCAGTAGTAGTGGCGGCAGGAGGCTCCTCCCAGCTGCGTAGATGCACAGAAGTGTTGCCTGCATGCACAGAAGCATTTTGTGCATGCGCAGCAGTGGTGGGTTTCAAAAATTTTTAGAACCTCTTCTGTAGGTGTGGCCTGCTTTCTGGGAGTGGCTTGCCAGCCATGTGACCAGGTGGGAGTGGCTTGGCAGTCATGTGACTGGGTGGTCGTGGCCAACTTGTAAAATGTGGTGAAACTCACTTAACAACGCTCTTGCTTAGCAACCAAAATGTTGGCTCAGAAACTCTTGCATTTGAAGCGCGCAAGTCTTAAAGCTGTCAAGTTACAAGACCCTTACACCCCTAACCCTTTAGAAAAAAAAACCCCGAGGGTGTTCAAACTTGACAGCTTTAAGACTTGTGGACTTCAATTCCCAGAATTCCTCCTCCAGTCATGTTGGCTCAGGAACTCTGGCATTGAAGTGTGCAAGTCTTCAAGCTGTCAAGTTACAAGATCCTTGCACCCTTAACCCTTTAGGAAAAAAAACCCAGGGGTGTTCAAATTTGGCAGCTTTAAGACTTGTGGACTTCAACTCCCAGAATTCCTCCTCTCGCTCTTCATCTTGATGATGTGCGGACGGGCGGGGGGAGGGAGCTGGAACCGGTTCTAAGCGGCACGGTAGATTTATGGAACCTCTTCTATAGAAGAGGTTAGAACTGGCAGGAACCCACCCCTGATGCGCAGAAGCGTTGTGTGCTTGCACAGAAGCATTGTGTGCATGTGCAAGCATGCATGGAAGCACGCCCAAACCGGTAGTAAAAAAATTGGCAACTCACCACTGGACGAGAGGTTAGGGACCCTTGTAGTAGTTGAATGCTTCTGCTCAAGCATGAAACCCTCTTTAATTCTGGACAAAAGGGTCTTGTACGAGTACCGATTAGGTGAGACCTGGCTTAAAAACAGCCACCGTGAGAGGGACCTTGGAGTCCTAGCAAACGCTACTTAAGCATGAGTCAGCCATGCGCAACAACAGCCAAAAGAGCGAATGCAACCTTGCGTTGCATAAGCAGAGGCGCAGAATCCAAATCACTTGAAGTGTTAGTATGGCTTTCTAAAGCCTTAGTAAGGCCACACCTGGAATGCTGCAGCCAATTTGACTACCAAAAAAGATGTTGAGAAAGTGCAAAGAAGAGCAACTTCTAGGACAGGGGTGTCCAAACTTGGGAACTTTAAGACTTGTGGACTTCAACTCCCAGAATTCCCCAGCCGGCTGGCTGGCTGGGGAATTCTGGGAGTTGAAGTCTATAAGTCTTAAATTTCCCAAGTTTGGACACCCCTGGTCTAGAGAAAAGGACTAAGGGAGGACATGATAGCAGTCTTCCAGTATTTGAGATAAAGGTAAAAGTTCCCCTCGCTCAAATGTGCTAGTCATTCCCGACTCTAGGGGGCGATCTCCGATACAAAGCCCAAGAGCCAACGCTGTCCAAAGACATCTCCGTGGTCATGTGGCGGGCATGACTCAACGCCGAAGGCACACGGAACGCTGTTCCCTTCCCACCAAAGGTGGTTCCTATTTTTCTACTTGCGTTTTTACATGCTTTTGAACTGCTAGGCTGGCCGAAGCTGGGACAAGTCACGGGAGCTCACTCCGTTACAAGACATTAGGGATTCGAACTATCGAACTGCCGACCTTTCTGACGATAAGCACAGAGTCTTAGCCACTGAGCCACCACATCTCTTGTATTTGAGGGGCTGCTCCAAAGAAGAGGGGATCCACCTATTCTCCAAACCACCAGAAGGCAGGAGAAGACACAAGGAATGTGTACAACGAAACCAATTTCGTTGTATTTAAGTACAATGACAATAAAAATTATACTTATACTTATGGAAACTAATCAAGGAGAGAAGCAACCTGGAATTGAGGATAAACTTCCTAATAGGGAGGACAATTAACCAGTGGAACAGCTTGCCACCAGAAGTTATGAATGCCCCAACACTGGAAGTCTTTAAGAAGATGTTGGATATCCATTCGTCTGAAGTGGTGTAGGGTTTCCTGTCTAAGCAGGGGGTTGGACTAGAAGACCTCCAAGGACCCTTCCAATTCTGTTATTCTATTCTATTCTGTTCAAAATATTATATGTCGATCCTTCCATTTTTTTTTCTGCAAGAAAAGGTTTCCTTACCTGCTTTATTAAGATCCAGCCAATTTGTCCATGCAGAGAATTTTGAGGCTGGGTTTTAAACCAAATGTTGAATAGGCTGGACGAGAAATTGCGACAGACGGATGAAACCGTACACTTCATTTACGCGTGGCCATTCCAAAGTATTACCCAAGTTTCAAAGAGCACCAAAGCACAAGCGCCATAAAGGAATATATTGTGGCTCATGAGCTCCTTTTAAAGAGATCTTTTTATGCCATCAACAAAATGCCAACAGATCTATGGAACCTGCTTTATCGCACCATAAAGCAAATAATAATAATAATAATAATAATGCAGAAAATAGAAATGGAGAGGAACGGAGTCACCTTGAGAGAAGAAGAAAGTGAAGTATTGGTTAAAAAGAAAAGTGGGGAAAATACTATAATTCCAAAAAGGGCAGATTAGTAGATGGTAATCGAAGATTAGATAATGTAACTGTGTTATGAATATTAATAGTGTGTTAAAATATATTGTACTCCTGTGATGGATTGACTATTGTTAGTAATTGGCGTTATTAGCAATTCCACGCATTTGGAACATTGACGCTAGGGTGGAATAATGAGTGATTTTCATAATATTGAAGAACAATACTTAGGAAGGGATAACAAATAAAGGGCGCAAAGAAATGTTATTTATGTTTTAAATGAACGAATGGGGAAATGTCAAAGGAACATGAAATGAGACAAATACTGTTGAAGTTGGAAGATAAGAATTTCACATACTGTTTGTGTTATTGTTGTTAATGTTGTTTATGTATGTTTATTACTGGAAAACAAAAAAAACTATTTAAAAAAGTGCACTGGCAGTGCAAAGCAGTGGTTAGGGGAGACCTTCAAAATACGAAGTTCCATTTTTGAGGTGTTTAAATATTCTCCCAAGTCCCCTTGTCTTCCTTTAAAGATTTCTCATGGGTGAAAACGGAGCATTTTTGGGTATATAAAGTGAAAAAGCTCGTTTATCAGGTTGTGTTGCAATTGCTCAACGCTAGAAGTTTCCTTCTTCTTCTTTTTTACTTCTCTTAGAAGTTCCCTGTACAAAATTCCCTAAGAATTAAAAACCAGGGGCAGCTGCCACATTGGGACGCCTTAAAAGTCGGATTGGGGCATTTAAGTGGGCGCAATGTGGCAACGGTCCCTGATCGTTTAAAAAAAAAAGAGAGAGAAAACTATTTTAGGATTCGGTGCACACATCCCTCTTTGGAAGACGGTGCCCAGGAACTATTTGCAACCGGACACAAACATTAAACCTGGAGCTCAGCTGATTTTGAAGAATTTCTAACAAATCCCACCGCCTCCAGGCACTGATGATGTAACCTAGCTGGGTTGTGAAACATCTGCAAGAAGAAAGCTAAGCTCTGATAGCAGCAAGGAGCCCCCTGTCGTTGTTGTCGTCACCGTCCTCCTCCGCCCCCCTCCTCCTCCCCCTCCTCTTTCTCCTTCCCTTCCTGCAAGCCCCACTCGCTTCTAACACTGATGACATTCCCAAGCTGGGTCACGAAATGTCTGCAAGAAAAGCACCAAAGACCCCACAGTCCTCCTCCTCCTCCTCCAACCCCCTTCCCTCCTAGCACTGATGATATAACCTAGCTGGGTCGTGAAAGGTCTGCAAGAAGTCAGCCAAGCTCTGATACCACCAAGGAGCTTTCTGTCCTCCTCCTCCTCCTCTTTGCTTCCTCCCCCTCCCCTCCTCCTCCCCCTCCTCCTCCCTGCAAACCCCACTCCCTTCTAACACTGATGATGTTCCCAAGTTGGGTCATGAAACATCTGCAAGAACACCACCAAACTCATATAACATCAAGGACCCCACTGTCCTCCTTCCCCTCCCCTCCGCAACCCCCTCCCCCTTCTACCACTGACGACGCTACCTATTTGGGTCATGAAATGTCTGCAAGAAGACCCCCAAGCTCAGAGACAACACCCCACCCCAAGTTTACCCCTGAATTACAAACCTTCTCTTCCATTTACTTCTCCTTTCACCCCAAGGAATGAAAACATGGGGATCCCACCCCACTCCTTCCTTAACCGTTGAAGTCCAGCTGGGCTTCAACACAAGACCTCAACCCCATCCTCTCTTAAAAATGTCCTCCAAAGTTGACAGATCAGCGCAAAGGGCTTCCTTCAGCCTTGCACCCGTGAGACATTCTCTCCTTTTCCTGTCTGGGAACAACGAGCCCACTTTTAGCTAGACTTAAGGTTCAAAATCTGAAACCTTCAGCGCAAAGGAAGAAGGGGCCAACTTACCCAGCGGTGAGCTCTCTCCCTCTCTCTCGTCCCGAGTGTCCTTTGTCCTTTCCAACAAGCCAAATAGTTTTTTTCCCTTTCCTCCACCCTTGGCAGCCTGGCTGCCTTCCCACTGCATTAAACTGGGATCCAGGACTGTACCGTATTCTCAGGAAAACACATGCATGTAAAAATCACAAGCAGAAGGAGCCAAGCGAAAGAAAGAGACTCCGAAAAGAAATCTCGATTCTTTCACCTGCCGTTTTTTTTTCCTTTTTCTTTTTTTGGGGGGAGTTCAGCGCCGCGAACCGGTTCCAACTGGTACAGGAACCCCACCCTGCTTGAGTGGGAGAGGGGGGGGCGTTGGGGTGGGGTTCGAACTAGATGACCTAACAAGGCCCCTTCCAACTCTGTGAATCTGCATCAGGATAAACGAAAAATATCGAAAAATGTTTTGATTTTTAATTTTTTTTAAAAAAATATTAAAAATAGAAAACATCGACGGCTCTTTTAAGACTGAAAAAAACATAGATGACATTGTAAGATTGTAAAGTTCCAGCAGTTTTTCTTGAGCCACTGACGATGCCAAAGAGAGTGAGACTCGAGACGAGGCTTGCAAAAAAATATCAGAACATACAAATCAATGCATGGAAGGAATAGCCACCCCCTGCAAGAGGGGCTCAGAGTATTATCTACATTTTAGGCAGATAGAGACAAAGTTTATCCAATCAGAGATAAAGATTCGTTACCAACGAAATGTTTAAAGCGTCCTTTTGTTCAAGCTCCTGTCTCTGACTACCTTATCTATGGAGTATCCCTATAGCCTTGTGTAGGGAGTGGCAGCCCCTCTTTGCCAAGTTGCTTTTTGGCAGAATGCTTTAAGGATTTATGAGCCAGGAAAACTCCCTAGTTTTGTTCCTTTATCTACACAAAGCCACAAAGAAGAGGGAGTCAAGCTATTCTCCAAGGCACCTGAGGGTAGAACAAGAAGCAATGGGTGGAAACTAATCAAGGAGAGAAGCAACTTAGAACTGAGGAGAAATTTCCTGACAGTGAGAACAATTAATCAGTGGAACAGAAGTTGCCTCCAGAAGTTGTGAATGCCCCAACACTGGAAGTCTTTAAGAAGATGTTGGATAGCCATTTGTCTGAAACGGTATAGGGTTTCCTGCCTAGGCAGGGGGTTGGACTAGAAGACCTCCAAGGTCCCTTCCAACTCTGCTATTGTATTGTATCTATGGGGCCTGATATTCCTGTGTAACAATTTCTTCTATGTTTTCAAGAATATGCCTAGCTTTGAAGGCAAGAATAGAGAAGCGAGACACAGCCTTGTTTGCAGTAAGGCCATCCAGTATTAAGGTTACCATTTGCTAGGCTAGAAAACAACTCATTTCTGACAGTATACAATAATAGAAGCAGAAGCCCGTAACAAAGCTTAATTCTTCATAAATGATTTATAGCAGGATATCACATCGGAAGCAAACAGCAAACATTGATTTAATCAGTAACAATTAGATAGTAACGTAAGCAATTCACAATAAAAGCAAATAGCCAAGATTGATTTCTGTTGATTCATATACTCCTTCAAGATTGTAAACCGTTTCAAAGGGACAAGCCAGAAAGCCGATTTAAGTCAGTTTCATTTTGCCAGAGACAGACGGGGCCTTCCTGGGTGTTAAAACAAAAATAAAACTGAATGCAAATTGAAATTTGGAAGCTGTGGAAAATGCAATCCTCGGATTATTGGAGGGCGCAGCTGAGGCGCCAGGGCCAAGGTGCTTGCCTTAAAGGGCATCACAGCCTCCCCCAAAGAGCTTAAACAAGCAGAGTTTATAATTCCCTTCCCGTGTTTCTCCGAGGGATACTGGAGGTTGCTATCACAAAATTATTGGGTGGATGATCACACCAAACAGATTTTAATGCTCAGCTGTTTTACTGGAGGCGGGAAATAATGTTAATCCTCTTTAGGGCTTGGTTCTCTCTTTTATTTATTTATTTCATTTTTTATGTATTTATTTATTTCGCCAAGCATGAATTAGACAACAGATATAAGTATGGGCATGATTACAAATACATGAAATACAATACCACTTTATAATGCCTTGGTAAGGCCACACTTGGAATATTTGCATTCAGTTTTGGTCGCCACGATATAGAAAAGATGTAGAAAATCTAGAAAGAGTGCAGAGAAGAGCAACCAAGAGGATTAGGGGACTGGAGACTAAAACATACGAAGAACGGTTGCAGGAACTGGGTATGTTTAGCTTAAGAGAAAGAAGGACTGGGGGAGACATGATAGCAGTCTTCCAATATCTCAGGGGTTGCCACAAAGAAGAGGGAGTCAAACTATTCTCCAAAGCACCTGAGGGTAGAACAAGAAGCAATGGGTGGAAACTAATCAAGGAGAGAAGCAACTGAGGAGAAATTTCCTGACAGTGAGAACAATTAATCAGTGGAACAGAAGTTGCCTCCAGAAGTTGTGAATGCCCCAACACTGGAAGTCTTCAAGAAGATGCTGGATAGCCATTTGTCTGGAACGGTATAGGGCAGGAAACCCTAGGAAATGAATATGAATACAAGAGAATGTGAGGACAGGGATGGTAGGTATACTGGTGTGCTTATGCACGCTCCTTAAAGTCCCCTTAGGAATGGGGTGAGGTGGTCCACGATCGACAGTTTGAGGTTAAAGTTTTGGGGGTTTGGGGAAGAAACCACAGTGTCAGGTAGCGCATTCCAGGCATTGACAGCTCTGTGGCTGAAGTGAAGTCGTATTTTCTGCAATCGAGTTTGGAGTGGTTTACCATAAGTTTGTACTGTATCTGTTGTGAGCGCCTGTGCTGTTGTGGTACATGGGCACACAATACATACAAACTCAAGGTAAACTGCTGTTGACCTCACTCCGTTCCTAAGAGGTCTGAAAGGAGCGTGCCCAAATGCACCAGTGGGCCCAGCCTTCCTGTCCCAACAACCCCAGCTATCCATTTCATGCGTTCCTAATCTTGTATATATTATCCCATGCACACTTGACAACCCAAATAAATAAATGAAAATAAATCTAGTTACAGTTTGGTTGGCCTGGTCAAAAGTAAAGATTGCTCAAGCAGGCCAAAGGTAGCTTTGCAGAAAGAATGGAAATTGTGAATTTATTTGCTCAGTGGAGTCATCGTCGGTAGTCCAAAAAAAAAAAAAACACCTCAACAGTGTGAACTGGAGAGGTTGGCTGTCTTATGCAGTCAATACAATACAACCCTATACTGTTATATAATACAATACAATACAATAGCAGAATTGGAAGGGACCTTGGAGGTCTACTAGTCCAACCCCCTGCCTACGCAGGAAACCCTATACCGTTTCAGGCAAATGGCTATCCAACATCTTCTTAAAGACTTCCAGTGTTGGGGCTTTCACAGCTTCTGGAGGCAACTTCTGTTGCACTGATTAATTCTTCTAACTGTCAGGAAGTTTCTCCTCAGTTCTAAGTTGCTTCTCTCCTTGATTAGTTTCCACCCATTGCTGCTTCTTCTACCCTCAGGTGCCTTGGAGAATGGTTTGACTCCCTCTTCTTTGTGGCAACCCCTGAGATATTGGAAGACTGCTATCATGTCTCCCCTAGTCCTTCTTTCTCTTAAGCTAGACATACCCAGTTCCTGCAACCGTTCTTCATATGTTTTAGTCTCCAGTCCCCTAATCCTCTTTCTTGCTCTTCTCTGCACTCTTTCTAGAGTCTCCGCATCTTTTCTACATTGTAGTGACCAAAAGTGGATGCAAATATTCCAAGTGTGGCCTTACCAAGGGATTGTAAAGTGGTATTAACCCTTCACGTGATCTTGATTCTCTCCCTCTGTTGATGCAGCCTAGAACTGTGTTGGCTTTTTTGGCAGCTGCTGCACACTGCTGGCTCCTATTTAAATGGTTGTCCACTAGGACTCCAAGATCCCTCTCACAGTTACTACTACTGAGCAAGGTACCACCTAAGCTGTACCTGTGCATTCCGTTTTTGTTGCCTAAATGTAGAACCTTACTCTTTCAGTTCAGTTGGAAGATGCATCGAGATCAGGGCTTTCCAATCTTGGCAACTTTAAGATGGTATGGGCACTTCAGTTCCCAGAATTCCCTAGCCAGCAGGCTTAAGATGGTTAGACTTTCTACTCCGATAATTCCCCAGTCAGCATGTTTAAGAGCGGTGGATTCCCACTTCCAGAATTCCCCAGCCAGCTTCCTTTAATAGATTTTGCAGTACCCTTCCCCTGCCATGCCCACCATGCCATGCCCACCATGCCATGCCCACCATGCCATGCCCACCGAACTGGTAGTTTAAAATTTTGAATTTCACCCCTGGTTTCAATTCCCAGAATTCCCCAGCCAGCATTAGAACTGAGGTGCATGCCTATTAAAGCATTCTGCCTGGGGAATTCTGGGAAATAAAGTTCACTCTTCTTAGTGTGCTGAGTTGAGGAATTCTGGGAGTGGAAGTCCGCCCAACTTAAAACCGACTGGCATAATGTGCTGACTCTGGGGAATTCTGGAAATTTGAAGTCCACCCATCGTCAGCATGCTAACTGGGGAATTCTGGGAGCTGAATCCACCCATCTTAAAGCAGGCTGGCTGAGGAATTCTGGGAATGGAAATCTGCCCATTTTAAAGCATGTGGACTGGGGGATTCTGGGAGTTGGTGTCCCCATCCCTTTAAGTTGCCAAGAGTGAGAAACTCTGATCTAAATGATGCGGAACAAATGTTCCCATTGCCACTGGGACACTCCCCCTCCCCCCACCACTTAATTTCAGCAGGATGTCTGGAAGACCGTCCCATCTTTCCCTCTTACCTATCCCTTTTCAGTTCAGGGAGTCAAGCTATTCTCCAAGGCACCTGAGGGTAGAACAAGAAGCAATGGGTGGAAACTAATCAAGGAGAGAAGCAACTTAGAACTGAGGAGAAACTTCCTGACAGTGAGAACAATGAATCAGTGGAACAGCAGTTGCCTCCAGAAGTTGTGAATGCCCCAACACTGGAAGTCTTTAAGAAGATGTTGGATAGCCATTTGTCTGAAACGGTATAGGGTTTCCTGCCTAGGCAGGGGGTTGGACTAGAAGACCTCCAGGGTCCCTTCCAACTCTACTATTGTATTGTATTGTATCCTTTCTCAAGGCAATCCTGTTCAAAAGGTCTGGGAGCAAGAAAAGAAAATGGTATATGGGTGAAATCTGTCACTTGAGGCTGGAAAAAAAATTATGGTTGCTTGATTGAAAAATAATTTTGCACGGAGTTGTCCGGGATCCTGGCATTTTACAGGGTAAAATAAAAGGAGAAAGTTCATTGCTGCCTTAAGGGGTGGGGGTAGTCTAAAATTTCGGAGCCTGGGAAGAAGGGGGGAGAGAAGGTGGCAAATGAAGATGAGCAGGAAATAGCCAAGCTCACAGTATTAGTGTCAAGGCTGAGATTACAGAAGAGCGTGGGAAACTTTTAATGAACTTTTAATCTTTAATTGCAACAATCTTTGCCTCTTTTTTCATTTTTCTATATGCCATTTTTTATATTTTAATATTTCATTCGGATACCACCCGATGTTCTGACCGAGGCTTCCCAGGAGCATGAAGCAAATTCCTGGTCCTGATAAAAAACCCCTTTTGTTAATTGACTGGGAATTCTTCTCATTCCCATCCAGCTAAGTCTTTCGAGGGAGGATTTACAGTCACAGACCTTCTCTGTCTTGGAGAGCTCACAGGCCGATCTCTGCAGAACTTGGGAAGGAGCCTCGGAGAGTCACGAACCAATTAAATGAACTAATGGTCTCCTGCAAACTCCACTCCCCTGTTGCTCCTCTTTTATTTCCTCTGAGAGAGGCCATTCATCGTCCACCTGTGGCCTTACTCGCAAGTCGACCCCTCTTCTTTAGCTGTTCCCTTCCTCTGGCAGCTCTGTGCATGCGCACACTGGGAACAGGCTCCAGCTGTTCTTCTACCCCACTGATGTCTGACTCCGAAGGCAGCTGATAACTGTCAGACGGTCCTGGCCCCCTCTCTGCCTCCGACACAGAGCCCTCATCAGAGCCTTCCCCAGACTCCAGGACTGGCCCATCTTCCTCCCCAACCTCCTCACTGTCCGAATCTGCTGCCAGCTCCACTGGCCTCTGGCGGGCGGCAACACCAGAGTCCTTCTGGGAGGAAGAATCGGGGTATTTAAATTTGATAAACCAAAATAAACTCAAGTTACTAAACAGGTCTCTTTTCCTCCATCCGAAGTAGAGATCTGCTTTATTGATGTTCCAAATGATCGCTTTGAAAAGCAAGCCCGAGATTTTAATCACACATTTGGTCTTTCCATTAAGCATTGGTATTGTACTGACTTGCAAAATTAATTAATCAGGAATCCGGTGGCAGCTCTTCTAACGAAAGTTTGATTCAGGCTTTTGTGAACTGCCAAAAAATGACAAACTATGTAATTTAAATCCTGCTGCTTTCAGAAGCGGCAATAAATCTTCTTAGTCAGAAATGGGGCTACTGGGCTCCTTCCTGAACTTTCCCCCCACCCTCAGCGTTTTTCATATTTTGCAATGTTAAGACGTCTATTGTTCAACTCCCAGAATTCCCCAGCCAGATTGTTTTAAGATGATTAGACATCAGTTCCTGTGCTGACTGGGGAATTCTGGGAATTGAAGTCCATCTGTTTTAAAGGAGACTGGCTAGGGAATTCTGGGAGTTGAAGTCCACCCATCTTAAAGCATGCAAGCTGAAGAATTCTGGGAATTGAAGTCTGCATACCTTACTCTGCTGACTGTGGCATTCTGGGATTTCAAGTCCACCCATCTTAAAGCATGCAAGCTGGGGAATTCTGGGAGTTGAAGTCTGTACGTCTTGCTATGGAATTCTGGGAGTGTGAAAGCAGACTGGCTGGGGAATCTGGGAGTTGAAATCCACCCATCTTAAAGCATGCAAGCTGAAGAATTCTGGGAATTGAAGTCTGCATACCTTACTGTGCTGACTGTGGCATTCTGGGAGTTGAAGTCCATTCAATAATACAATAGCAGAGTTGGAAGGGACCTTGGAGGTCTTCTAGTCCAACCCCCTGCCTAGGCAGGAATATTCATTTTATAGCAGGCTGACTGTGGCATTCTGGGAGTTGAAGTCCACTCATCTTAAAAGCATGCAAGCTGGGGAATTCTGGGGCTTGAAGTCTGTACGTCTTGCTATGGAATTCTGGGAGTCTTGAAAGCAGGCTGGTTAGGGAATTCTGGGAGATGATGTCCATAGGGTATAAAGTTGTCAATAGTTCCTCACCTCTGCTTTAGAGCGCAATCTCAAGATTAGAGATGGGAAGTCCTGGAATAAATCTGGGAAAATTGGCAAAAAAACCATTGGTTTTTTTTTTAATTTTATCAAGATCAGGTGAAGGGTTAATACCACTTTATAATGCCTTGGTAAGGCCACACTTGAAATACGGCATTCAATTTTGGTCGCCACGATGTAAAAAAGATGTGGAGACTCTGGAAAGAGTGCAGAGAAGAGCAAGAAAGATGATTAGGGGACTGGAGACTAAAACATATGAAGGACGGTTGCAGGAACTGGGTATGTTTAGCTTAAGAGAAAGAAGGACCAGGGGAGACATGATAGCAGTCTTCCAATATCTCAGGGGTTGCCACAAAGAAGAGGGAGTCAAACTATTCTCCAAAGCGCCTGAGGGTAGAACAAGAAGCAATGGGTGGAAACTAATTAAGGAGAGAAGCAACTAAAAACTAAGGAGAAATTTCCTGACAGTTAGAACAATTAATCAGTGGAACAGAAGTTGCCTCCAGAGATTGTGAATGCTCCAACACTGGAAGTTTTTAAGAAGATGTTGGACAACCATTTGTCTGAAGTGGTGTAGGCTTTCCTGTCTAGGCAGGGGGTTCGACTAGAAGACCTCCAAGGTCCCTTCCAACTTTTGGGAGGAAAAAAACAGAAAAATAAATGAGAACAAAAACTTTGCTTTTTCCCGAGGCTTTGTTTCCCCCAGGCCTTCCCATCTCTAATCAAGATCCGGGAGGAAATCCGATGAGGTGGCAAAACAAGCACCGATTAGCCGTATGAAGTTCAACAGGGCCAAGTCCAAGTTTGAAGACGGGGAAGTCCAAGGCAGGAGTAGAGATCAGGGCACCATCGCTTCACGCCGTGCCAAGGGAAGCAAGCGTGTCACGCTTCAAGGGCCAGTTGCAACTCAAAAGGGCACCAGAGTTTTGTTAAGGGAAAACTAGGACAACTTGGGTGGGCAGGTATTCAGATCAAGGTAATCTCTTGATCATCCTGGCTTAAATAGGCCTCTTCCAACGGTTAATGCAGTGGTTAAACACAGTGGTGGGTTCCAGATCCCGTCACAACTGGTACACTACGCACGGGGCTGGGCATTGCCACAGCCCTGCTACACCTAGCTACTCGGCGAAGGTCATGCTATGTACATGTGTGCAATTGGCCCATTTGCGTCAAAAACCAGTAAGGAATGTGGGCAGGCAGGCCAAATGAGCCACTGTTCCAGTACAGTGTCCGCTGCTCCCAGCTACCCCTGGTAGACCCGTACCGGCCTGTACCACCGAGGACCCACCACTGGTTGAGCATGGGAGGGATCTAGTGGTGGGATTCAAATCATTTAACCACCAGCTCTCTGCCCTAATGATTTCTTCCAACAACCAGTTCACCCAACTGCTCAGGTGGTTAGCAACTGGTTCTCCCCAACTGGCTGAATTCCACCACTGGAAGGGACCCTTCTTGGCTTGATGGTCCAGACCAGGATTTAGTTTGTTCCCCCCCCCCAAAAAAAAAACCTTGGCAACTTTTAAGATGGGTGGACGTCCGGCTCCCAGGATTCTCCAGCCAGCTAATCAAATTAATTCCGGTTTGTCTCCGTTTCTGCCTTAAAATGGCACCTCGGTTTTGAGCAGTGGCAGCCAAATGCTTCCAAGATGCCCCAAAGCGCCTTCCCCATTGAAGAAGCTGTCAGCAGGAGAATCCTCTTGAGCTTGGTGGTTTTCTTGCAGACGTTTCATGATCTGACTAGGGAACGTCATCAGTGTTAGAAGGGAGTGGGGTTTGCGGAGGAGGAGGAGGAGGAAGACGAGGACTCTCCAAATTGGTTTTTAAAAGTCAGATGTTTCATGACCCAACTAGGTAGTATCATCAGTGCTTGAAGGAATGGGGTGTTATGGAGTGGAGGGGGAGGGAAGAGGAGGACTGTGGGGTCCTTGGTGCTCTCCGAGTTTGGTGGTTTTCCTGCAGACGTTTCATGAACCAAGTAGGTAAGATCATCATTGCAGACCTCTTCTTCCGCTCCACAAACCCCACTCCCTACTAGCACTGATGGTGTTCCCTAGTTGGGTCATGAAACGTCTGCAAGAAAACAGCCAAGCTTAGAAAGCGCCCAGTTTTCTCTTCTTCACTTTCCTCCTCCTCTCTGCAAACCCCTCTCCCTTCTAGCACTGATGATGTTATCTAGTTGGGTCGTGAAACGTCTGCAAGAAAACCGCCAAGCTCAGTGACCACCAAGGACCCCCCAGTTCCTTCCGTGAAAGTTTAATTTCAACCCACCATCCCAGAATCAGATCCAAAGTTTTCTGGGAGGGGCATTATTGTTCCTTAAGCCAAATGAAAAGACAAACAAACAAACAGACAAACATCAACACCTTGATTTGAATCCGATGGTCAAACCCTATATTGTATACCAGCTGGATACTCGTGCTCTGCTATGAAACTGTATGATCGGGCTTGATAAATTGACACAGCTTGAAAATTAACGAGTAGCTACGATCGGTCTCTCCTATTCCCTTCTCTGCCCCAGGCTTGCCCCACAGAAATCTCTCCTCTCCCATCCCCCTTCTCTCCCTCAGGCTGGCCCAACAGACGCCTCTCCTATCTTATCCCCTTCTCTCCCTCAGGCTTGCCAGAGGCCTCTCCTATCTTATCCCCTTCTCTCCCTCAGGCTTGCCAAAGGCCTCTCCTATTTTATCCTCTTCTCTCCCTCAGGCTTGCCAAAGGCCTCTATCTTATCCCCTTCTCTCCCTCAAGCTTGCCAGAGGCCTCTCCTATCTTATCCTTTTCTCTCCCTCAGGTTGGCCTCATTCATCCTGTCCTATTTCCTTCTCTCCCTCAGGCTTGCCTCACAGAGGCCACTCCTATCTTATCCCCTTCTCTCCCTCAGGCTGGCCCCATTGATCCTCTCCTATCCCCTTCTCTCCTTCAGGCTTGCTCAACAGAGGCCTCTCCTATCTTATCCCTTTCTCTCCCTCAGTCTAACTCCTTAGCATCAGAGCATTTTTCAGGTGGGGAGGGGGAAGTAGAATGTCTAACCTCCCAGCCCACAGGCCAGATGAGTCACGCATTGGCCATGCCCACATGGCAGTTGGAACAGAGTTCTTTTCAGGTGGGGAGGGGGAGTAGAACGTCTAACTCCTTAGCATCAGTGCATGTTAATAACACTATAAGAAATAGCAATGATCTGATGGTCATTTCGAAAAGTTCTTTCTTAGCGAGCACCTAGAAGTCAAGAACAACTTTTGTGCCAAATTTCAAGTTTGTAGGCTTTACGGTTCTGGAGATTTCGTGATGATGCACGAGTGGCATTTTGCTTTTAGATATATAGATATATAGGAACATCTGAGTATCAGTTTATTATTGTTTCACTTGCTTTTTTTTAAACTTTAATATACATTTATACAGGCCATAATAAAAGTTATCAACAGGTTTTTTTCTCTCTCTCTTCAGTTAGTACACTACGGGTCGAGAATTAAACGCATGCAGTTACAAAGGAGAGGTAGTCGTAGAAACACCGTATTATAAAGATCTAAAAATTACAAACGTCGTATAAATTAAAAAAAAAAAAAAAGAACGAACACTTTCAAACAAACTTCCGAAATTGCTTATTACTGATAAATAAAAGTAAAAAGTACATTACTTTGTCATAAGGAAAAAAAAATAAAAATAAAAGACAGGGAAAGGGAAAAAAAAGGAGAGAAAAACGCACAAAGACATGTTCTTCACACGCTGTAAAATTCGATGGTGTTTAAATGCCAATCAACTTCCATCCAAGGAGGTTTGACGGTTCTTTAATTTTTTTTTAAAAAAAAAATTGAAATGATTCCATTATAAACAAGCTTATTTTTCTCCCTCCTTTCAAGTGATGGCAGTTAAGAAAGCCTCTATAGAGGTCCAACTATGAAATTCAGTTTTTAAAACCACTTTTCGAGTCGCGCAAAAGGAAGGGTGGGAGGAGGAAGAGGCGACGGACAGCAGGAGAGATGCTGTCTCCAGATAAACCTGATTATAATTATTTCTTAATGCTATGTATTTTTATATATATATACATATATTTTAAAGAAAAGCTTCTGTTCCGTCCAGGTGGCAGCTGTGTCTTTTTTTTGTTTTTTGACCCAGAGTTCGGGGAGACACACAACTTGGCATGCAACAGAAGAAGGAAAGTAACCAAGCAAGCCATGATATAAGACAGAATGTTATTGAAAGTCAGATTATTATTTTTTGTCTCCATCTTAGCGACGTTAAAGACCTGCAGACTTCAATTCCCAGGAATTCCCCAGCCGGCTAACTGGGAAATCCTGGGAGATGGAAGTCCGCACCTCTTAAAAAGTTGAGAAGATCGAGAAAATGCCACTCTTAGGAGTACGACTCAAGTATTAAGATAAAAGGGCTATAAAACCAAAGAATTCACCTTACCACATATCTACACAACTTTGAAACTAAGAAGGCTTGAAGTCCGAGAGGAATTTTTTTTTTGCGATGACTTTTCTGGCTCTCCTGAACCTCAATGAGTCAATAAGGAATTATCGTTTCCCGTCTCTGCCCGGCCAGGAAGAATAGATAAATTGTGCCTTTTCTGTATTTTTTTTTTAATTATTAAAAAAAAAAAAAACCCACCAATACACAGTTTAGTAAATTAGTGCAATATAAAGTATTCGGGCGAGAGGGGTCAGGAAGAACATCAAGCTCATACGTCTATGATTGACCTTCTCAAAGGGCTCTCGTTTTGCCTTCTCAAGTTCTTTCTTTATTTGCAAAAGTCATCCTGATGGCTGGAAGTTGGAAGGCGTCTTCGCCACCCACGTCCGGCTGCGAAGTTTCACGGGACGGAAGTCCAGAGCGAACGATGTTCGTTTTTTGTCCCGTGATGCAAACGTCCATTCGTTTCCCGAAGCGAGAACTATTTTTTTTTGGGGGGGGGGGGGGGGGGGAATCTCTCCAGAGAAGGACGCGCACTCTGTTCTCTCGTAATCTACGAAGACGCTGAATCGTCGCTTGCCAAGATTAAAATTTGCAGTGGAAATGAGTTTTTCCCTGTCTGGCCGTGAAAGGAAAGATGGAGAGAGCGTTTGTCTAAGGACAATTTTTTCTCCCCTGACGTTATTTGCTTTTCACACACTGTTTTTTTTTTTCTTCTTCTTCTTCCTTTGATAGAAGCCAGCTTTGCTTCGGGATGGGAAATGCCCAGATTTTGGCTACACGGAGTGGTCCCCGGGGAGTAGGGCAGAGGGGGTCTTCTATTCGTAGACCGCGACGGCGTTGCAACACAGAGCCGAGAGTCTCCGTTCGATACTAGCTTTATCTGAAAAACGAAGCAAAGGAAAAAAAAACCAAATAAGTGGGGTACACAGTTGGAATCCTGCATTCAGTTTTGGTCACCACGATGTAAAAAAGATGTGGAGACTCTAGAAAGAGTGCAGAGAAGAGCAACAAAGAGGATTAGGGGACTGGAGACTAAAACATATGAGGAACGGTTGCAGGAACTGGGTAGGTCTAGCTTAAGAGAAAGAAGGACTAGGGGAGACATGATAGCAGTCTTCCAATATCTCAGGGGTTTCCACAAAGAAGAGGGAGTCAAACTATTCTCCAGGGCACCTGAGGGCAGAACAAGAAGCAATGGGTGGAAACTAATCAAGGAGAGAAGCAACCTCTCCTTTCCACTTAACAATGGAAATGTTGGGCTCAATTGTGGTCCTAAGTCAAGGAGTAACCCAGAAATGGGTTCCTACCGGTCGGCCCAGTAGGTAGTAACTCGGCCTGCCACCCCCCCCCGAACCGGTTCTATCGTCGTCACCGCCATCTTGATTTTCGTTTTTGTGCCTGCGCAGAACAATTTTCATTGCAAAAATGTAATTTCCCCCCTGTGCTTTCTAACCTTGTGCGCATGCGCAGACCTTTTTAGGTCGAAATGCGCATGCATTTGAAAAAATTTTGTGCGTTGAACTAGCAGTAATTCTTGTAGCAACCCAGCCCTGAACTAACCATATAACGCAAAATGAGCAGCGTCCGAACGAAAAATGCCGTTTTTGTATACAGGTAGTTCTTGACCTCGGTCGGCGATTCGTATACTTCAGGGGTGTCCAAACTTGGGAACTTTAAGACTTGTGGACTTCAACTCCCAGAATTCCCCAGCCAGCTGGGGAATTCTGGGAGTTGAAGTCCACAAGTCTTAAAGTTCCCAAGTTTGGACACCCCTGGTATACTTTAATGAAGGGTAATACAGGATTGCTGGGTTTTTTTTCCAGGCTGCGCTGTGCTTTGTTCGAAGTACGTCATTCTATAAAAGTAGCAACCCCCATCCCTCATCTCACCGCCCCACACTTACAACGGTTGATGTTCTCAATGTCAACCGGGTCCTGCAAGATCTTTGCTAGGCCCTCCATCAGCAACGCAGCTTTATGGTACCGGTAAGCAATGTCTTCCGTCTGCTGAAACATCTCATCCAAAGCTGCTGCCTGGACCTGAGGAGGAGGAGGAGAGTCAGATGAGCAGAGGCCAAGAAGAAAAAGACAGGAGACACACACACAGACACTCTCTCTCCCTCCTTCCACCCATCTATCATCTTTGTATCATCCACCCATCCCTCTCTCTGTCCATCCACACCTTTGTTAACTTTGAACTGTCACTGAAAGGATGGTCCTAAGTCGAGGATTATCTGTTATTTGTTGTCCATCTCATTTCAAAGCAATATTTTGCTTTGGTTGAGAAAAAAAATCCTGAACCTTTTAATGGCAGCCAGAGTCCACTACAGTGGAGAAAGAGAAGATTTCAACCGATACCAAGGGAGAGAAATGCCACAGATGTTGTGAAAAATTCCTACAGGACAACCATTGAAATAGGAGCCAGCCATGTGCAGCAGCTGCCAAAAAGCCAACAGAGTTCTAGGCTGCATCAACAGAGGGAGAGAATCAAGATCACGTGAAGGGTTAATACCACTTTATAATGCCTTGGTAAGGCCACACTTTTCTATTCTATTCTATCCTATTTTCTGATCTATTTTCTGTTCTATTCTATTCTCCATTCTATTCCATATTCTATTCTATTCTATTTTTATTCTATTCTATATTGTTCTGTTGTATTCTCTATATTCTATTCTATTCTATTGCCCATTCTGTTCTATTTTCTATTCTATTTTCTGTTCTATTCTCCATTCCATTCCATATTCTATTCTATATTCTGTTCTATATTCTATTCTATTTTCTGTTCTGTTCTATTCTATATCCTATATTGTTCTGTTCTATTCTCTATATTCTGTTCTGTTCTGTTCCGTCCCATTCCATTCTGTTCCATTCCATGTCTCTGAGCATCTTCAGGGCCTCCAACTATGAGATTTATGGTAGATCCTGGCAAAGGCTTCACCCTTCCATCACAAAAGCACCTGGGACTGGCACTGCCCCAGGGATAATGAAGTCTGATGAAAGATCGCTTCGACAGCCAAAAACCTTTCCCCAAATTAAAAGGAAGAAGTAACGAGTGGAAAGCACTCTTAATTAATCTCCAGGTGCTCAAGTTGTGCCGGAGTTGTTTTGCGTGCCTGGGTGAAGAGCAGCAGCAGGTTTTCTAGGCAATACTCAAACTCATGACCGTAATTGGGGCCAGGATTCCTTTTGCTAAGCGAGACAGTTGTTCAGTGAGTCCTGCCCGATTTGGCTACCTTACCCCCCCCCCCAGTTGTTAAGCGAATGCTGCAGTTGTTAAGCAAATCATGCAATTGTTAAGCGAATCTGGCTTCCCATATCGATTTTGCTTGTCGAATGCCGGTTTTCAAATGGGGATCACGTGACCCCATGAGGCTACAATCTCTATAAACACACGTGTGCTGCCCCGGGCCCAAATTTTGGTCATGTGACCCCGGAGACGGTTGCAACGGTTGTAAGTGCGAAGATCGGTTGTAAGCCAGTTTTTTCCAGTGCCATTGCAAGTTGGAACAGTCGCTAAACAAGTCAAGCGCGAAATCAGGAGAGATTCAGGCAGCTTCTAACGAGTATAAAGATTTATTGCAAGCTTAGCCTCTATGCAGGTAGTCCTCGACTTACGACCACAACTGAGCCCACAAATTCTGTTGTTAAGTGAGTTTTACGACCATTCTTGCCACAATTGTTAAGCAAATCACGGCAGATGTTAAGTCAGTCACCCGGGTGTTAAGTGAATCTGGCTTCCCCATCGACTTGGCTTGCCAGAAGGTCGCAAAAGGGGATGGCACGACCACCGTCATAAATAGGAACGAGTTGCCAAGCGCCTGAATTTTGATCGCGTGACCACGGAGATGCGGCAACGGTTATAAGTGTGAAAAGGGGTTATAAATCATTTTTTCCATGCCATTGTACCATCGGACGGTCACTAAACGAACAGGGGTTAAGTCGAGGGTGACCTGTACAAGAATCTGAGCTACTAACGGTCAAAAGAAATGAGCGGGAGATAAGAAAGCGCATTCAAGTTGAACTGGACTTAAGGTCTTTTGCGGGTGCAAAGGGACTCATAACTTATGACATGTCAGGCCTGCAGTCTATATTCATTTTAGGATCTTTGGCCTGCCACTCTTTCTATTATTCTACTCTGCATTTTCTATGGTGGGAAAATGGGAGGAGAGGATTGTACAGAGCTAGATGATAGGAAGTCATAACAACATTCTTTCTAGAAAGCCAAGGTCATCCTTTCTCTTTGCACCTCTGCACCTGACCGGAACTAGATGGGTGGAAATGCCAGCATGGCAGAGGAAGATTGGACCATGGGATGGGCTTGTGGGTGTGGGGACAAGATCATGAACTTTCAACTGGGTGGGGAAAACCGGGAAGCTTTCAGATTTGGGTTTTCCACAGATGTGCCAACAGGTCTCTCTTAATAAATTGGAAGTTTGAGGAAAGCTCTGCCTTGGACTCTGATTTAATTTTGGATGATATTTGGAACGCTGACATGACGTGTTTGACACCCCTCCCCCTCGGTTTCAACCTGGACATCGCCTACAACCAATGGTTGTAAGTCAAGGACCATCCATGGAAAGGAAGCCACTATGTGATGCACTGTAAACTGCCTTCTCTACCACACAGTGATCAATCTGGTCAGCTTCCCTGCTTTCTTACCATCTCCACCGCGCAACTGTAGATGAGCTTTTCGGCTGTGACGCTGTTAATTTCATCGACGAAACGCTGCTTATCCGAGAAAAAGTGGTTTAGCTTTTCGGTCAGCTTCTTGCACATGGCGATGCAGAATTTGTACCTCTCGTTCAGGTTTTTGACAACTGCGAAGGAGGAATTGGGAGGGGGAAAAATGCAGGCAATTAGCAATAATAATAATAATAATAATAATAATAATAATAATAATAATAATAATAATAATAATAATAATAATAATAATCCCATTTGGCTCTTCGTTACGACAGAAAGAGGGAGGATATATGCATAATTTCGTATTAATTTATTTACTAGCTGGATACCTGTGCTTGGCAACAAAACCATGTCATTGGGCTATGCAGGAGAAATTGGCTCAGCAGTGGTCGGTGATTGAAAATACCTAAGGGAATATCGCTCCCGCCACCTTGAGTCCGGAAGCAGTTCCATAGGTAATACTTTATTTACAGTCACAGACCAAAACACGACCACTGCAAAAGAGACACAGCAGCCAGTCACCAAAAGCCCAACTAAGGGAGGTTACAGCTCTCTCCTCTAATGGTCACAGCTCTCAAGAAAAACCTGGAAACCTGAGAGGTGATGTATGAGGAGACATCCCCAAGGCAATGCACATACAAATCACAGCCATCAGGACCAGAAGGGACGATTTCAGGAAGAGACAGTAACCTAGATCTGTCCACGCTATCCATAGGGCAAAATAGAAGGACATGCTCCGCTGTCTCAACCTCGGCTCTGTCACAAGGGCACAGCCGCTCATTAATCGGGAGCCTCTTGTAACGACCATCCAGAAGTACTGAGGGCAAGACGTTGAAGCGAGCTAGGGAAAAAGCTCTTCTATACTTGGGAATGGTTAGGGTATAAAAATAGGAAGCCATCCTCAATCCATAGTTATTAACTTGGTTGAGAGTCAGGGGGGAGCAAGTTTTATTGGCTCTGGCTCGTAGATATTGTAAATCAATGTCCACAAGCCGTTGGACTATCCTAAATTGGGCATCCTTGAGGTTGTAGTTTCCCAAGGCATCCTCCGTGAAACCTAGCAGATGAAGCAGACATTTTGGTGAGGTAGCAACGTTTAGTACTGTAAGTAGACCTAGGCCGCTCCTGAGTAAAAGAGTGGAACGTCTGCCAGTTTGAATTGAGGTAACGGAATGTGAGGCAACTGGCAGTTGAAACAGAGTTCTTTTCAGGTGGGGAGGGGGAGTAGAACTCCTTACATCAGCGTGTGTTAACTACTGTATAAGAAATATTAATGGTCTGATGGTCATTTCGAAAAATCCAGGCCATGATGCAGTCCCATAGAACAAGGCCCTCTGGCTCTTTGCCACCAGCGGCGCTTCCCTCCATCCTTCGCTCAAAGCCCCCCACCAGGAGGCTGAAGCAGACCCCAAGTCAGATTTTCTGCCCCTTTCTGACCTACGCAAAAAGACCCCCAAGGATTTAGTACTGTAAGGAGTGAGTTTTACGACCATTCTTGCCACAATTGTTAAGCGAATCCCCGCAGGCGTTAAGTTAGTCACACAGTTGGACAGTAAATCTGGTTTCCCCATTGACTTGGCTTCTCAGAAGGTCGCAAAAGGGGATCGCATGACAACCATCATAAATCTGAACCAGCTGCCAAGTAACACAAGCATTCACTGCACGTATCCGTCCCAGGGACCATAGTTTGAGGACCCCCGATTTAGTGCAATATAAAAAACGCAAATAATTTTTCTGCGGACCACCAACATTTTTCCGCGGATGCCCAAATTGGTGATTGCTGGACTAGAAGACCTCCAAGGTCCCTCCCGACCCTGAGATTCTCTTAAAAGTTATCTGGAAACAGACCGAGTGGAAGTGCTGTTACCCAACGCTGGTTTGCCTCCTCCAAGGACCCGTGACCCATTGTGCAACACAACACACCCTCCGCAAAGAAACCCGGCGTGGGAGGCAGGCAGCCACAGAAGGTTCTCAATTTAGGAGTGGCGATTTGGCAATAAGTGGCTAATGTTAGTAGGACCCACAAGTCAGGATGCTAGCGTTCTGGTCATCTGAACCGGCTTGTGTTTTGAGTTAACGCCCTGAAACTCAGCTGAAACTGTTGCCTTTGCAAATAGTCCTTGACTTACAACCATTCGTTCAGTGACTGTTTGAGGTTACAACAGCCTCCCTGGCTTCCAACAGCATTCTGCTGGCCAAAAATTGACCGGCAGAGTGCTGGAGTCCAGGGAGGCTGAAAATGGAGCGCACATGAGCTGCGTGACCCCCCCACCCCACCCCCCAAGCCCATTTTGTCCAGCAGAGGCACCATGGGCTGGTTCTTTCCATACTTCCAGGCCGGTCCCCATGGGCCAGATTTAAGTATCCTGCAGGTCGGATCTGCCTCACTGGCCTTGAGTTTTGACACCCCTGGTCTGGGGTCTCCTGCTTGAGCAGGGGGCTGGACTAGAAGACCTCTAAGGTCCCTTCCAGCTCTATTCTGATTGCTTGACTGATTAATTGCAATAGTCTAGTGCAGTGATGGTGAACCTTTTTTGGCTAGCGTGCCAAAAGCGGGGGGGGGGGGGGGGAGCAGCACACAGGGAGGGTCATGCGCAGGCAGAACCTCTATAGGAGCCTGGGGAAGGCGAAAACAGCCCCCCCACCCCCCTCGGGGGCCCGCCGGAGGCTTCATGAGCTTCCCTGAAGCCCCCAGAGCGCAAAAAAACCGAGCCCTACGGGCAAACCGGAAGTTCTGGAACACACTTCCGGTTTGCTTGTAGTGCCGGTTTTAGCCACTTCCGGTTTGTCTATAGGGCCATTTCCCGTCTTCCGGAGCCTTTAGGGAAGCCTCCTGAATGCTCGGGAGGGCTAAAACAGGCCCTACGAGCAAACCGGAAGTACGTTCCTGAACTTCCAATTTGCCCATAGGGTTGGTTTTTCGTGCTCTGAGGGCGAAAAATGGTCTCAAAAGAAGTCCAAAGTCAGCTGGTTCAAGCTCCTTTCCAGCTCTCTTCTGATTGATTGACTGATTAATTGAAATGGTCTAGGCCAGGGTCTCCTGCTTGAGCAGGGGGCTGGACTAGAAGACCTCCAAGCTCCCTTCCAGCCCTATTTTCATTGATTGACTGATTGATTGATTGAAATGGTCTAGGGTCTCCTGCTTGAGCAGGGGGCTGGACTAGAAGACCTCCAAGCTCCCTTCCAGCCCTATTTTCATTGATTGACTGATTGATTGATTGAAATGGTCTAGGGTCTCCTGCTTGAGCAGGGGGCTGGACTAGAAGACCTCCAAGCTCCCTTCCAGCCCTATTTTCATTGATTGACTGATTGATTGATTGAAATGGTCTAGGGTCTCCTGCTTGAGCAGGGGGCTGGACTAGAAGACCTCCAAGCTCCCTTCCAGCCCTATTTTCATTGATTGACTGATTGATTGATTGAAATGGTCTAGGGTCTCCTGCTTGAGCAGGGGGCTGGACTAGAAGACCTCCAAGCTCCCTTCCAGCCCTATTTTCATTGATTGACTGATTGATTGATTGAAATGGTCTAGGGTCTCCTGCTTGAGCAGGGGGCTGGACTAGAAGACCTCCAAGCTCCCTTCCAGCTCTATTCTGATTGATTGATTGACTGATTGATTGAAATGGTCTAGGGTCTCCTGCTTGAGCAGGGGGCTGGACTAGAAGACCTCCAAGCTCCCTTCCAGCCCTATTTTCATTGATTGACTGATTGATTGATTGAAATGGTCTAGGGTCTCTTGCTTGAGCAAGGAGCTGGACTAGAAGACCTCCAAGCTCCCTTCCAGCTCTCTTCCGATGGGTGACACACATTTCACATGAACTCCGAGATTGGAAAACATTGTCGAGCTTTCTCCAGGAAAAAAGCCGCCGGGCTTACCTTGCTTCACCGCGGTCGAGAGATTCAGCTTGGCTGATTTGATCTGGGCTTTGGCGAGGTGTAAAGAGGAGGCCAGGAGCTGGGCTGCCTTCATGTACAGGACCAGCTGCTCCACTTGCCTGGACAACAGGAGACAAGAGGGGCAGCGTCAATCTTTCCTTCGCTAACCTCAAGACTCTCAATTCTAGACTGTGCAGAGATGAACAAACTGACTTTGCAAATAAAGGATAAAGAGGAATCGGTGTACTTCAAGACATGGCGAAGATTCTATGAATGTTTAGAGAAAGACATACACAAAAGAAAGTAAGGGGAACATATGGAACCCAGAGGATACGCCATTAAGTAGAAAAGGGGGGGGGGAATAGAAAAGGAAACAATAGAATATAAGTATCTATTCAAAAGTAAGATGCAAAGGGGGAAAATATATAATCAAGATAGATTTGAGAAGGAAAGGGAACAAGAAATGATACTCAACTATTTTTGGGTCTGTGGAAATACCACCCCAAGAAAATAAAAATTAAGAGCTGGAAGAGACACACATACAACAATAGAAAAAGAAAGGAAGTGAGGAGGGGAAGAGGAGGGAAGGAAGATGGAGGTGAGGAGAGGGTAGAAAGGGGAAGAGGAAGAGAGGAGAAGGGGAGGGGTAAGGGAAGATGGAAAGGGAAAGGAGAGGAAGGAGGGAAGAGATAGAAAGAGAAGGAGAGAGGGTAAGAGGAGGAAGAGAGGAGTAGGGGAGAGGTAAGGGAAGAAGGAAAGGGAAAGGAGTGAAGGAAGGGATAGAAAGAGGAGAGAGGGTAAGAAGGGGAAGAGGAAGAGAGGGGAGAGGTAAGGGAAGAAGGAAAGGGAAAGGAGTGGAGGAAAGAAGGGACAGAAAGAGGGAGATAGGGTAGGAAGGGGAAGAGAGGAGAAGGGGAGGGGTAAGGGAAAGGAGAGGAAGGAAGGAAGAGATAGAAAGAGAAGGAGAGAGGGTAGGAGGAGGAAGAGAGGAGTAGGGGAGAGGTAAGGGAAGAAGGAAAGGGAAAGGAGTGGAGGAAGGAAGGGACAGAAAGAGAAGGAGAGAGGGTAGGAAGGGGAAGAGGAAGAGAGGAGTAGGGGAGAGGTAAGGGAAGAAGTATGGGGAAGGACAGGAGGAAGGAAGGAAGGGAGGGAAAAAGGAAAGGGAAAGGAGTAAGGAAGGGATAGAAAGAGAAGGAGAGAGTGGAAGAAGGGGAAGAGGAAGAGAGGAGTAAGGGAAATGTAAGGGAAGAAGGAAGGGGAAGAAAAGGAGGGAGGAAGGAAGTAGAGAAGGAAGGGAGGGAGAAAAGAAAAGAAAAATAGGTTGATAACAAAATATAGGTCTATGGGATGTTAAGTAAAGCAACCCCGAATGAAGATTTTAACCTTTTGATATGGAAAAATAAATATGTAAACGTGATAAAAGATAAATAAGAACAATAACTCTGTGAATGTATACCTATAATTGTGTATAGAGAACAAAAAAATAAACACTTAAAAAAAAAGAGATTCCCAAGGAGAGGTTCCTCCACTGCCCCCCCTCCCCACCCCACTTCCTGTTGCAACCTTTGGGGGTCCGAACGTCTGTGGCAGGAGGGAGATTTCCACGAAAGAAAGCCGGGAGTTTGAAGGGATTACCCACCCCCAGTCTTTGCTCAGCCGGCTGATCTGATCCACCACCACGCTCTCCTGGATCTGGTAGAGGGACACGGCGGAGTCGCACAGCTCCGAGTTGCCGCTCCGGATGGCCGTCAGGTCCAGCACGCACTCCGTGAAGGCCAGCATCAAATTCAAGTGGCGCAGGGTGTCCGTGTGCTCCCTCTGGAGAGAAACAAGCAAAAGGCCAGCTTAAATTTCCACCCGTGCTCAGAGGCCACCAAAGGAGGACTCAATCCTTGTGTGAGACAAATTCGATGTGTGTCTAAGCCAGGGGTGTCCAAAGTTGGGAACTTTAAGACTTGTGGACTTCAACTCCCAGAATTCCCCAGCCAGCTGGCTGGGGAATTCTGGGAGTTGAAGTCCACAAGTCTTAAAGTTCCCAACTTTGGACACCCCTGGTCTAAGCACATCGGGCCAAATAAAGTCTTCTACTTCTATTCTATTCCTGTTCTGTTCTATACATCACGTGAAGTGTTAATACATCACGTGGAGTGTTAATACCACTTTATAATGCCTTGGTAAGGCCACACCTGGAATACTGCATTCAGTTCTGGTCGCCACGATATAAAAAAGATGTGGAGACTCTAGAAAGAGTGCAGAGAAGAGCAAGAAAGAGGATTAGGGGACTGGAGACTAAAACATATGAAGAACGGTTGCAGGAACTGGGTATGTTTAGCTTAAGAGAAAGAAGGACTAGGGGAGACATGATAGCAGTCTTCCAATATCTCAGGGGTTGCCACAAAGAAGAGGGAGTCAAACTATTCTCCAAGGCACCTGAGGGCAGAACAAGAAGCAATGGGTGGAAACTAATCAAGGAGAGAAGCAACCTAGAACTGAGGAGAAACTTCCTGACAGTGAGAACAATTAATCTGTGGAACAGAAGTTGCCTTCAGAAGTTGTGAATGCCCCAAAGTCTTTAAGAAGATGTTGGATAGCCATTTGTTTGAAACGGTATAGGGTTTCCTGCCTAGGCAGGGGGTTGGACTAGAAGACCTCCAAGGTCCCTTCCAACTCTACTATTGTATTGTATTGTATTGTATTGTATACTATTCTACTCTATTCCTGTTCTATTTTGTTGTATATTTTTCTGTTCTGTTGTGTTCTATTCTATATTCTATTTCCAGGGGTGGCGAACCTTTTCGGCGCCAAGTGCCCAAACTGAAACGCCAGCTGGCCTTCTCGCGTTCACATGCCGGAAATCCGAAGACCAGCTGGCCGGAGCACACATGCCTGTTTTTTGACCATTTTTCGGGGTGTTTTCAGGTCGTTTTTCGGTGCTCCGGTGCCCACGAAGACCAGCTGGCCAGCATGTGGAAACTGGAAGAGCAGCTGGCTGAAAAACCACGCCGTTTTTGGGCGCTCCGAAAACCCGCCTGGAAAATGCCTCAGAAAAACTGGCCCGTTTTTGGTCATTTTGGGGGCCATTTTCTGGCTCCTGGAAAAGACTCTTTGTTCATCGTCATCCGCTTTTAATGACCCCATAATCCCTTGCGGGGTGGAGTCTGGACGACTGACTGGAGCCAAATGTTTACTGGCCAGATGCCTTTCCTGTCGCCAATGCAGAGTTTTATTCAGCATATAGATTTTCAGTGGGCCTAGAGAAATATCTGCCTCTACTCTCCTGATTGTGAGGCGAGAGCTCCACCTTTTGGCCACTCCGGGAAGGTCAGAAAATACTCCCCGTCAACTTGCAGTCCCACAAGTTTCATTAAATCTTGGACTGGGGACTCTGGCAGCAAACAGCCTATCAACTTTGTGGAATCATCCATCACAGGCAGTCCTCGACTTACAACAGACCGTTCAAAGTTACAACGGTACTGAAAAAAAGTGACTTTGGGCTGCGGTTCACTTACCGCCTTTGCAGCATGGTTATGCAATCAAATTTCAGGCACTTGACACATCTTTATGATCGTCGCAGTGTCAGATTCACTTAACGACCAGGTTGCTAAGTTAACAACTGCAGGGGTTCACTGAACAACGGCGGCAAGAAAGGTCATAACATGTGGCAAGACTCACTTAACAAATGTCTCGCTTTGCAACAGAAATTTTGTGGTTGTTGTGGCCTGTTGGCTGCCGGCCCCTCCAGCAGCCGAATGAGGGGAGGAGGAGGAGGCGGTGTGGGAGTCTCAGGGTCAGCATCAAGGCAACCTGAGAGCTCCGAGGGGGAAGAGGGAATGGAGCTGGCAGAGAGAGAGAGAGACAGAGGCGGAGCCTGGGCCGTCCGTCATCCCCCAGATGGAGAGTCAACAGCCCCCAGGTCTGGAGGTGGCTGATGAGGAAGAGGAGGAACAGCTGGGTCCAGTGATTAACGCACAGAAGGCAGAGGAGAGGAGAGCAGTGGAAATCTATGGGCCGGTCCTTGGGACGGGAGAGCCACCGCTGCTAGTGAAGCCCCACCCGAGCTCTGGGGATCAAAGGCAGGGGGCGGAGATGAATAGATGTGGCAGACAACTATTCATCTCCCTGCCAGACGGACTTGCTCGCCTGCGGGGAGAGAGAAATTTTTTGCCAGGGCTGCCGGCGCTCCTCATAAAGGAATCTTTTGAGTTCATTTCAGAGGGTTGGTCGTGTTTGGAGAGCTGGGTCAGAACAGAGCTCAATTGTGGTCATAAGACGAGGACTAGCCTCCCTTGAAGTAAAAGGGTCTTAAGACCTTCTATGTTTGCAAAGTTGTGTTATTAATGTTCTGGACAGGGCGTATTAGGGCTATTCTATTCTATTCACATTCCTCTATTCTATTCTATTCACATTCCTCTATTCCACATTCCTCTATTCTATTCCTATTCACATTTCTCTACTCTATTCTGTTCTATTCTATTCACATTCCTTTATTCCACATTCCTCTATTTTATTCTATTTCTATTCACATTTCTCTACTCTATTCTGTTCTATTCACATTCCTCTATTCTATTCTATTCTACTCCTGATTAATCTGTATATATAAAATCTGTATATATAAAATCTGTATATGTTATCTGTGTGTGTGTGCGCGTTCCAGCATAACTCTGGAACACCTCGAGCAATTTCAACCAAACTTGGTACACAGATAACCTCTGGAAACAAATACTGTGAGGGTAAAACACCCCTAAAACCTCTCGGGGTAAGTGTTCTGTTAAGATACACCCTGTTGTGCCTTGAAATGGCTTCTACTGTACTGACATAAAATGGCTTCTACCGTGCAGCGCAGTGGAGTTGCCATGGTAACGGCTTCACAGTACTCCACAGGGGGGCTCCCTCTCTGGAAACAAAGACTGGGGGTAAGACACCCCTAAAACCCATCGGGGTGTGTGTTCTGTTAAGATACAGCCTGTTGTGCCTTAAAATGGATTCTACCATGCAGCGCAGTGGAGTTGCCATGCTAAAGGCTTCCGGTAAAGGGTAAAATACAACATTAGAAATTACGTTTGGTCCGGACATTTTCAACAACATCAGAGCTTTTCCTGTCTAATACAGAATTAGGATAAATAAATACCGGGGAAACGGTCAGCTAGTGTTGCTATCAATATTAGTTCTGGCAAAGATTGTGCAATTCCTTGGGGCTGGGTAAAGATTTATTTAGTGACTGGATTTTCATAGCCACCCATCTCAACAAGCGTCTCTCGGCAACGTACATCATAAAAGACAAAAACAAATTAAAAACAATTAAAATGCCAAACATGTACATACGGCACCAAGCAGAACTGGAACAAGGACGCTGATGCAGCCGTGAAAGAGGACTTTTATTAAGACAACCAGATTTTGACATCAGCTGTTTTGTTTACCAGTACAGGGAGTCCTCAACTTCCGACCACAATTGAGCCCGACATTTCTGTCGCTGAGCAAAACATCGGTTAGGCGGAGTTTTTGCTCCATTGCACGGCTTTTCTTGCCACGCTTGTTAAGTGAATCGCTGCGTTAAGTGACACGGTTGTTAAGTGGATCTGGATTCCCCGTCGACTTCGCTTGTCGGGAGGTCGCAAAAGTGGAATCCCGTCACACTGCCAACCGTCATAAATACGAGTCAGCTGCTGAGTGCCTGAATTTGGATTGTGTGACCTCAGGGACGCGTGCCACGGTCGGAGGTGTGAAAAAAAAAACACGGTTGCAAGTCCCTGTTTTCGGCCCCTTGTTTAACTTCAAAGGGTCACTCAACGAACGGTCGTAAGCCGAGGACTTCCTGTACCCCATTAACCTTGCCTTGCAGTGTCTTTCTCAAACCCCATATACCTCCATCAAAGTTTCTTCAGGCAGCTCTGGAGCTTCGAAGCTGGGAGGCGAGGCGCCATAAGGCATGTACTTCAAGCAAGGGGCTGCCTCCGCTCCAGGGGGGGAGGACCCCATATAAATCCCAGGAGGGGAGCCCATTAGGATCCGGCCACTGGTAGAACAGAGGGAGCCTCCGGAGCTGTTAGAGCCAACTAAAAGGCAGGAGTTAAAAAAAAAGACACATTACAACACACTCCATTAAGCAGGGGTATCAAATGCAAGGCTTACATCTGGCCTGCAGGGTGCTTAAATCCGCCCCCCCACCCTTGCTCCTGGGGCCGGCTTGGAAATATCAAAGGACCGGCCCGTGGTGCCTAAAGGGGCTGCATACGGCCCCCCGTTCTGACCTAGGCTTTCCAAGAGCATGAGCTAATGAAACAGCCTGAAGAACGTGGGATGCACAAGGTCCCTTCCAGCTCAAGTCTGATTAATTACTTTTTTACTTAATTATCTACAGACCCCTCACATCCTGGCCATAAATTGTTTCAACTCCTACCCTCTAAACAACACTATAGGGTACTGCACACCAAGACAACTAGACACAAGGACAGTTTTCCCCCCGAACGCCATCACTCTGCTAAACCACTCATTCCCACAACACTGTCAAATTATCTACTAAGACTGTATTACTATTCTTCTTCTCTTCCTTTCTAGTACCTCTCTCTTCCCACTTACGACTCTAACCATGTTGCTTGTATCTTTACAATTTATATTGGTTTCTTTGTTTCCTAGGATGATTTGATTGCTTATTGGTAACTTATGACTATCACTAAGTGTTGTATCTTTTGATTCGATGAATGTATTTTATTTTTCTTTATGTACACTGAGAGCATCTGCACCAAAGACAAATTCCTTGTTTGTCCAACCACACTTGGCCAATAAAGAATTCTATTCTATTCTATTCTATTCTATTCTTATTCCATTCTATCATATTCTATTCTATAACCTTGTTGTTTGTATCTTTGCAATTTATATTGGTTTATTTGTTCCTAGTACAATTTGATTGCCTATTAGTAACCTATGACTTACACTAAATGTTGTATCTTAGGATTCTTGATGAATGTATTTTATTCTCCTTATGTACACTGAGAGCATCTGCTCCAAAGACTAATTCCTTGTGTGTCCAATCACACTTGGCCAATAAAGAATTCTATTCTATTCTATTCTATTCTATTCTTCTTGATGAATGTATTTTATTCTCCTTATGTACACTGAGAGCATCTGCTCCAAAGACTAATTCCTTGTGTGTCCAAACACACTTGGCCAATAAAGAATTGAATTCTATTCTATTCTCTATTCTCATCTATTCTTATTCTGTTCTTATTCTATTTTATTCCATTCTATTCTATCATATTCTATTCTATAACCATGTTGTTTGTATCTTTGCAATTTATATTGGTTTATTTGTTCCTAGTACGATTTGATTGCTTATTAGTAACCTATGACTTTCACTAAGTGTTGTATCTTATGATTCTTGATGAATGTATTTTATTTTTCTTTATGTACAATAAAAGCCTCTGCACCAAAGATGAATTCCTTGTGTGTCCAACCACACTTGGCCAATAAGAATTCTATTCATTTTCTATTCTATTCCTATTCTATTATCCCTCATTCAAACCACTGTTCCTCTCTGTCCAGAATGTGGACTTTGCTGTCTTGTCTTTCAGATGCAGATGGACCTCTGAATTTTGGCCCGATGGGTTGGTTCTCCTGTGTGGTTTTGAAGGCAAAAAACCCCAAGTGAGTCCAGTTGCCTTTTTAAAAGCATATTTGGGACAACTGTGACCTGAGAATCCGCAGACATCCTTCTTCTGCAGCTTCCAAGTCTCCTTGGAGATCAGAGTTGGCTAAACTCGACTCCCTCCCTCCCGGACTGGCCTTTTTCCAGAGAGAATCTGCTCAAGGGCCCTCTGATCCGGAAGGAGTCACTTCCTCACCTGACATCGTCCGAGCTCGGAGAACCATGTGGGTGCAGGTCGGAGGCGTGGCACTGTTTGGAGGGGATCCTACAGTGAACATCACTGCCCTGGAACTGGCTCCAACTGGCATGGACGGATGTCCTCCGGTGAAGCCACAGGCCCCCGGAGGAGCTGGGGAGGAAAGGTTAGCCGGTTAGATCTCAAGAGAAGCTGGTATATGTTGCAGAATGTAGAATAGGATAGAATAGAATATGAATAGAGAATAGAATAGAATAATAGAATGGAAGGGAGGGGAAGAGAATAGAGAACGGAACAGGATAGAATAGAATAGAAAATACAATGCAATGGAATGGAAAATAGAATAGAATAGAATGTGAATACAGAATAGAATAGAACAGAATAAAGAATAAAAGGGGGGGAGGGGAAGAGAAGAGAGTATAGAGAATAGAGAACAGAATAGGATAGAAAATACAATCCAATGGAAAATAGAATAGAATAGAACAGAATAAAGAATGGAAGGGAGGGGAGGGAAAGAGAAGAGAGAACGGAACAGGATAGAATATAATAGAAAATACAATGGAGTGGAATCTAGAATAGAATAGAATATGAATACAGAGAATAGAACAGAATAAAGAATGGAAGGGAGGGGTGGGGAAGAGAAGAGAGAATAGAGAACAGAATAGGATAGAAAATACAATGCAATGTAATGGAAAATAAAATAGAATACAGAATAGAATAGAATATTAGAATGGAAGGGAGGGGAAGAGAAGAGAGTATAGACAATAGAGAACAGAATAGAATAGAATAGGATAGAAAATAGAATGGAATGGAAAATAGAATAGAATAGAATAACAGAGAACGCTAGGCGTTAGAGAAAGATCAATGGATTTCAAGAGGGGGTGGGTGACTATGTAGGGATTCTAGGCAGATCCCCCCTTTTAATTCCACCTCCACCTTCCGCCACTCCTTCTCCTACATTAGCCTAAGTACAGGTGTTCTGACCGAGGCTTCCCAAGGGCACAAAGAAAACTCCTGGTCCTTACAAAAACCTCTTTTATTATTACCGTATTTTTAGGAGTATAAGACGCACCAAGGTTTTGAAGAGGCAAATTAAAAAAGGAAGTTTTTGCACTCTGCAAACCTCCCAAAAACGGTCTGTTTTTTGTGAAAACGGGCCTGTTTTTCATTTTAAAAACGGGCATGCATAGCCTTTAGGAAACTTATAGAGTGCTCCTGGGGGCTGGGGGGGCAAAACTGAGCAAAAAATGGCCTGTTTTTTGCTCATTTCTGCCCTCCTGAGTTCCCAGGAGCACTCTGCAAGGCTCCTAAAGGCTCTGCATGGCCATTTTGGTGAAGGGGGAGACGGGGTTTCGGGAGCAAAAAATGCTGTATTCAGTGTATAAGACGCACCCAGATTTTCAGCCTCTTTTTTGTGGGAAAAAGGTGGGTCTCATACTCTGAAAAATATGGTAACTTGCTGTGAATTCTGCTCACATCCAGCAAAGTCTTTCAAGGGAGGATTTACAGTCACAGACTTTATCTGGCTTGGAGAGCTGCCAGGCCGATACCTTCCAAATGCAAGGCTGTACAAGAAAATACTTGGCAAGGAGTCTCTGAGAGTCACGAACAAATCTTCACACTAATTAATCGAACTAATTATCTCCTGCAAACTCCCCTCCCCTTTCGCTCCTCTTTTATTCCCTCTGGGAGGGGCCATTCACCATCCACCTGTGGCTTTACTCCCAAGTCGACCCCCTTTCTTTAGCCGTTCCCTTCTTCTGGCAACTCTGCGCATGCGCACACTGGGAACAGGCTCCAGCTGTTCTTCTGCCTCACTGATGTCTGACTCCGAAGGCAGCTGATAACTGTCTGATGGCCCTGGCCCCCTCTCTGCCTCCGACACAGAGCCCTCCTCTGAGCCTTCCCCAGACTCCAGGACTGGCCTATCTTCCTCCCCAACCTCCTCACTGTCCGGATCTGCTGCCAGTTCCACAGGCCACTGGCGGCCCACAACACTGGGTCTTTTCCCATGTGAAGAACTTCAAGATTCTGAGAGAAGAAGGAAGCACTAGACCAGGGGTCTCCAACCTTGCAAACTTTAAGACTTGTGGATTTCAACTCCCAGGGCTGGGGAATTCTGAGAGCTGAAGTCCAGGAGTCTTAAAGTTGCCATTTTTGGAGATTCCTTGCACTAGACTAGCGGCCAGTGAAGCTGGCAGCAGATTCAGACAGTGAGGAGGGTTGGGGAGGAACCTGGGCCTGTCCTGGAGTCTGGGGAAGGCTCGGACGAGGGCTTTGTGTCGGAGGCAGAGAGGGGGCCAGAGCCCTATGCCAGTTATCAGCTGCCTTCGGAGTCAGGCATCAGTGGGGCAGAGGAACAGCTGGAGCCTGTTCCCAGGGTGCGCATGTGCAGAGCTGTCAGGAGAAGGGAAGGAGCTAAAGAACAGGGGTTGTCTTGGGAGTAAGGCCACAGGTGGACGATGAATGGCCCCTCCCAGAGGAAATGAAAGAGGAGCGACAGGAGAGTGGAGTTTGCAGGAGACACTTAGTTTGCTAAATTAGTGTGAAGATTTGTTTATGAGTCTCAGAGACTCCTTGCCAAGTATTTTCTTGTACAGCACTCACTTTCTTCCTGCACTGATAATGTTACCTAGTTGGGTCATGAGATGTCTGCAAGAAAACAAACAAGCTCAGAGAGCACCAAGGACACAACATACTCAGTTCCTTGTTTCCCCCTTTTATAGGGGAGGTATAGGAGTTGACCAGGCTGAGACCGAGGGAGGGGTCAAGTGTGTCATTAGTCTCGAGTCCCTTTGCTGCCACAAGAGATTTACCGTATTTTTCGGAGTATAAGACGCACCAAGGTTTTGAAGAGGCAAATTAAAAAAAAAAAAGTTTTTGCACTCTGCAGACCTCCCAAAAACAGCCTGTTTTTTGTGAAAACGGGCCCGTCACCCCACCCCCCCAAAGGGCATGAATAGCCTTTAGGAGCCTTGCAGAGTGCTCCTGGGGGCTGGGGACGGGCAAAATTGAGCAAAAACTGGTCTGTTTTTCACTCATTTCTGCCCTCCCCAGCCCCCAGGAGCAGTCTGCAAGGCTCCTAAAGGCTCTGCACGGCCATTTTGGTGAAGGGAGCGGGGTTTTGGGGGGCCCTAAATGCTGTATACGGTGTATAAGATGCACCCAGATTTTCAGCCTTTTTGGAGGGAAAAAGGTGCGTCTCATACTCTGAAAAATACGGTAAGTCCAGCCCATCTTGAATTCCACTGACTCTTATCTACGAATATGTTTTGATGGTTAGCAGTCCAGATTCTTACAGTGGGCATTAAACATGTAATAAAACTGGCCATTTACGCTTGGTTCTTGATTTATTGTGCCTGACATCAAGTCTCTTATGGTCCTCCCTGTTCCCCACGACATGCAGAAGGTCAAAACCACCTGCACATCCCTTCACCTTACCTGTATCCATCGGTCGCTCGGTGTTAAGGCTGTCATTGCTGCCCTGGTAGAGCTGGCTGCTGAGGGCAGCCTTTGCTGGTTGATCTGACAGCTTGCTGGTACTTACGGACCTGCGAAAGGAATGAAGGACATGGTCAGGGATAGGCTGCCGGGTGGGGGAAGGTCTGAATTGGAGATGTGGAAGCCTAGCGCAGGGACCTCCAAAAACGTTAATTTTAAGACTTGTGAACTCTTCAGAATTCAGCCTATCCGTTACGGTCATATGTCGAGGACTTCCTGTATTCTATCTTTAATTGAGAGAAATAAGGTTATTTTTGTAAAAGAACAGGACCTGAGCGACTCCATTTTTACACTTTACATAACACAAGCAGCTTTTGTAACACATTCAGTTAAGACCATATACAGAGGGAACAATACAATACAATAGCAGAGTTGGAAGGGACCTTGGAGGTCTTCTAGTCCAACCCCCTGCCTAGGTAGGAAACCCTATACCGTTTCAGACAAATGGCTATCCAACATCTTCTTAAAGACTTCCAGTGTTGGGACATTCACAACTTCTGGAGGCAACTTCTGTTCCACCGATTAATTGTTCTAACTGTCAGGAAGTTTCTCCTCAGTTCTAAGTTGCTTCTCTCCTTGATTAGTTTCCACCCATTGCTTCTTATTCTACCCTCAGGTGCTTTGGAGAATAGTTTGACTCCCTCTTCTTTGTGGCAACCTCTGAGATATTGGAAGACTGCTATCATGTCTCCCCTAGTCCTTCTTTCTCTTAAGCTAAACATACCCAGTTCCTGCAACCGTTCTTCATATGTTTTAGCCTTAACAGAATAAGAGTTGGAAGGGACCTTGGAGGTCTTCTAGTCCAACTCCCTGCTTATGCAGGAAACCCTACACCACTTCAGACAAATGGCTATCCAACATCTTCTTAAACACTTCCAGTGTTGGAGCATTCACAGCTTCTGGTGGCAAGCAGTTCCACAGATTAATTGTTCTCACTGTCAGGAAATTTCTCCTCAGTTCTAAGTTGCTTCTCTCCTTGATTAGTTTCCACCCATTGCTTCTTGTTCTACCCTCAGGTGCCTTGGAGAATAGTTTGACTCCCTCTTCTTTGTGGCAACCCCTGAGATATTGGAACACTGCTATCATGTCTCCCCTAGTCCTTCTTTCTCTTAAGCTAGACATACCCAGTTCCTGCAACCGTTCTTCATATGTTTTAGTCTCCAGTCCCCTAATCATCTTTGTTGCTCTTCTCTGCACTCTTTCTAGAGTCTCCACATCTTTTTTACATCGTGGCAACCAGAACTGAATGCAGTATTCCAAGTGTGGCCTTACCAAGGCATTATAAAGTGGTATTAACACTTCACGTGATCTTGAACATTTAGAGCAGGGGTGTACAAACTTGGGAATTTTAAGACTGGTGGACTTCAACTCCCAGAATGCCCCATGCCCCTGTTCTAGGAGAAGGGTAGATGCTAACTTTCTTCAAGAAAGTTACCCTTCTCCTTGTGTATTGGTTCTCCAAGGCAGCCTCCTTATCTATGGGGCAGAAGGATGTTCCTGAGTAACTAACTCCCTGCTCTGTCCTTCTTATTTACGCGATCGAGGATGTGCCTAGCTTTGAAGCAGAGAAGCGACAAACCAGTGTTAGAAGAAACGTCCTTCTGGGTTCAGTTCCAAGTGGGGGGAAAAGACACTGGAAACACGGAGGCTCTTTTGAAAGATGGTTTTCATGGTGGGCAGGATCTCATGCCTTGAAGATGTTGGGTGAAGAAGAAAATAAAGGGGACAGATGCTGAGAGCACCTGGGTTTTATACCCTCTCAGGGCTGGCTCTTCAGCTTTGAAACGGAGATGAGCACAGCCCCTTAGAGTCGGGGAACCTTTACCTTTTAGAATATTTCATTCTTCTAGGACAGGGGTGTCCAAACTTCCTCTAAATCAGGGGTGTCCTAATTTGGAAACTTTTAAGACTGGTGGACTTCAACACATACATGAAGCAGCTGGGCGAGATCATCCGTGGTTTTGGGGTGGGATACCATCTGTACGCTGATGATACACAGCTGTACATTTCCACCCCAAACCACCCCAACGAGGCCATCGAAGTGATGTCCCGGTGTTTGGAAGCCGTTCGGGTCTGGATGGGGGACAACAGACTCAGACTCAACCCCTCCAAGACTGAGTGGCTGTGGCTACCGGCCCCCCGGTTCAACCAGTGCATCCCATCGCTGGCCATTGGGGGCGAGATACTGGCCCCCGTGGAGCAGGCGCGCAATTTGGGCGTCCTCCTCGATGCCCGGCTGTCTATGGATGACCATGTGGCAGCCGTCGTGAGGGGGGCGTTCCACCAGGTTCGCCTGGTGCGCCAATTGCGCCCCCTATTGGACCGGGATGCCCTCCGCACAGTCACTCACGCGCTGATGACGTCTCGCCTGGACTACTGTAACGCTCTCTACATGGGGCTCCCCTTGAGATGCACCCGGAGACTGCAACTGGTCCAGAGTGCGGCCGCGCGGGCAATCATGGGGAGAACGAGGTTCTCCCATATAACACCTCTCCTGCGCGAGCTGCACTGGCTCCCTGTGGTCTACCAGGTGCGCTTCAAGGTGTTAGTTACCATCTTCAAAGCGCTCCATGGCACAGGACCTAGCTATCTGCGGGATCGCATTCTGCCCCATACATCCCTGCGACCAATTCGCTCACAGAGAGGGACTCCTCCGTGTGCCGTCCACCAGGCAGTGTCAGAGGGCGGCGCCCAGGAGTAGGGCCTTCTCTGTGATGGGCCCAGCCCTCTGGAATGACCTCCCCCCCAGATATCAGGACAACGACCGATCTCCGCTCCTTCCGCACGAAACTCAAGACCCACCTGTTCCAACTAGCCGGCCTGGCTTAACTAGAACTTTCTAACCTCCCTGGCAATTTTAATATTTTAATATTTTAAACGTAAATTTTGGGGTTTTTAACTGTTTTAATTGTTTTAATTTATTGTTATTTATTTGAACCTAGTGGCTTCCATTTGTATTTGACTGTTAAATATTGATGTCACCTCCTCCATGCCACACTTGTATTTTGATTTAATTGTACGTCGCCCCGAGTCCCTTTGCGGAGAGGGGGCGACTGATAAATCGAAACAAACAAATAAATAAATAAATAAACTCCCAGAATTCCCCGGAAGACTCGATTCTGCCAGCGGGCCTGGGGAACTCAGAGTGGGATGGAGCCCATGAAATGGCTCGTGTGAGGTGCTGTCGACAGGGTGGCAGTGGGGAATTTTATTATATTAATTTATTATATGATTCTTTTATTAGTTTTATTACTTTTCTATGAGGTTTTATATTCTGGAAGCCACCTTGAGTCGCCATGTGCGAATAGGCGGCAATGTAAATTCCCTAAATAAAATATCTCTATAAAAATGTGTGTGTGTGTGTGTGTGTGTGTGTGTGTGTTTTCCAGCCTATCTCTGGAACGCCTCGAGCAATTTCAATCAAACTTGGTACACAGATGACTTACTTTGTGGAGACAAATACTGTGGGGGCAAGACACCGCTAACACCCCTCAGGGTGTGTGTTCTATTAAGATACGGCCTGTTGTGCCTTAAAATGGCTTCTACCGTACTGCCGCAAAATGGCTTCTAATGTACAGCGCAGTGGAGTTGCCATGGTAACGGCTTCACAGTACTCCACAAGGGGGCTCCCTCTGGTAAGGGGGAAAACCTAACATTATAAATTACGTTTGGTCCAGACATTTCCCCACCCTATCAATAAATACCTGGGCGATGGCGGGTTATAAAGCTAGTAAATAATTAAATAAATAAATAGCTGCTTTAAGAAAGTAGAGAATCAGTTCTTTAAAAAAAGTCAATGGAACCCCAAAGTTTCTTGGATGAGAAGCAAAACGTTTTCAAAGGAAAAAAGAAAAATCAAGGAAACCCAGTTGTCTTTTGGCACAAGCCTGACCTGAATTCCTGAATAAATGCCTGAATACAGGCATTTATTCCGTAAAACTTTCTCTGCAGGAGATAATTTTTACTAGGAAAAAAAAAAAAAAAAAGGCCACGAGCGAAGGAATCAAATCAAACCTCGGGGTTGTTCCTAATCCATCCGTGGAGATAAGAAATGCAAAACCCCTTTTTAAAAAGCACCATGCCAGGAAACAGAGTGTTTATTCACACCCAGACTTTCTCTGGTTCGAGTGTCGGAAGTTAGCACCCAACCCCTCTCCTAGAAAAAATGAAATATCCCGGGAAATATTGAAAAGGCAGAATATTATATTTCCCTGGATGTGAAAAGGGAGAAACATGTTTTTAAAGTAGCTCCATGCAGCTTCCTGCCCCCCGCCCCCGATCAATGAGCCATTAAACCTGGGCTAATCTACTCTAAATAACAAAGGTAGGATTAGCCTTCTACAGAAACTCACCACATGGCATCTGGGAAAGCAACCAAGCTTGGGACTCAACAGACACACAGCCTACAAGTTATCTAAGACACCCCCCCCCCCCCCCCGCCCGAGAGTCTGACAACCAATCAGATGGAAAATAGTTTTTTTGGAGCAAGTTCTTTGAAAGGAGGTATTTCTAATGTCCCTCGTGCAGGACTCCAGGCTTCCAGAAAGCAGCTTTTATTTTTTTTAAGTGCTTGACGATTTACGATCATGCAAGGACAGCAGCTGGAACAGCTAGAAGGCAACTCTTATATATATATATATATCTTCCAATCGATGCTGAATGCTTCCAGGCCTGACCACCGTAAATAGGACGTAACAATTACAGCCCTTAAAAAGATAATAACTTCCAACAAAGAGGATTAGAGGACTGGAGGTAAAACATATGAAGAACAGTTGCAGGAACTGGGTAGTTTAGTAGAAAGAAGGACCAGGGGAGACAGGATAGCAGTCTTCCAATATCTCAGGGGTTGCCACAAAGAAGAGGGAGTCAAACTATTCTCCAAGGCACCCGAGGGTAGAACAAGAAGCAATGGGTGGAAACTAATCAAGGAGAGAAGCAACTTAGAACTGAGGAGAAACTTCCTGACAGTTAGAGCAGTGAATCCGTGGAACAGAAGTTGCCTCCAGAAGTTGTGAATTCTCCAACACTGGAAGTCTTTAAGAAGATGTTGGATAGTCATTTGTCTGAAACGGTATAGGGTTTCCTGCCTAGGCAAGGGGTTGGACTAGAAGACCTCCAAGGTCCCTTCCAACACTACTCTTGTATTGTATTGTAAATCCATCTCTTCCCCACCATCCAGTCAGAGCTGAAGAAGCTTCTTGGATGAGAAGCGAAATGTCTTCAAAAGAAAAAAACAAGAAAGTCCAGTGGCCTACTGAAAAAAAGCCCCTTTGGGACAACCACGACCTGGATGAAGGAGAATCTCTACAGACTTTTAGCTACGCAATTTGGGATGAAGACCCTTTGAATGGTTGTGGGAGTAGGAATGGATTTCCAGAGGGAAAAAAATTGCAGACTAATAGGAACCATTTGCACCACTCAGGTAACCCTGAGGACAGAGAGAAACCTCCAAGTAGCCTCAACGACTTTCTAAATAGGATGCAAATGACCAGCTGTCTGCAAGAAAAATCAATCCTTCCCTTCTCCACCATCCGGTCAGAACTGAAGAAGCTTCTTGGATGAGAAGCAAAACGTCTTCCAAGAAAAAAAAAACAGAAAGTCCAGTTGCCTCTGGAAAAAAAAGCACCTTGGGGACAACCTTGACCTGAATGATGGAAAATCTCCATAGACTTTTAACCTAGATAGATTTTCCCCATGATGGTTTGCCCCTCACCCGGGATTTCAGAACAGGGAAACTGAGTCTATCCACCTGGCCTCCTAAAACACAGCAAGCCCATAAAGGGCCATTTGGATCAAGGGGTAAAGGCAATCCTCCATTTGCAACCATACCTGAGCCAAAAATTTTCATTGCTAAGTAAGACAGTTGTTAAGCAAGTTTTGCCCCATTTTACGACATTTTTGCCAGAGTTGTTAAGTGAATCGCTGCAGTTGTTAAGTTAGTCACAAGGTTGTTAAGTGAATCTGGCTTCCCTGTTGACTTTGCTGGTCAGAAGGTCGCAAACGTGACCTTCCGCAACCGTCTTAAACACGAACCAGTTGCCAAGTGTCGGAATTCTGACAACAGCAATTAAGTGTGTAAACAGGTCATAAGTCACTTTTTCCCAGTGCCCTTGTACCTCTGAACAGTCGTTAAGCAAATGATTGTAAGTTGAGGACTAGCTGTACAAAATTATAAAAACAGGCCGGCCTCAAATTTATGACTGCATTGGGACTGCAACTACTGTCGCTAAGCGAGCTGACTCTTAAGTGAGTCACATCCAATTTTGCAACTTTTTAACAAGTCGTCAAGTGAGCCCCTGCAATTGTTAAGTGAATCATGCAGTCATTAAGTGAAACTATCTTCCCCCGTTGACTTTGCTTATTGGAAGCTGGCTGGGAAAGTTGCAATTGCTGGGATTCTGCAATTGCTTTAAATACATGCGCTCAAATTTTGATCGCGTCACCACGGGGGGAGGGGGGGGGAATGCTAATGCTGCTGCAAGTCATAAGCGCGAGGACTGTTAAGTCCCTTTCAGTAAACGGTCACTAAACAAAAGGTCGTACATTGAGGGGCTATAGAACAGGGGTCTCAGTGACAACTTTAAGCCTGGAGGACTTCAACTCCCATAATTCCCCAGCCAGCAACTTTAAAAGCCTGGAGGACTTCAACTCCCAGAATTCCCGAGCCAGCAACTTTAAGCCTGTAGGACTTCAACTCCCAGAATTCTGGGAGTTGAAGTCCTACAGGCTTAAAGTTGGCAAGGTTGAAGGCCCCTCCTGTAGAATGTAGGAGAGGGAACAGTTACCTGCCAAAAGCCGTCTTGCTGTGTTGATCTCTCGCCTGCTTGTCGCTACTCTGCGCGGCGTGGAAGGGAGCAAGCTCTCTGACCTCCCCCATGTCCTTCGGCTGCGGCAGCAAGAGGTCCGAGGGCGCCTGCCGGCTGATGAGTCCCACTAAATTTGAAGACGCTTGGGTCTTGGGGATTTTGAAAGGAGCCGTCGCCTATTGGCAAAGCATACAAAGAATCAACAATGCCTTCCTGAATTTTAAATGACAGATAGTCCTCGACCTACGACCACAAATGAGCCCAAAAATTCCTGCGGCTGAGCGACTTTTTTTCTTTTTTTAAAAAAAAGCGAGTTTTGCTCCGTTTGACGACTTTTCCCTGCCGCGGTTGTTCAGCGAGGCAATTTCACAATTTCCTCTTCCATTTTATACTTCAGAAGAAATTTATATATTCTCCCTATCATCTTTCTATCTGAGCTTTGAATAATTTTATCCAATTCGTGTGGTTCTGTTTCGATGTCATATAATTTGGTATCTTTATTGTATTTAGTTTTGATTTGAAGGTAAGTTATCCAGTCAACTTTCATGTTCTGTTCTGCCAATTCTTCAATTGTTTTTAAGTTTCCCTGTCTATCAATTAAGTCTCTATTTCTTAGCATTTTGTTCAAATCTATAAAATTTGGATGAGTCGTCCTTTCTGTCGGTGATAGCCAATTCGGAATTTTCACATAGTGGATTTTTTTTATTTTGAGCCCTTTTTGCAATAACTCTCTTCTAATTAAATGATTTTGAAAGTATTTGTGCGTTTTATTTTTATCATCCCATAGGAATGTGTGCCAGCCTGCTTGCAAATCATGGCCTTCCAGAGTCAAAATTCTTTTATTCTTTAGCTCTATCCAATCCTTCACCCATGTTATTGATACTGCTGATGCGTATAGATCCCAATTTGGTAATGCTAAACCTCCCCTCTCCTTGCTCTCTTGCATTGACTTTCGTTTAACTGTCTCTTCTTTGTGGCAGCCCCTGAGATATTGGAGGACTGCTATCCTGTCTCCCCTAGTCCTTAAGTTTGTTCCCCAAAAGAAAGAAAGAAGGAAGGACTAGGGGAGACAGGAGAGCAGTCTTCCAATATCTCAGGGGTTGCCACAAAGGAGAGGAAGTCAAACTATTCTCCAAGGCACCTGAGGGTAGAACAAGAAGCAATGGGTGGAAACTAACCAAGGAGAGAAGCAACCTAGAATTAAGGAGAATTTCCTGACAGTGAGAACATTTAACCAGTGGAACAGCTTGCCACCAGAAGTTGTGGGTGATCCATGATTACTGGAGGCTTTAAGACGGGAGTGTACAACCACATGTCTGAAATGGTACAGGGTCTCCTGTACCAGGGGTTGGACTAAAAGATCTCCAAGGTCCTTTCCAAGTCTGTTATTCTAATCATGAGATTGGACGCCCCTTTGTCTGAAATGGTTTAGGGTTTCCTGCTTTGGCAGGGGGTTGGACTAGAAGACCTCCATGGTCCCTTCCAACTTGGTCATTCCCTTTCATTATCTCTCTACCCCACCTACACACACACACACATTCATCCACACTTACCCACATCCTTTCAATGAGGCTGCCGGGCAGAGTCTGGATCCAAGGACCACTTGAAGAGTGGGTGGGCGTCAGGATGGCTTTTATCCCCCCCAAAAAAATCCTTGCTTTGTTGAGTTCCCAAGACTGGCAGCTACCTCTGCGGAGTGGATTCCAACAGTCTGGGAGGGTTGATGGGATTTGGGGAGGGGCTTCCCATGTGCTCCAATCCTTTTGTCTGGGTCAGGTGACTTTTCTTTCCTTTCTTTCTTTAACGACTTGGTTCCTTCTTATCTATCCCCTGAAGGGATCTTGGGGGTGGGGGTGGGGTGGGGGTGGGGGGAGGAGATGCTTGGCTTCTTGCTAGTCTGCCTGCTTCACCTTTAAGCCTGGCAGCTGCAGACTGGTCTCCCAAGGGGCAACCCAGGGCATGGCAAGAGTTCTAGCCCCGCCTTAGTCACAAAAGCCAATTGGGTGACTTTGGGCCAATCACCAGGAGACAGTGAGTTCTAGTTCCACCTTAGGCATGAGAGTTAACTGGGTGACTTTGGGTCAATCACCAGGAGACAGTGAGTTCTAGTTCCACCTTAGGCATGAGAGTTAACTGGGTGACTTTGGGCCAATCACCAGGAGACTGTGAGTTCTAGTTCCTTAGGCTGGGTGACTTTGGACCAATCACCAGGAGACTGTGAGTTCTAGTTCCTTAGGCTGGGTGACTTTGGGCCAATCACCAGGAGACTGTGAGTTCTAGTTCCTTAGGCTGGGTGACTTTGGACCAATCACCAGGAGACAGTGAATTCTAGTCCCACCTTAGCCATAAAAGCCATCTGGGTGGCTTTGGGTCAATCACCAGGAGACAGGGAGTTCTAGTGCTGCCTTAGATATCAAACTCAGCTGGGTGACTTTGGGCCAAGGAGACAGTGAGTTATTAGCTACCTTCAGTTTCCATGAGGCCGGATATTACAGGTGGTCCTCAACCTACAACAGTTCTTTTAGTGACCATTTGAAGTTACAGGTAGTCTTCAGTTTACAGCAGTTCATTCTTATGACGGCTGCGGCATCCCCGTGGCCAGGTGATCCAAGATTTGGACGCTTGGCAACTGGCATGAATTTATGACCGTTGTGCTGTCCCAGGGCCATGCGATCCCCTTTTGCGACCTTCGGACAAGCCAAAAGTCAATGGGAAAAGCCAGAGTTGTGTGAGGACTGCACAATTCACTTAATAACTGCAATGACTTGCTTAACAACGGTGGGGGAAAGTCATAAAATGAGGCAAAAGCCATGAACAACTGTTACCCAGCTGGCTTTCATGTTAAAGGCGGGACTAGAACTCACAGGCTCCCGGCGATTGGCCCAAAGTCACCCAGCTGGCTTTCATGCCTAAGGTGGGACTAGAATTCACTGTCTCCCAGTGATTGGCTCAAAGTCACTTTGCTGACTTCTACTCTAAGGCAGGACTACAACTCATAGTCTCCTGGTGATTGGCCCAAACTCATCCAGCTGGCTTTCGTGCCTAAATCAGGACTGGAACTCCCCATCTCCTGGTGATTGGCGCAAAGTCACCCAGTTGGCTTTCATAACTAAGGATGGGCTAGAATTCACGGTCCCCTACTGGTGCCTTCACCACGAAACCAAACTGCCAATCTGCATAGCGTCTTCTCACACTCACCTTTGTGGGGGAGCCAATGATGGTCGGCAGGGGAGTTTTGAAGGGCCAGTCCGAGCTCCTTGGAGACGACCCCATGTGTTTGGTGGGCGACGTCCCCAGACTGACCGGCCGGGTGGGCTGGGGCGAATGGCCATAGCTGCAGCCTGCGTAGGATGGGCAGATGGGATCGGAATGCTGCTTCCGAAGCTTCTGCTTGTTCTGGTAAATGTCCGTCAGGGTGGGCGTGTTTTGCAGTCGAGCTCCTGTCAACAGGAAGGACTGTGGAGACTGGGACTGCGTGGCCGAGGAACCTGGCAGGGAGGAAGAGAAAGATTAGGGGATTTGGGCACATCTGCTCAACCACGGACTGGCATCCGCATTTTTCAGCCCTGGCAACTGTTGGATGGGTGGCCTTTTGCTCCCAGAATTCCCCAGTCAGCCTGCTTTGAGATGGGTGGACTTCCTCTCCCAGAACTCCCCAGCCAGCCTGCTTTAAGATGGGTGGCCTTCCACTCCCAGAATTCCCCAGCCAGTTGGCTTTGAGATGGGTGGGCTTCCTCTCCCAGAACTCCCCAGCCAGAATGCTTCAAGATGGGTGGACTTTCACTCCCAGAATTCCCCAGCCAGTTGGCTTTGAGATGGGTGGGCTTCCACTCCCAGAATTCCCCAGCCAGTTGGCTTTGAGATGGGTGGGCTTCCTCTCCCAGAACTCCCCAGCCAGAATGCTTTAAGAGGGTGGACTTCCACTCCCAGAATTCCCAGCCAGAGCTTTAAGAGGAGACTTCCACTCCCAGAATTCCCCAGCCAGCTGCTTTAAGAGGGGTAGACTCCACTCCAGAATTCCCCAGCCAGAATGCTTTAAGAGGGGAGGACTTCCACTCCCAGAATTCCCCAGCCAGCTCTGCTTTAAGATGGGTGGCTTTCCACTCCCAGAATTCCCCCAGCCAGCATGCTTTAAGAGGGGAGGACTTCCACTCCCAGAATTCCCCAGCCAGCTGCTTTAAGATGGGTGGCCTTCCACTCCAGAATCCCAGCCATCATGCTTTAAGAGGGGGTGCACTTCCACTCCAGAATTCCCCACCAGCATGCTTTAAGAGGGAGGACTTCCACTCCCAGAATTCCCCAGCCAGCCTGCTTTGAGATGGGTGGACTTCCACTCCCAGAATTCCCCAGCCAGCCTGCTTTAAGATGGGTGGACTTCCACTCCCAGAATTCCCCAGCCAGAATGCTTTAAGAGGGGTGGGCTTCCACTCCCAGAATTCCCCAGCCAGAATGCTTTAAGATGGGTGGACTTCCACTCCCAGAATTCCCCAACCAACCTGCTTTAAGATGGGTGCACTTCAACTCCCAGAATCCCCCAGCCATCATGCTTGAAAATTGGTGGACTTCAACTCCCAGAATTCTCAGCTAATATGCTTTAAGATGGGTGGACTTCCAGATCCAGAATTCTCAGCTAAGTTCTCAGTTAACTCAGAAAGCTTTAAGATGAGTAGTCTTTCACTTCCAGAATTCCCCAAACCAGCCTGATAACTGACGTACACCCATTTTAAAGCATTCTGGCTGGGGAATTCTGGGAGCTGAAGCCCACCCACCTTGAAGTTCCAAATTTCAAAATATACCCGAACTTTTATTCTTCCAGACTAACACTTGTGGCAGTTCATGTCTCCAAACCTCAGCCAGTAAATCCCTGCTGAGACACCCCCAAAAGCAAACTAGGTTCACGTCTCCCCTTTTCTTTTTGGACCTGGGGGGAGTAATGCATACAGCCCTACAAACCATCTTCTCTTGTCCAGATCTGTTTTTTAAAAGCAGCTCCTTTGAACAGGTGCTTTCCAGGGGCACTGGAATTAACAGAATAAATCAGAACAACAGGGTTGGAAGGGACCTTGGAGGTCTTCTAGTCCAGCCCCCTGCTTTAAGGCAGGAGAGTCTGTATCATTACAGACAAATGGCTGTCCAGTCTCTTCTTAAAAACCTCCAGCGATGGAGCGCCCACAATGTCTGGTGTCAATCTGTTCCACTGATTAATTGTCCTCACTGTTAGGAAGTTTCTATTTAGTTCCAGGTTGCTTCTCTCCTTGAGTAGTTTCCATCCATTGCTTCTTCTCCTGCTTTGGAGAATAAGTTGACCCCCTTTTCTTCTTTGGGGCAGCCCCTCAAATATTGGAAGACTGCTATCATGTCTCCCAGCAACAGTGAGAACTGAACTGGACATGGAATTCCTGATTGGTTCAAAATTGGGGAAAGGAGTCCGGCAAGGCTGTTCACAGTCGCCCTGCCTATTTCACTTTTATGCAGAGGACATCATGAGAAAGGCGGGCCTAGATAATCAAAAATTGGAATTAAGATTGCTGGGAGAAATATCAACAACCTCAGATATGCAGAGGAGACCACTCCGATGGGAGAAAATGAAGAGGAACTAAAGAGCCTCTTGATGCGGCAGAAGAAGAAGGAGAGTGCAAAAGTTGGCTTAAAACTCAACATTAAGAAAACTAAGATCATGGCATCTGGCCCTCTCAATTCCTGGCAAATAGCGGGGGAACAAAGGGAGGGAGTGACAGATTTTATTTTCCTGGGCTCCAAGATCACCGCAGATGGGGACTGCAGCCAAGAAATTAAAAGAGGCTTGTTCCTGGGGAGGAAGGCGATGGCAAATCTAGACAGCTTGCTAAAAAGCAGAGACATCACCCTGTCAACAAAAGTGCGTATAGTCAAGGCTGTGGTTTTCCCAGTTGCAATGGATGGCTGTGAAGGTTGGACCGTAAGGAAGGCTGAGCGCCAAAGAATGGAGGCCTTTGAACTCTGATGCTGGAGAAGACTCCTGCATTGAGTCCCTTGGACTGCAAGGACGATCCAACCGGTCAGTCCTAGAGGAGATCCACCCTGACTGCTCTTTAGAAGGCCAGATCCTGAAGAGGAAACTCAAAGACTTTGGCCACCTGATGAGAAGGAAGGACTCCCTGGAGAAGAGCCTCATGCTGGGAACGATGGAGGGCAAAAGAAGAAGGGGACAAGAGAGAATGAGGTGGCTGGATGGAGTCACCGAAGAAGCTGGCGTGAGCTTCAATGGACTCCAGAGGATTGGAGAGGACAGGAAGGCCTGGAGGGACGTGGTCCATGTGGTCGCGATGGGTCAGACACGACTTCGCAACTGACAACACCATCATGTCTCTCCCGGCCCTTCTTTTCATTAGACTAGACGCAATTCTTGCAATTGTTCTCTATGTTTTAGCTTCCAGTTCCTTAATTACCTTCAACCCTACTGTCTGGGGATCATGGACAGGAGAGCCCTTCCCATACTCTGGTTGTACCAACCCGTTCTTTTCAAGCCACCCGTTGAAGGAAGGCACAATGAACGTGGTGAGAAAAACCGACTGCCGCTGGAGGGAGGGGGAGGAGGACCAAGAGGGGAAGAAAGCTCTGGTCGTCCCAGGTCACCCAAGTGGCTGAAAGGAGGCCTTCATGAGCTACAACAAAGCCCTCGCAGAGTCTCAGGGAGCTTTTCACCCCAGGCCAACTGGGGTGACGGCTGCGACTTGTCCTCACAAGACCTTCTCAATGGGCCATGCTCACAGAAAGCATCTGACCGGCATCTGAGCACATGTGGGGCCCAGAAAGACAAGCTCAGGCAAGGGAGGAAATCTCCCTCACCCATTCCATTTACTGGTCTCTCTCTCCCCCCCCAATGCCTCTATGGCACTTCGGTCGTATAGAGATAGAGATGGGATGCCTAGAGAAGCCCTGTCCTAGGAAGGATTGGTTACCTAGCTGCAATCAGTCAGTCAGTCTCTACCAAGCTATAGGTAGGTCCCCTCGGGGAGAGGGGGCGGTCTAGAAGTTTAATAATAATAAAATTAATAGGTCGGTCTCCCTCATCTCCCTCTCTGTTTGTCTGTCTGCATCCATCTATCCATCATCTCTCTCTCTTTCTGTGCATCCATCCACCCACCTTCCTATCCATCTACATGTCTATCCATCTCTTTCTCTATCCATCCATCCATCCATGCATCATCTCTCTGTTGATCCATCCATCATCCACCCACCCACCCATTTATCCATCTTCATCCATCCATCATCTTCTCATCTGTCTATTCATCCATCTATCCTTCTCTCATCTATCTATCCATCCATCATCTTTTCCCACCCACCCACCCATCCCTCTCCATCCATCCATCCATCCATCCATCCATCCATCATGTTGATCCATCCATCATCCACCCACAACCCATCTGTCAATCTATCCAGCCACCCATCTATCATCTTTTGTCAGCCATCCATCCATCCACCCAATCTACCTATCAATCTACATATCTATCCACCTTTCTCTATCAATCCATCCATCTATCTATCCATCCATCATCTCCCTCTGTTGATCCATCCATCTTCCATCCCACCTATCTATCCATCCATCCACCTATCATCTTCTCATCTGTCTATCCATCCATCATCTTTTCCCATCTACCCACCCATCCCTCTCTCCATCCATCCATCCACTTAACCATCTACATATCTATCCATCTCTTCTCCATCCATCCATCACCCACCAACCCATCTATCAATCTATCCATCCATCCACCCATCTATCATCTTCTCTCATCTACCCATCATCTTGCTCATCTGTCCGTCCATCCATCTGTCCATCTATCCTTCCTTTTCTGTCATCTATCATCATCTTTTCCCACTCACCTACCCCTCCTCTCTATCCATCCATCCATCCATCCATCATTTTTCATCTTTCTCATCTCTCTCTCCCCTCTACATCTCATATCATCTCTTTCTCTCTCTTTCTCACATAACATTGGTGGACTGTACCATGACTTGGTTCCTAAAAGCCTTGGAGATAATTCTCCATCCCTCCTGTCTCTTACAAAATGGAGCACCCAGAGCCTTGGAAACCCAGAACAGAACTGCCTGCCATCTAACAATGCCTCGCCCTCTGCCTCTTAAGCGGTCAAATTATCACCACCAGCCTCCTGAACGTGCTTGGTTGGGAAGGCTTCAAAATTCCCGGGCAAAAGGGATCTTTGAGGCTTTGTACCTTCACAGGAGACAAAAAACCTCTCCCTTAAAACTCAGGATTGGGTGGGGAAACAGGACAACAAATAGAAACTGCTCACCTGAAGAGCTTCGGCCCCTTATTTCGTGCCCTTGCAGCTGCCCGCAACAGCAATGCCCAAGTTGCTCAGGTATGGTACCAACTGGGGGGAGGGGGGGAAGAGAGGAAATTGTGAAATTGTTGAGTTTGTTTTCCCCAAAAAATGCAAATGCAGGTAGTCCTTGACTTAGAATCACAATTGAAGCCAAAATTTCTGATGTTGACGTTTGTTAAGTGAGTTTTGTCCCATTTTACAACAGACAGACAGACAGACAGACAGGCAGGCAGGCAGGCAGACAAATATCCAGGCAGAGACAGTCAGACAAATAGACAGACAGGCATGCAGGCAGATAGACAGACAAATAGACAGACAGACAAATACAATAATACAATAGTAGAGTTGGAAGGGACCTTGGAGGTCTTCTAGTCCAACCCCCTGCCTAGGCAGGAAACCCTATACCGTTTCAGACAAATGGCTATCCAACATCTTCTTAATAGATATAGAAATAGACAGACAGGCAGGCAGACAGACAGGCAGAGAGACAAATAGACAGACAGAGACAGACAAGTAGACAGGCAGGCACAGATAGAAGCAGATAGACAGACAGACAAATAGACAGGCAGGCAGGCAGCGAGAAACATATTCGATTGTTAAGTGAAACACTGCAGTTGTTAAGTTAGTAACATGGTTATTAAGTGATTCACGCTCGCCTCTTTGCTTCCCAGGTGGTCACAAAGGAGATCACATGACCCGGGACGCTGCAACCGTCATAAATATGAGTCAGTTGCCAAAGGTCTGAATGTAGATCATATGACTGTGGGGACACTGCAAGGGTCATAAGTATGAAAAATGGTCCTAAGTTGCTATTTTCAGCGCTGTTGAAACTTTGAATGGTCACTGAATCAACCGTTGTAAGGCGAGGACCACCTGTACTAAAATCAGAGGGAGAAAAACCCGAGGCAAAATCACCAGACGAGTTAGTAAAAAAAATAGGTTTGAACCAGCATCTCCCCAGCCCGGGGATTACAGCATAATTGATCTCCATAAACACTATGCAGCTAGTCCTCGGTTTACAACCATTCATTTAGTGACCGTTCAAAGTTACAGCAGCACTGAAAAAAAGTGACTTAGGACCGTTTTTCACACTTACAACCTTCATATCAGGCCCACGATCAGGTGATCAAAATTCAGATGCTTCGCAGCGGGTTCATACTTATGACCATCGCAGGGTCCCGGGCCCACACGATCCCCTTTTGCGACCTCCTGACAGGGAAAGTCAATGGGGAAGCCAGATTCACTTAACAACCGGGTTGCTAACTTATCCACTGTAGTGATTCGCTTAACAATGGTGGCAAGAGAGGTGTTAAAATGGTGGGAGGGGGGAAGCCTCACTTAACAAATGTCTCGCTTCAGCAACGGAAATGTTGGGCTCAATTGCGGTCGTAAGAAGCGGGGATGATCAGGAAGAGGCCCAAAGAGGTCGCCTCTTGGGTTTTATATCACGATTTTGGGCTTGTGCTGTATTGGGGCTCACCTAGTGGTGAAGGGGAATACGGCCTCGAAGAGCCCGTGGACAGTCTGCGCCCCACGGTCTGGGCAGTGTCCGCCTGCACCGGGGAGCTGGAGCCGGTCTTCAGGAAGCCCAAAGGGCTGGTGTTTGACCGCCGCACGGCCCCAGATCTGAAAGGAGAAGAGGAAAAGTTTAACTAGCTAAGACACCCAGGGGATAACAAAGTGACAATGTGTATATATTGCCCATGTGGCGACATCCCGACAGAAGGGCAATCTTGAAATGTTTAATGTTTGACTATTTCCTTAGTTACAGCAAGTATATTTGTACACACACACATACATACAATTATATCTATCTATCTATCTATCTATCTATCTATCTATCTATCTATCTATCTATCTATCTATCTATCTATCTATCTATCATCTATCTATCTAAGAGGGACATGGTGGCTCAGTGGCTCAGCTTGTCGATCAGAAAGGTTGGCGGTTCGAATCCCGTGCGCCGCGTAACGGAGTGAGCTCCCGTGACTTGTCCCAGCTTCTGCCAACCTAGCAGTTCGAAAACATGTACAAAAATGAGGATAGAAAAATAAGAACCACCTTTGGTGGGAAGGGAACAGCGTTCCGTGCGCTTTCGGTGTTTAGTCATGCCGGCCACCTGATCACGGAGACGTCTTCGGACAGCGCTGGCTCTTCGGCTTTGAAACGAAGATGGGCACCGCCCCCTAGAGTCGGGAACGACTAGCGCATATGTGCGAGGGGAACCTTTACCTTATATCACAGGTGGGTTCCGGCAGCTGCTTTGCACGCGCATGCGCAGGGCAACAAAAATTGCTCTGCGCGGAAGCAAAAAACCAAGAGAACCGGTTCGGGGGTGTGGCAGGCCTGGTTCACTGCCAGTTCCAGCAACCCAGGCCGCCAAGCTACTACTGGTTTGGCCGAATCGGTAGGAAACCACCACTGCCTTATTGATATATATCTAAATGTATTTTCAGGAACACACAAACAGCACAGTTGGTCTAATTGTTAAGGCACCCCGCTAGGAAGCGGGTGATCTTCAATTCAAGCCATGAAAGCCAGCTGTGTAACTTTGGGACAGTCATCAGGTCTAAAGTGAGATAGATAGATAGATAATAGATAGATAGATAGATAGATAGATAGATAGATAGATTATAGATATAGATACCGTGTTTTCCTGAAAATACAACCTATAAATAAGTCCCAGCCTGTTTTCTGTGCATGCACCCAATATAATATCGTATTTTTCTGAGTATAAGACGCACCTTTTCCCCACCAAAAAAGAGGCTGAAAATCTGGGTGCGTCTTATACACTGAATACAGCATTTTTGGCCTCCCGAAACCCCGCCCCCTTCACTAAAATGGCCGTGCAGAACCTTTAGGAGGCTTCCAGAATGCTCCTGGGGGGCTAGGGAGGGCAAAAATGAGCAAAAAATGTGCCGTATTCGCACTCTATCAGCCTCCTAAAGGCTAGGCATGCTTCCCCCCCCCTTTTTTTTGTGCAAAAAACGGACCCGTTTTTGCAAAAGGTTTTGGGAGGTCTGCAGAGTGCAAAAACTTTTTTTTAAAAATTGCCTCTTCAAAATCTTCATGAGACTTGTACTCCGAAAAATATGGTAAGTCCTGCCCTGAAAATAAGCCCTACTTAAGTGCATGCTCGTTCTGTTTGGTTGCTCGCGTTGCCGCTGACACAAGGTGAGGCAAAGGAGGCGGTGGAGCTACCTGTCGCACACACCAGCTTACCTTAGCGGCGTGGAGCCACGGAGGATCTGAGGTAAGCCGGTGCGTGCACGTCGGGCAGCTCCAGATTGGTCTACAGTCACCCAGTCGGCTTTCATGCCTAAGTTTGACTAGAACTCACAGTCACCCGGTGATTGGCCCATAGTCACCAAGCTGGCTTTCATGGCTAAGGCAGGGCTAGAACTCACCGTCGCCTGGTAATTGGACCAAAGTCACCAAGTTGGCTTCCATGCCTAAAACAAGTCTAGATCTATCTATCTATCGCCTGCCTGGCTACGTACCTACCTAATAGTATAGTCTTTACTGTCATTGTACAAAATACAACGACGGTTATGTCTACCATATCTACATCAGAGGTGCGTTCCAACCGGTAAGGTTTAAGGTTTATGGTTTATTAAATTTATAGACCGCCCCCTCTCCCCGTAGGGACTCGGGGTGGTGTACAGACCGTTCATGTTCAAAACAACAAAACATAACATAAGACATCAAACAAAACAACGCACACATACCGTCTGTGTATAAGACCCAAAACCAATTTAAATAATTAAAAACAATTCTAAAACCAGTTTAAAACCCCAATTTAAAATTTAGAAAGCCATCCAGGAAGGTTAGTAATAGATGTTCCCTGTAAATACAATTACAATTACAATTAGGCCAGGTAGTCGTATGCCGGCCTGGGTCGCAAAACCAGCAGGGATCCAGGCTGGCCACGCCCTTGAACTGATTCCCCAGCCGCTGCCACCATCTTGTTTTGGAGCTTTGCGCGTGCAAAGAACAATTTCCATTGAACTGTGCATGCATGCGAGCGTGCACACGAGCAAAGCAGCAGTACCGCCAACTAGAACCCACCCCTGATTTACATCTATACCTATGTCTCTCTCTCTCTCTCTCATTTCTCTCTCTCTCTTTGTGTGTGTGTGGAGTAGTGCAGTGGCCTAGAGGTGGAGCTCTTGCTTCACAATTAGGAGGTTGTGAGTTTGATCCTAGGTAGAGGCTAAGTATAGTGTAGTGTAGTGTAGAGTAGTGTGGTATAGTATAGAGTAGAGTAGTGTAGTATAGTATAGAGTAGTGTAGTATAGAGTAGTAGCACTGAAAATAATGACTCGTGACCGTTTTTCACACTTACGACCGTTGCGGCATCCCCGTGGTCACGGGATCAAAATCTGGATGCTTGGCAACTGATTCGTACTTATGACAGCCGCAGTGCCCCAGGGTCATGGGATCCACATTTGTGGCCTTCTGATGAGCAAAGTCAATGGGGAAGCCAGATTCGCTTAACAACCCTGTGACTATCTTCACACATGTAGTGATTCACTTAACGACCACGGCAAGAAAGGTCGTAAAGTGAGGCCAAACTCACATAGCAACTTAACACTTGCTTAGCAACAACAATTTTGGGCTCAATTGTGGTCGCAAGTTAATGTTGTGGCTGGCAGCAGATTCGGACAGTGAGGAGGTTGGGGAGGAACCCCGGCCAGTCCTGGAGTCTGGGGAAGGCTCTGATGAGGGTTCTGGGTCGGAGGCAGAGGGGGTGCCAGGACCGTCTGACGGTTATCAGCTGCCTTCAGAGTCAGACATCAGTGAGGCAGAAGAACAGCTGGAGCCTGTTCCCCGTGTGCGCATGCGCAGAGCTGCCAGACGAAGGGAGCAGCTAAAGAAGAGGGGTCGACTTGGGAGTAAAGCCACAGGTGGACGATGAACGGCCCCTCCCAGAGGGAATAAAAGAGGAGCGAAAGGGGAGTGGAGTTTGCAGGAGACCATTACTTCGCTTCATTGGTTGGTGACTCTCCTTGCCAAGTTTTGCAGATCTGGGCCTGGCAGCTCTCCAAGCCAGAGAAGGTCTGTGACTGTAAATCCTCCCTCGAAAGACTTTGCTGGATGTGAAGGAGCAGAATTCACAGGGAATTCATAAAAGGTTTTTTTTTTGTCAGGACAAGGAGTTGCCTTCATGCTCTTGGGAAGCCACGGTCAGAACACAGCAGAAGACCCAGGGACATCTTACCTTGGTGACCCGTGGGGATTTGACCCCGGGCTGGTGGCCGACGTCAGGTTCTGCTCTATGAGCTGGTAGTTCCGTAGCTGAGTAGGGACTGGGATGGGCACCGTTTCGCTCCGGGGGGAGACGGAAGGCTGGCACTGCCTGTAGATGAGGGACAAAGAGAGTTGCAATGAAGAGAGGCAGGACAACCTCTGGGCCACGAAGTCCTCTTCTCCGCGGGGAGAAACTTTCATGGCTAAGTGTCTGACGATGGCGAAGAGCACGAAAGAGACCGGAGGGTGCCTGTTGTTAATTCACAGGGAAGGAAACACTCATGGAGGAGGGCTGGCTTTGTAGGAAGTTAGCACCCACCCCTCTCCTGGAAGAATGAAATATCCTGGGAAATAGTGAAAAGGCAGAATATTCTATTTCCCTAAATGTGAAAAGGGAGAAACATGTTTTTTAAAGACAAAGTGGCCCCCTGCAGCTTCCTAACCGCCCCCCCCCCCCCGCCACACCCTTTGTCAATGAGCCATTAAAGCCTGGGCTAGTCTACTCTACATAACAAAGGTAGGATCAGCCACAGAAACTCACATGGCACCTGGGAGCCTGGTACTCAAAAGACACACAGCCTACAAAGGTAGCTAAGATCCCTTGGGAGTCTGACAACCAATCAGAATACATTTCTTACAAAGGAAGAGGAAACTGAGAGGCGGGGGCCGAACAGAGTATTAAAAAAACCTCAGGAATTCTCATCAAGCCCCCTTTTTCTCTTTTTTCTTCTTCACCCAACATCTGGAAGGGATGTAATCCCCCTTTTCAGGAGCTCAAGCCATGTGATCCTGCCCACCATTAAACCATCTTTCCAGTGTCTTTCCCCCCCACTTGGAACTGAACCCAGAAGGACATTTCTTTCAACAGCTGGAAAATTCGGTCATGCAATATAAAAAAAGAAGAAAAAAGAGGTTGCAATATAAACATTTTAAAAAAAGAAGAAAAGAAATGGATTGCCTCTCCTCTCCTTTTCTTTCTGGCGGCTTGAGACACAAAACCAAACAAAACCTCCCTTTCTAGGAAAACCCACCGGGGAAGGGAGAACAGGAAGTTCAGAAGTCAGGATGGCTAAGTTTGTTGATTCAAGGCTCATAAAGTCAGGAGACTTGGGAAAAGAAAGGGGGGGGGAGAGAAAAGAAAAAAAACAGATGACGCAACTTGTCCCTTGGATAGTCAACAAAGCAGCAGGGAGCACCTGGGCAGAGGGAGGGCAGGGCACGCACCTGCTTGCTTTCGGCACCTGGGGCTGCAAATGCCGTGTGGAGGTTGCAACCTTCGCTGGAAGACGGCCAGTTGGGGCTAAGATCTTGGCCTGTTTCTGTCTCCCCTCCTCCCTCCCCAAAAAGACTTGAGTTCAGCTCCGAACGCCTTCCAGATGGGGCGGCTCAAACGCACGCTTGGGGCTGCGGGAGGCAGGGAAGTCACTTGTCAGTATATAAGTAATTATGAGCTGGAATAGACATGGGAGCAGGTCAGCCAATGGGGACTGTTTGGTGGCTCGGAGCCTGGCTTAGCCTAAAATCAGGGGTCACCAAGACGATTGCACAGCTGATCTTTGGAACTTTCTTTTACTTAAAAAAAAAATTTTTTTTTTACTGCAGGTTCTCCGGAAACACAGAGAGGTGAGGGGGAGGGCTTTTCCGTTTTTGCTCCCATCAGGCTTCCCTGAAGACTGCTAGGCCAAAAACGGGGATGGGGTGAGGGGGTGCTGAAAAAGAAAGAAAAAAAGGAGGGAGAGAGGGAGAAAGAAAGAGAAAGAAAGAAAGGGAGGGAAAAAGCAGAGGAAGGAAGGACTATAAACCTGGCACTAGACGCAGCTTCCAAACATAAACCAGTGGCTGGAAGGGACCTAGAGGTCATCTAGTCCAACCCCCTGCTCCAGGACATTGCTAAAGTGAGTTTCTGTCTTTTGATCCCCCAGTTACATGACTACATAGCCACGTCTACCCAGTCACCACAGAACTGGTAGTAAAAAAAAAATTAATTTCACCACTGGCTTGTACCATTGGTAAACCACAGGGTTGCGTGTTGAGTTCCTTACTCTATACTCTTTATGTGCATGACTGCATTCCCACACTCATGCTAGTAATAGTATCATTAAGTTTGCAGATGATACAACAGTGGTGGGAGTCATCTCTGGGGGTGGGTTGGGGGGAGATGAGTCTGCCTATCAAGATGAGCTGCTTTCATAGTGTGGAGACCATAACTTGGTCCTTAACACCAATAAGACCAAGGAGCTTATAGTGGACTATAGAAGGAATAGATCGGACATCCAGCCCTCGCTTATCAATGGAGGCCGAGTGGAGCAAAGGGCCAGTTTTAAGTTTCTGGGTGTTGTAAAAGAGGACGGAGACCTGGGAGCTCACATTGCAGCCCTGGTCAAAAGGGCCCAGCAGAGATTATACAACCTCTCAGGTAGGAAACAACCGAACGAAAAACCGCTAGTGACCTTCTACCGCTGCACCATAGAGAGTAACTTAACTTACTGCGCCTGTGTCTGGTTTGCCAATTGCACAGGGGCAGATAGGACAGCGCTCTAGAGCAGGGGTGTCCAAACTTGGGAACTTTAAGACTTGTGGACTTCAACTCCCAGAATTCCCCAGCCTGGGGAATTCTGGGAGTTGAAGTCCACAAGTCTTAAAGTTCCCAAGTTTGGACACCCCTGCTCTAGAGGGTCAACGGAAGAGCTTTATATCTCTTGCTGCCTTAAGAAAGTTCCAAGCATCCCTAAAGATCCATCTCATCCTGGGCTCCCCCCCCCACACTTTTTTTTTTAACTATTACCATCTGGCAGCCGGTACAGGACAATAAAAACAAGGACAAATAGGCTGAAAAACAGCTTCTCTCCCAGGGCAGTAACTATATCGAATTCTACGGTATAGTGAAATATTAATGCAATATTTTCAATTTTAATTATATAGAATGTGAAGGATGTATGTTTTTGTTTTATAGGGTTTTTTTTTAAACAAAAAGTTTATTATTAGATAAACATTAAAAACACCAGACGTAGTGCGACATTTCGGGCATAAACATTTCCAAATAGTTTTTGGATCTTACAACAATTACATTTTAGATCCATTACATAAGTAGGTGTAATCAGTCAGGTTACCTGTCCATTAATCCCTTCTTCTAGCTGATTACTAACCATACAAATACACATCCGATTCCTACCTATCGCATAATCTTAATGCCATATTTTCCAATTCTTAACTTGTCTGTGTTTTTCTGTCCGGGCCTTTTCCCCTCGTTTCTAAACATCGGTACCGTTTGTCCCAGATTTCGTGTCTCACCCTTGTCTTTGTTTTATAGTTGTAATGTACACGGAAGACGGCATTTAATTTCGTCGCACGAGCTGCAATGGAAATAAAGTAAACTCAACTAAACTACTTACCCTCCGCACATCAGGAACTCGCTCGAGGCTCTCCGGCCCACGGTTGCCAGGGAGAGGTCATCTGCAGGGAAAAGAGACGGATCGCACAACAGGCTCTTTTTATACACAAGTGGCTTGTCCACTTGCGATACCCCAATCGAGGAACTATCAATTCAGAATTTCAGATAAACAAGCTAACAGAAAATGACAGTCAAGGAACTATTAAGAATAAATCCAACATTGACAGGGCAAGGCATTTGGAGTGGGGTCTCCAACCTTGGCCATTTTAAGCCTAAGATAAAGGTTCTCCTCCCACATCTGTGCTAGTCGGTCCCGACTCTAGGGGGGGTTCTCATCTCCGTTTCAAAGCTGAAGAGCCAGCGCTGTCCGAAGATGTCTCCGTGGTCATGTGGCTGGCATGACTAAACACCGAAGGCGCACGGAACGCTGTTCCCTTCCCACCAAAGGTGGTTCCTGTTTTTCTACTTGCATTTTTAACGTGCTTTCGAACTGCTAGGTTGGCAGAAGCTGGGACAAGGAACGGGAGCTCCGCTTGGGATTCGAACCACCGAACCGCCGACCTTTCTGATCGACAAGCTCAGCGTCTTAGCCGCTGAGCCACCCCTTCTTTAAGCCTGGTGAACTTCAACTCCCAGAATTCTTTGCTGGCTGGGGAATTCTGGGAGTTGGTCCGCCAGGGCTTAAAGTTGCCAAGGTTGGAGACCCCTGCATTAGTACATAAATCAGGGGTGTGCAAACTTGGGAACTTTAAGACTTGTGGACTTCAACTCCCAGAATTCCCCAGCCAGCCATGGCTGGCTGGGGAATTCTGGGAGTTGAAGTCCACAAGTCTTAAAGTTGCCAAGTTTGGACACCCCTGATATAAATGGAAAGTAAACCAAAGTCACCTCTAGTACTGATGATGTTACCTAGCTGGGTTAGCAAAGATCTGCAAGGAAACAACCCAGCTCAGAGAAAATCAAGGACGCCACAGTCTCACTCCTGCTTCCCTTCTTCCCGCCCCCTCCTTCATTCCATAACACTCCCTTCCTCCCAGCACTGATGATGTTACCTAGTTGGGTCACGAAACGTCTGACAAAAAAACAACAACAACCCAACTCAGAGAGCACCAAGGAGTCCATAGTCCTTCTCTTTCTCTTCCTCCTTCACTCCACAAACCCCCCCTCTCCCTTCTAACTCTGATGACGTTACCTAATAGAGTCACGAAATGTCTGCAAGGAAACTTCTCAACTGAGAGAGTACCAAGGACATCCATCCATCCATCCACCTATCCACCCATCCATCCATCCACCCCAGCCTAATTGAGGAACTACCAAGAACACTCCCACTTAACACTGTCAGGGCCATCAAGCTACAGTAAATGAACAGAGAGCAAACCCCACTTCCTTCTAGCACTGATGATGCTACCTAGTTGGGTCATGAAACGTCTGCAAGAGAGCATTAAGGACTCCACATTTTTCCTCTTCCTCCTCTTCACCTGCTCCCTTCTACTTCTTCCTCCTCCTCCTCTCTGAAACCCCACCAGTCTCTTCTACCACTGATGATGTTAGCTAGTTGGGTAATGAAACGTCTCCAAAAAAGCCCAGAGAGCATCAAGAACCCCACATTCTTCCTCGCCCTCTTTCCTCCACCTCTCCACAAACCCTCTCCCTTCGAGCACTGATGATGTTACCTAGTTGGGTCGTGAAACGTCTGCAAGAAAACAATCAAGCTCAGAGAGTACCAAGGATCCCACTGTGATCTTCCTCCTCTCCACAAACCCACTTCTCCTCTAGCGCTGTTGATGTTACCTAACTGGGTCATGAAACGTCTGCACAGGAAACCACCAAGCTGCTCAGAGCAGCTACAAATATCAGCTGGGATGGCCTTGGCTAAGCGGGCTGGTCATGTGAGAATCTGTTTAACAGCCCTGTTGCTCACTGATGATCTGACCCTCTTAATTGGGGTCATTAAGTGAAAACTACCTGTAGAACAGGGGTGTCAAACTCAAGTCCCGCAGGCCGGATCTCGCTCACGGGGTGCTTAGATCTGGCCCACAGAGCCAGCCTGGAAACAGCAAAGGCCCACAGTGCCTCTGCCAGCTAAAACGGAGCTTGGGATGGGGTGCAGTCCCACCCCCCCCCCGCTTCATTTTTGCTGGCAGAGGGCTATCAAAACAAACTAAAAACAAAAGGAGAAATGTTCCCCCTTTCTGCATTTGAGCACGCAAGAAGGGACAGGAAAGGAGGGAAAGAGGAAAGGAAAATAAAAAGAAGGGAAAGAGAGCAAGGAAGGAAAGAAGAAGGAAAGAGAAGAAGAAAGGAGAATGAAGAGGGAAGGGAAAAGAAGAAAAGAAAGGAAGGAAGGAAGGAGGACAGGAGGAAAATGGAGGGAAGGAAGGAGGACAGGAGGAAAGTGGAAGGAAGGAAAGGGAGGGAGGGAGGGAAGGAAGGAAGAAAGAAAGGAAGGAAAAGGAAGAAAAGGAGGACAGGAGGAAAATGGAAGGAAGGAAGGAAAGGGAGGGAGGGAGGGAAGGAAGGAAGGAAGAAAGGAAAAGGAAGGAAAGGAGGAAGGAAGGAGGACAGGAGGAAAATGGAAGGAAGGAAGGAAAGGAAGGGAGAGAAGAAAGGAAGAAAGGAAAAGGAAGGAAAGGAGGAAGGAGGAAAATGGAAGGAAGGGAGGGAAGGAAGGAAGAAACAAAGGAAAAGGAAGGAAGGAGGACAGGAGGAAAATGGAAGGGAGGAAGGAACGGGAGGGAGGAAGAGGGAAGGAGATTATAATGAGAGCGAGTGAGGGTCTCAGGGAATTAGCTCTTGGCCACCACAGGTGCTCCCAGATGACTGACATCAAGCTGGCCACATCCCTGGCCATGCTCTCAAAGCCCTCCAAGGTCAAACACAACCCTGATGTGGCCCTCAATGAAATCGAGTTTTGACATCCCTGCTGTGGAACAAATGAAGATATTTTTTGCCCACTGTCTGCAATAGAGTAATTAAAGCCGCACCTAGGTGTGACCCTAGGCATTCCTCCCAACTGCAATTCGATACCCACCACCTCCTGCTCTGCTTGTATAAAAAAGGTTTGATCTTTGAAGGCCTCCTTCTCTCCACCAGAGTTCAGGAAAGGGTTACGAAGACAAGGAACTCAAAAGAGGAATGTATTCCTCTGAACTGGCACTTCCCTCTGATAGAGAGAGAGAGAACAAAACATGTTTTTGATTCCGTTGAATCCGAGATAACTGTGCAAACACTGGTGCCCTGACAAATGGAAAAAGATAAAAGATAAAAGCTTGGGTACTAAACTTCTCAACTCCCTGTTCAACTATTCATGACTGGGAGAGTCATGGGCACAAGGTCAACCAATGAAAAGGCACAGCAACTAAGTCAGCCAATGGGAGCTTAAAACAGATCTGAGTCTGTGCAAAGAACTGAAACAGAAACTTAAGAAACTACCGCATTTTTCGGAGTATAAGACGCACCAACATTTTGAAGAGGTGAATTTTAAAAAAATAGCCTTTAGGAGGCTTTTCGAGTGCTCTTGGGGGCTGGGCAAAAACGAGCAAAAAAAAAAAAAAAAAAAAAATGGCCCGTTTTTCGCTCGTTTTTGCCCTCCCCAGCCCCCAGGAGCACTTTGCAGGCCTCCCAAGCCCTCTGCATGTCCATTTTTTGTGAAGGGGGCGGGGTTTTGGGAGGCCAAAAATGCTGTATTTAGTATATAAGACGCACCCAATTTTCACCCTCTTTTTTTTGGGGGGGGGGGGGGGGAGGTGCATCTTATACTCCAAAAAATACGGTAACTCTGGGCTTGTCTGCTGAAATGAAACTAACTGTTTCAAAGCCGAAGAGCCAGCGCTGTCTGAAGACGTCTCCGTGGTCATGTGGCCGGCATGCCTAAACGCCGAAGGCGCATGGAACGCTGTTACCTTCCCACCGAAGGTGATCCCTATTTTTCCACTTGCATGTTTTACATGCTTTCGAATTGCTAGGTTGGCAGAAGCTGGGACAAGTAACAGGAGCTCACTCTGTTATGCGATGCTAGGGGTTCGAACTGCTGAATTGCCAAACTTTTTGATCGACAAGCTCAGCATCTTAGCCACTGTGTCCCTGACAATCTTAACTGGGTCTTATTTTTGAGGTAGGGCTTATGTTACAACCATCCTGAAAAATCATAGGTAAAGGTTCCTCTTGCACATACGTGCTAGTCATTCCTGATTAGGGGACGTGATACAATGCACCGGTGTCATAAGTCGAAGAGCCAGATTCTGACCGATGAATGTCTCCGTGGTCATGTGGCCAGCATGACTAAACGCCGAAGGCGCACGGAAGGCTGTTCCGTTTTTTGTGAAAACGGGCCCATTTTTTTCACAAAAAAGGGCAGGAATAGCCATTAGGAAGCTTGTATAGTGTTACTGGGGGGTGCCCCCCTAAAAAACGAGCAACAAATGCACCCCTTCTTCATTAAAAAAGTGCATGCATAGCCTTTAGGAGGCTTATAGAGTACTCCTGGGGGCCAGGGGCAAAATTGAGCAGAAAACAGCCCATTTTTCACTCATTTCTGCCCTCCCCAGCCCCCAGGAGCTCTGTGGAAGCCTCCCAAACCCTCCGCAGGGCCATTTTTGCAAAAGGGGTGGAGGATTCGGGAGGCAAAAAAAAAATGCTGTATTCAGTGTATAAGACGCACCCAAATTTTCAGCTTCTTTTTTGAGGGAAAAAGGTGCTTAATAATACAATAATACAATACAGTAAGAGAGTTGGAAGGGACCTTGGAGGTCTTCTAGTCCAACCCCCTGCCTAGGCAGGAATCCCTGTACCCTTTCAGGCAAATGGCTATCCAGCATCTTCTTAAAGACTTCCAGTGTTGGGGCCTTCATAACTTCTGGAGGCAACTTCTGTTCCACTGATTAATTGTTCTAACTGTCAGGAAATTTCTCCTCAGTTCTAAGTTGCTTCTCTCCTTGATTAGTTTCCACTAATCCGCTTATACGGTAGGTCTTATTTTTGGGGAAACATAGTAATAACCAGGCATCAACACCCCATTAAACATCTAAAAAGCCACACACACACAGCAGGAACCATATAAATACCACACAGAACAGCTCAAAAGCACACACACTGCTAGAGAGATTTACTCTGAAGACGGGCTCCGGAGTCCGAGGAAGGCAAAATCTCTGGTCCCCAGTGACCGACCCACAGAGGGTCCTTCAATACAAATCAAATCTGCTACAAAACACACAACCTAGCCCTGCCACACTCTCCTCAGGGGAGGCCAGTTAAAGCGTCAAGCAAAGAGGAAACCGAGAATTGTGAGGAGAAGCTGGTTTACTCATCAAGTGGGAACCTTACACGACTGGTCGGAAGAGATGTTGTGGGGAACGAGGACGAAGTCATCCGTGTCGCAGGAGGAATTCTTGCTACTGGTGCTGGCCGAATCTTTGGATACCTGAAGGTAATTGGGAGGCCCCAAGGGAGGCGAGGACAGGTTGTCTTCTTGGATGTGGTGCATATCTGGAAGGGACTGGAGAGAAGATGGAGGAGTCAGAGGCAGCAGGCTTGCAAAGGCAGGTGGGGAAAGTCCACCTATTATGATCGCTCTATAGCAGAAGTGTCAGCAACTTGAAGACCCGTGGACTTCAACTCCCAGAATTCCCCAGCCAGCATGTTTGAGACTTTCGGAAAAAGTGCAGAGAAGGCAACTGAGATAGAATAGAATAACAAAAGTTGGAAGGGACCTTGGAGGTCTTCTAGTCCAACCCCCTGCTTAGGCAGGAAACCTTACACCACTTCACACAAATGGTTATTCAATCTCTTTTTAAAAACCTCCAGTGTTTTGAGCGTTTACAACTTGTGGAGGCAAACTTCTGTTCCACTGGTTAATTGTTCTCACTGTCAGGAAATTTCTCCTGGTGATTCGCCCGAAGTCCCCCAGCTGGTTTTCATCCCTTAGATCAGTGTTTCTCAAACTTGGTGACTTTAAGTCCTGTGGACTTCAACTCCCAGAATCCCCAGCCAGCTGTGCTGGCTGGGGGATTCTGGGAGTTGAAGTCCACAGGACTTAAAGTCACCAAGTTTGAGAAACACTGCCTTAGATAGAACTAGAACTCACTACCTCCTGGTAATTGGTCCAAAGTTACTCAATCGGTTTTCATGGAAGGCGGGACTAGAACTCACCGTCTCCTGGTTGTTGGCCCAGTTACTCAATCAGCTTTCGTGCCTAAGGCGGGATTTGAACTGGTAAAACTGGTGCTTGCTTATATTTCCTTATTTTGAAAGCTGTAAACAATATCATTTTCCTCGTAAGAACTGCTGCAAAACTGCGTGTACTAGCAGGATTTTAAAAAGCTTGTTTTATCCGAAAAAAAACCCATATTATTTTGCAACTGTTCCAAATAACGACGGGAAGCTAGGGATCTGCAAAGGACGTTTAGCATGGGAATGTTCCGATTTTGTTTTGGACCATGCTGGTCCAGTACTGATTCAATAATTTTTCAGACGTTTGGGAGAAAGGTGTAAAGTATGTTATTTCCACCTTCTTTGCAAACTCACGGTCTCCTAGTGATTGGCCCAGCCAGCCAGCTTTCATACCTAAGGTGGGACTAAAACTGACAGTCTCCTGGTGATTGGCCCAAAGTCACCAGATTGGCTTTTGTGCCTAAGGCAGGACTAGAACTCACTGACTCCTGGTGATTGGCCCAAAGTCACCCAGTTAGCTTTCATGCCTAAGGTGGAACTAGAACTCACTGTCTCCTGGTGATTGGCCCAAAGTTACCCAGCTGGCTTTCATGCCTAAAGTGGAATTAGAACTCACTGACTCCTGGTGATTGGCCCAAAGTCACCCAGTTGGCTTTCATGCCTGAGACAGGACTAGAACTCCCAGTCTCCTGTTGATTGGTGCAAAGTCACCCAGCCGGCTTTCATGGCTAAGGCAGGACTAGAACTCCCAGTCTCCTGGTGATTGGCCCAGTCACCCAGCCGGCTTTCATGCCTAAGGCGGAACTAGAACTCACCTTCTCAGTAACAGTAGCAGAGTTGGAAGGGACCTTGAAGGTCATCTAGTCCAACCCCTATTATTACATATGTATACTTTTTCTTCTTTTAAAAAAAGGAGGAAGATATATGTTAAAATTAAATATGCATATTGAAAAGGAATTATAAACACCATCAACATAAAATGGAGTTTGCTCAGAGGCTGAAATATACCAAGTAAATGAGATGAAGAGTGCGAAGTAGAGGAAAGAGGTAAGGGAAGAAGAGAGGGCGGGGGGGGGGGGGGGGGGAAGAGGAGGAGAGAAAGAAGGAGTGAAAAGGGGAGAGAGGAGGAGGAGATAGGACGGGGAAGTAGAGAAGAGAAGGATGACAAAGGGAAGAAAGGAGGAGGTAGGGAGGAGGAGAGAGGGAAAAGAATAGGGTATAAATATGATGTATGGAGAACAAAAGAGCCAATAATTGTTTTTGGGAGTTGATGGTAAGACGAATTGATGTAAACATTTAACAATATAATATGATGCTGGTTATGTAATAGTAGACGGGGTTATTTGTTATAAAAATGAAAAAAAAACCTTTATAAATCAAAGTTCACAAGTAAAGAAGTTCTTCGGCCCAGTTCACGCAATATTTTATTTCCTTTATTCACGCTCGTTGATGCGGCCGCCCGTTTCGTCAAAGAAGCAACGCCGGGCGGCGTACCACAAAGCAAATGTGGTTAATCAATACCTAAAAGCCATTGTCGCTGTTAAGGATTAAAAAGGTGCATTAAAAAAACACACCATAAAACCAAAGCGAGAACAAAGGAAAGCGCAGAGGAAGGGAGGTTAATGAGAAGAAGAAGAAAGCTACTCGTTCACCTGTCCCTGAGGGTCCGAGGTCTTCTAGCGTAACCAGATCTTAAGAGCCGCATGATGGCGCAGTGGTTAGAATGCAGCACGGCAGGCTACTTCTGCTGACTGCCGGCTGCCAACAGTTTGAGCTTGACCGGCTGAAGGTTGACTCAGCCTTCCTTTCTATCCAGGGTGGGTAAAAGGAGGACCCAGATTGTTGAGGGGGGGGGAGGAGGCTGACTCTGTAAACACTGTAAGAGGTTTGGAGCAGTATGTAAATCTAAACCAGTGTTTTTCAACCTTGGCAACTTGAAGATGTTCGGACTTCAACTCCCAGAATTCCCCAGCCAGCATTCGCTGGCTGGGGAATTCTGGGAGTTGAAATCCGGACATCTTCAAATTGCCAAGGTTGAGAAACACTGGTGTAAGTGCTATTGCGAAGGAAGGAAGGCACACAGGCATGGTGCTACAGTTGTTATAATCCAGTATTTCAGGCTAACTCTGCCCACACCCAGGAGCTCAATCCTGACCGGCTCAAGGGTCGACTCAGCCTTCCATCTTTCCTAGGTTGGTAAAATGAGGACCCGGATTGTTGGGGGCAAGAGGCTGACTCTGTAAACCCCTTAGAGAGGGACGTAAAAGCACTACGAAGCGGTATATAAGTCTAGTGAATAGAATAGAACAGAATAAAGTTGTGGGAGCTTCATCACTGGAAGCTTTCAAGAAGAGACTGGACTGCCCTCTATCAGAAATGGTATAGGGTCTTCTGCTTGGGGTGGGGGGTTGGACTAGATGACCAACAAGATCCCTTCCAACTTTTGTTAATCTATTTGTGAATAAAATCGAATCGAATAAATCATAATAGAATAAAATAAGAAATCATAATAGAACAGAATAAGAAAGAATAGAACAGAAAAGAAAATGTAATGGAGTGGAAGAGAATAAGAATAGGATAGAACAAAACAGATATTCTTTATTGGCCAAGTGTGATTGGACACACAAGGGATTTGTCTATGGTGCATAAGCTCTCAGTGTACACACCTACAACAACATATATCATAAATCATAGTTACAGCCATTCATCGTAAGACACAAACAACTAAGAGGTAAGTCACAAGATACCAGTAGAAGAAGGTAGCAGGAAAGATGAGGAAGGAGGTGATAATAGCAATACAGTCTGCTACATAAGTAAATTTCTTCGGCCTAAGACAGGGTGATGGGAATTAAAGATAGAAGCTTAATAAAGAGAAACCCAACCTAGGACAAAGAAGAAAGTTCCTCTCAATGAGAACAATCAATCAGTGATGGGGACACTGTTTGATGCACGGAAAATGCCCATCCATCTACCCCCCCCCACACACACACGCCCCTCAAATTCAGAAATACAGAGAACCAATTTTCCAAATCTGAGCAGAACTTACTGGGGGAGAAGCAAACCGGCAGGAGGGGGAGCTCCCACAGGATCCGCCAGAGACTGACCCAGCAGGGGCTGGAACAGGTACAGGGCAAGCTGAATGGAGAGAGAGAGGGAGAAAAAAAAGGAAGGAATGACTCCACAGGCAGGTGGCTGCAAAATAGGAACAATTTCAAAAAGACAATCATCACTCTTGCAGGGTACCTGGGCAGGTGCATGCCTCCAGGGGGCTGCAGTCTAGATGAGGGGTCTCCAAACTTAACCACTTTAAAACTTATGGAGTTCAACTCCCAGAATTCCCCAGCCAGACTTGTAGACTTCAACTCCCAGAATTCCCCAGCCAGACTTGTGGACTTCAACTCCCAGAATTCCCCAGCCAGACTTGCGGACTTCAACTCCCAGAATTCCCCAGCCAGACTTGCGGACTTCAACTCCCAGAATTCCCCAGCCAGACTTGCAGACTACAACTCCCAGAATTCCCCAGCCAGACTTGTGGACTTCAACTCCCAGAATTCCCCAGCCAGACTTGTGGATTTTCAACTCCCAGAATTCCCCAGCCAGACTTGTGGACTTCAACTCCCAGAATTCCCCAGCCAGACTTGTGGACTTCAACTCCCAGAATTCCCCAGCCAGACTTGCAGACTACAACTCCCAGAATTCCCCAGCCAGACTTGCAGACTTCAACTCCAGAATTCCCCAGCCAGACTTGTGGATTTCAACTCCCAGAATTCCCCAGCCAGACTTGTGGACTTCAACTCCCAAAATTCCCCAGCCAGACTTGTGGATTTCAACTCCCAGAATTCCCCAGCCAGACTTGTGGATTTCAACTCCCAGAATTCCCCAGCCAGCATGGCTGGCTGAGGAATTTTAGGAATTGAAGTCCCAAGTCTTAAAGTTGCCAAGTGCTGGATGGGGAATTCTGGGAGTTGAAGTGCACAAGTTATAAAGCGGTTAAGTTTGAATGGCTGAGGAATTCTGGGAGTTGAAGTCTCCAAGTCTTAAAGCGGTTAAGTTTGGATGGCTGAGGAATTCTGAAGTCCCCAAGACTTAAAGTTGCCAAGTGCTGGATGGGGAATTCTGGGAGTTGAAGTCCCCAAGTTTTAAAGTTGCCAAATTTGGAGACCCCTAGTCTAGAGTGTGCAAATACTGAAGCAGATAACAAGGTAGTCCTCGGTTAATAACTGCTCTTTCAGTAGCGGTTCAAAATTACCACAGCACTGGATGAGGGGGGCTTATGACCTCGACATAACAGCCATCCCAGTGGCCCTGGGGTCATGTCATCAGGATCGGGGGCAGGTGGGAATTGGCTGGTACTCATGATGATTGCAGAGTCTTTCGCTGATGTGATTCGCTGTTTGTGACCTTCACTGCAGTCTCCCCCATAAGCAAAGTCAGTGGGGAAGACGGTGGGAAAGACGGTTGTTTGGGGAGGTCTCCCCTCCCTGTGACCCAGCTCCTCTAGGTTAATAACCTGCCAGACACTCACACATCCATCCGGCAGCAGCCCTGCCACACTCTCTGGCCACTTGAGTACAGGGGGTCCTCGACTTACAACAGTTCATTTAGTGACCGTTCGAAGTGACAACGGCACTGAAAAAAGTGACTTAGGATCGTTATTCATGCTTAACGACCGTTGCAACATCCCCATGGTCACACGATCAAAAATCCAGACACTTGGCAAGTGATTCTTATTGATGACGGTGTGTCCTGTGGTCATGTGATCAACTTTTGTGACTCTCTCACAAGCCAAGTCAATGGGGGAAGCCAGATTCGCTTAACAACCGTGCCAATAACCTAACAACGGTGATCAGACAGTCGTAAAATGGGGCAAAACTCACTTAACAACTGTCCCACTTAGTAACGGAACTTTCAATTTCAATTGAGAAAGCTCAATTTTGGTCGTAAGTCAAGGACTACCTCTAAAAAATAAGCAACCAAACTATTAACCCAAAGCAATAGTCTTGATGTTGAAATAACACACATCAGCTCCAAAAACACTCTATAGGTAGTCCCCGACTTATGGCAGTTCTCTTAGTGACTGTTCAAAATTACAACGGCACTGAAAAAAGTAACTTACGACAGTTTTTCACACCTACGGCCATTGCAACATCCCTATGGTCATGGGATTTATATTCAGATGCTTGACAACTGACTCATATTTACAATGGTCGCAGTGTCCCAGGGTCATGTGATCAAATTTTTGTGACCTTCTGAAAAATATGGGAAAACCAGATTGACTTAACAACCACGTTACTAGTTTAACGATGGCAGGTTCGCCTGGTACGTCAGTTGCGCCCCTTCCTGGATCGGGATGCTCTGTGCACAGTCACTCACGCTCTCGTCCTTTCTCGCCTGCAACGCTCTCTACATGGGGCTGCCCTTGAAGAGCACCCGGATGCTTCAGCTGGTCCAGAATGCGGCCGCGCAGGTTGTCATGGGGGTACCTAGGTGCTCCCATGTTACACCCCTTTTAGGCGGCCTGCACTGGTTACCGGTTGTCTTCCGGGTGCGATTCAAGGTACTAATTATGACCTTAACCAATGTGGTAAGGAAAGTTGTTAACATGGGAGGCAAAACACAACAAATTTCTCGTTCAACCGCATACATTTTGGGCTCCTTTGTGGTCGTTAAGTCGAGGACTACCTGTCTTTGAAATCAATCAAGGTGAAAACGGACAAATCCGCCAACCCTTTAGCCTCCCATCCCAAAAGCCTGAAGGAAAGAGCTAGGTCAGGGGTGTCAAACTCAAGGCTCGGGGGCCGTATCCGGCTCGTGAGGCTGCTCTAGAAACAGCGAAGGACGGGCCCAGAGTGCCACTGGAGACAATCGTGGCCAAAAACGGAGCTCCCGAGTGCCATGTGCGCCCTCCCGAGTTCCATTTTCACTGGCAGAGAATTGCGGGAGGCTGTCCCAGCCGAAAACGGAGCTCGGGATCCAGTTTTCACTGGCAGAGTGCTTGGGCTACAGCAGGCGGCCCCAACAAGCATGGCGGCGAGCTGCCCATTCCCCCCCCCCCCCCGGCCACATACCCCTCTCCCCCCTAGGTCAAACGCAATCCTGATGCGGCCCTCAATGACATCGAGTTTGACACCCCTGATCTCGGGTGCTTCACGCCTTACGGAAAGCCGAAAGGGTCAGTCGAGAAGGGCATTTCGTCTTACATTTTTTGACCGTCGACACTTGATCCAGGAACGGGTGATTGAAGAAAGCTTCTGTAAGAGAAGAGGAAAAAACACCACAAACGGAAGTTAGAAACCGCCTTGACGATCCCAAGCCCACTTGTGGCTAAGGAAGCACTCATGATCGTACGTGGGTAGGCAAAGGCTCCCAAAGGCAGAGGCAACGCCGTCCCCTGGGACTTTAAAGAGGACGTGCCCCACCCCTTTGGCTTCGCGCAGTGACCGGCCTGTGATCCTAAGTGATCTGCGGCAGAGCTGGAATCTCTTCTGGTGTCTCGTGACTGTCGCTTCCCAGCTGGAGGGAGATCCCAAAGCATCCAGAGAAAACCAAGCTGAAGGAGGTTTCTATTTATTACATCGGTGTTTCCTAACATGAGCCATTTTCAGAGGGGTGGACTTCAACTCCCAGAATACCCCTTGCTGGGATTGGAAGTCCACCCATTTGATCTTTTTTTAAAAAGTTTTTTTTTAAATTAAGTAAACATTTAAAAACATCGGACGTAGTGCGACATTTCTGGCATAAACGTTTCCATATAGTGATTAGATCCTCTTGAGCAGTGTTTCTCAACCTTGGCGACGTTAAGTCCTCTGGACTTCAACTCCCAGAATTCCTGGGGGATTTTGGGAGTTGAAGTCCACAGGACTTAACGTCGCCAAGGTTGAGAAACACTGCCCTCGAGGTGACGAGAAGCACATGGGAACGCAGCCCACCCTTCTCCACCCAAGATGTAACCAGCGCCTCTCCCACGCAGCAGGCGGGCTTGCCCAGGGCAGACAATCTCCCCCCTTCCACTGAGGAGTATCTTCAGACATATCAAAAACAAGCATACAGAGGCCGACTGGAGGTCTAAGTTACATTAGCCTAATGGAGCTATTAATAAATCACTGGTTTTAACAGATAACCCATCATGACATTAATAATGAAATAACAACTCTAACTGGTCAAAACAATTTGGATATAAACTATAATATGGGACCTGGGGAAAAGATTTATTAATTTTATTAATATTTTTTTGTTTAGATTTTGTTATAAGGATGTAATCTCTCCTGGGTACTTATAGATTCTAGTAATAAATTTTTGTCTAGATTTATTATAATATAAATATAAATGATTCTAGACAAAAGCACGTTTAAACAAATATAGTTAAATGAGAATGATGGTATAAAGATTTTTGATTTAAAATGTACAATTCAATATGAATGAAGTAAAAAGAACGATTGTCGTAACGCACGAAATTTATTTGTAACCAATCGACATGCTTTCTGGAAGATGTAATGAAGAATGTTTTTGTGTGTTTTTTTTTTTTTGTTTAATTAAAACAATAAAATTATTAAAATAAATAAATAAATCACTGGGTTTTGTATTAAAACATTGGCTCAATTATTATGAATCAATTGGAATGCACAGGTACAGTATAGGTGATACCTGGCTCAATAGTATCAACTGTGAGAGGGATCTTGGAGTCCTAGTGGACAACCATTTAAATATGAGCCAGCAGTGTGCAGCAGCTGCCAAAAAAGCCAACACAGTTCTAGGCTGCATCAACAGAGGGAGAGAATCAAGATCACGTGAAGGGTTAATACCACTTTATAAGGCCTTGGTAAGGACTAGGGGAGACATGATAGCAGTCTTTCCAATATCTCAGGGGTTGCCACAAAGAAGAGGGAGTCAAGCTATTCTCCAAGGCACCTGAGGGTAGAACAAGAAGCAATGGGTGGAAACTAATCAAGGAGAGAAGCAACTTAGAACTGAGGAGAAATTTCCTGACAGTCAGAACAATTAATCAGTGGAACAGAAGTTGCCTCCAGAAGTTGTGAATGCCCCAACACTGGAAGTCTTTAAGAAGATGTTGGATAGCCATCTGTCTGGAACGGTATAGGGTTTCCTGCCTAGGCAGGGGGTTGGACTAGAAGACCTCTGAGGTCCCTTCCAACTCTACTATTGTATTGTATTGTATTGTATTGTATTAATTATGGCATCGTTAGAAAACTTGACTAGCCTCCAGTCCCCTAATCCTCTTTCTTGCTCTTCTCTGCACTCTTTCTAGAGTCTCCACATTTTTTCTACATCGTGGCGACCAAAACTGAATGTGGAGGCCTTATCAGCTCTCCTCCCAGACGACTCTCTGCCCTTCCGAGTTTGCCGAAGGGGGAATTGGATCGATAAAGAGGGCATCTTCATTATGGGCAGAAACTGGCAGGCTTTTACCATAGGTGGGGCATCCTGGGGCTTTTTCTATCATTTGGAATACGCCGTCCAGTTCTGGTCACCACAATATTTAAAAAAAAGGTTGAAACTTTGGAAAGAGTGTAGAGAACAACAAGGATGATTAAGGGAGGCTAAAACATATGAAGAACGGTTGAAGGAACTGGGTATGTCTAGTTTAATGAAAAGAAGGACTAGAGGAGACATGACAGCATTTCCCAATATCTCAGGGGTTGCCACAAAGAAGAGAGAGTCAAACTATTCTCCAAAGCACCTGAGGGTGGAACAAGAAGCAATGGGTGGAAACTAATCAAGGAGAGAAGCAACCTGGAAATAAGGAGATACTTCCTAACATTGAGGACAATTATTAGTGGAAGAACTTACTCCCAGAAGTTGTGAATGCTCCAACACTGGATGTTTTCAAGAAGAGATTAGACAACCATTTGTCTGAAATAATATAGGGTTTCCTGCCTAAGCAGGGGGTTGGACTAGAAGACCTTCAAGATCCCTTCCACCCCTTTGTTATCGTTGTTCTATCAAAGCTTTTTTTATCCAACCATCCTATTTTTTTTTTTAATCTCACAATTTTGATTGCGTTGGACTAGAAGACCTCCAAGGTCCCTTCCAACTCTGTTATTCTAAATGTGTCAAGGAAAGTCGTAAAATGGGGCAGAACTCACTTAACAAATGTTTTGCTTAAGCAACAAAAATTTTGGGGCTCATTTGTAGTTGCAAGTCAAAAACTAGCTGTACTCTTAGATCGCTTCTGCTCTTAAAACTTTAAAAAAGGACAAAGGCAGCTGGCCTTGGTTCTAGAGAGGGGACAAATCTACAAGTGCATAACACTTTTGTTGGGGCTATCCAAAAGGACAAACTCCCACAGGCATGTGCGGGCGTGTGCATGCTTTGTTGTGCAATAACTGCAACCGTTTGGCAGTTGAAACACCATCTCACCTAGTGTTCTTCAACAAACAAGAAAAGCATTCGCCCTTTAACCTTCCAGGTGGGACAAGAAGTCATCCTTTTAGTGACAAAAGGTTCCTTGGCACTTCGCAGGAAAAACAGTGTGTGTTTTTGTATGTGTGTGTGTGACAATGATTATGGGGCGGATGTTCGCCACATGCCTCCCACAAACCTCCCCCAGTGAAAACAAAATGCTCTGTGTGTTTTTCTGCCGTGAATTGTTGGTGGGGGATGATTAACAAAGCTTAAAGCAAGGTGTGTGTGTGTGTGTGTTGGCAAAGCAAACAATGGCTAAAACCGAGAGAACGTCAGCCACCTGGAACGCTTGAAACCCCTGGAGGAAAAGATTGGACATCCAAAGGCAGAACAGGGTGTTCTGAAATCCAGATGGGAACGGTCTTGAAAAAAAATATGTGCCGGGAAAAAAAAAAAACCCAGCCGCGTTACCTGGGACGAGAACAGACTGTCCCGGGTGATGAGTTTGCAAGAGCCAATGGAGCAAATCTGCTTTCAAAGGGCTCGAAATATTTCTTATCTTGCCAATTACATTTCCATTGGACCCCGTGTCCTTGTGTCTCAAAGATCTGAGCAAGGATTTGATTGAGCCAATCACCAGGAGACAGGGAGTTCTAGTCCTGCCTTAAGCGTGAAAGTTGGCTGGATGATTTTGGGCCAATCACCAGGAGACAGGGAGTTCTAGTCCTGCCTTAAGCGTGAAAGTTGGCTGGATGATTTTGGGCCAATCACCAGGAGACAGGGAGTTCTAGTTCCCCTTAAGCATAAAAGTCGGTTGGATGATTTTGTGCCAACTATGAGCAGACTCTGAGTTCTAGTCCCGCCTTCAGGCACAAAAAAAAAATGACATCACTGTTTTTCACACAACTGTTACAGCATCCCCATAGTCACGGGGCTCAAAATTTGAATACCGTATTTTTCAGAATATAAGACGCACCGGTGTATAAGACGCACCAAGATTTCAAAGAGGTAAGCAAGAAAAAAAAATGTTTTTTGTCCTCCCAGGCCCCCCAGGAGTATTCTGCAGGCTTCAGCAGGGTTGGGAGAAGGGGAAAATGCCTCCGTTTCTTCTGCAAAAAACAGGCGGAAAATGGGTCGTCTTTTTGCAAAAGCAGGGGCATTTTCTCCTTCCCCCAGCCTTGCTGAAGCCTTCAGAGTGCTCCTGGGGGCTGGGGGAAGACAAAAACGCAAAAAAGGGATGTTTCGGGAGGTCAAAAGTGGCTGTATTCGGTGTATAAGACACACCAACATTTCCAAGCTCTTTTAGGGGGGGAAAAGGTGTGTCTTATACTCCGAAAAATACGGTACTTGGCAACAGGCTCACAGACACACGGTTACCCTTTTGCCAACCTTCTGATAAGCAAAATCCACGGGGAAGCCAGATTCACTTAACAACCGTGCTACCAACTTAACTGCAGTGATTTCACTTAACATCTGTGGCATGTACCTTCTTAAAACGGGGCAAAACTCAGTTAACTTAGTTAACTTAGTTAACTTAGCAACGAAATTTCTGAAATTCTGAAACTTATAGTAAAGAGAACCCATACTATTCATGTATTAACTGCAGCTAGAATTGTATTTGTGCAATATTGGAAAAGCGATGAGATCCCTATTGATGAGAAGACGATTAGGAAAATGTTAGAATGTGCAGAAATGAACAGATGGACGCTGGCAATTAAAGAGAAAGAACAAACTGAATATGGGAATTACTTTATCAATGGTTAGAGAATAAAAAAGGAAGTTGGCAATAAAAGGATATTAAAGAAAAGCGGAAAATATGTTAATACAATAATACAATACAATAGTAGAGTTGGAAGGGACCTTGGAGGTCTTCTAGTCCAACCCCCTGCCTAGGCAGGAAACCCTATACCGTTCCAGACAAATGGCTATCCAACATCTTCTTAAAGACTTCCAGTGTTGGGGCATTCACAACTTCTGGAGGCAAGCTGTTCCAGTGATTAATTGTTCTAACTGTCAGGAAATTTCTCCTCAGTTCTAAGTTGCTTCTCTCCTTGGTTAGTTTCCACCGACTCTATCTTATGTTAAGATAGAGATATAAATAATATAATTGTTAGTATGATGATAAGGATTATAATATTTAATGTTGTTACCACATTTTTATTAGAAGATACGTTAAGAGGAAAAAACGAACAGGTTTACGATGTTCAACTGTTTAATAGAGAATTAATATCTATGTGAATGATGTAAATTTTGATGGTTATTGCACATGAGTATTTACCGTATTTTTCGAAGTATAAGATGCGCCAAGCTTTTGAAGAGGCAAATAAAAATAAAAATAGGTAGGTAGATAGAGGGACAAAAACAACACATCACGAAAAGAAAAAAAAACCACCACCCAAACACCAACCTAACAAGCCCCTCCCGCTCCTCTTTCTCTCGCTCTCTCTCCCACCCTACTTACTTACTTTCTCTCTCTCTACTAACTTACTTACTCCCTGTTCACACTCGCTGTCTCGCCCACCCTACTTACTTACTTACTTCTCTCTCTCTAACTTAGAGGATACTTACTTACTTTCACTCTCTCTTCCTCCACCTCTCTACTTTCTACTCTCTCTCTCTATTACTATAATCACTTTCCTCTCTCTCTCTCCCACCCTACTTACTTACTTCTCTCTCTCTCTCTACTTACTTACTTACTCATAAACCTTATACAAACACCCATATCATTCTCCTCACCACTCATCCCCATATCATCCCCTCTTCCAAATAAACATCATCCCCTCCCAATTACCCATTCAAACAACCCTCAGATCCAGCTCAAACGCCTTTGGGGTGCGTAAAAAGTCACCACAGCAACACCACCCAACAAAGGTCCCAAACTACAAAGTAAAGTGAAACCGTCACCCAAGGGGGGGTGGGTTTTGCAGAGTGCTCCTGGGGGGTGAGGGGGCCCAAAAACGAGCAGAAAACGGGCCTGTTTTTTGTCAAAGAAATTGCATGCATAGCCTTATGGAGGCTTATAGAGTGCTGCTGGGGGGGAGGGGGCGCAAAAAACAGCCTCCCCAGCCCCTGGGAGCTCTCTGGAAGCCTCTCAAACCCCCCGCAGGGCCATTTTTGCAAAGGGGGGGTCGGGAGGCAAAAAATGCTGTATTCAGTGTATAAGACGCATCCAGATTTTCAGCCCCTTTTTTGAGGAAAAAAGGTGCGTCTTATACTCTGAAAAATACGGTATACCCAAATAACACACTGGAAAGATGGAATGTTTATATTTAAAAAAACCTTTTAATTAAAAAAAAATGGGGCTCCAACGTGGTCGTATATAATGGACTACTTGCAGATACAAATGCTTTAAAGAAATCCATTCCAATTTCCAGACAAAGGCTGAACAACAAAGGATAAGAGTTCTAAAATGTCACTCCTCTCTTCTCTTCTCTCCGCACTCTTTCTCCTGTCTCGGTTGTTTGCGGAGTCACATCTTTCTGAGAATTTGTTTTCAACAGAGAACAAAGTTTGCTCAATTCCAGGCAGAGAGAAATATGGGCAAAGGGGAGAAAACAATAAAATAACAAAACAAGCCCATCCTTCCCTGCAGGCAATTAAAAGTCAAATTGGAGCAATTGTTTTCCATCTCCTGGGCATCAGCTGATCCACAACTTGAGTCTGGCGACAGGAGAATTTCGTCAGAAACTTTCCCAGACAACAATCGCAAGAGCCAAGAAAGACGTTAGACGTAAGCGCTATAAATAACTTGGCAAAGCTATTTTCAGAGCTGGTTTTGTTCTAGCCACCTTATTTATTTATTTTATTGTTAATCATTAACGCAACGGGTCCGATTTTACAAGCCGCCTACAGCTTGTTCCTGCTTTTAAATGTGACTTGAAAGAAATAAACACAACCTTGGAACGTGGCTGTGTTTCTAAGAAATTGAGGATTATCTAAGCATCTTGTGCTGTTTACCAGACCCTGACTGGAAGCCTTCCCAATCCACCATTGCCGGGCATGGCTGGGCACCGAACCAACCACTGAGCCGAAGTGACAAGCCCAGGGGAGAAATTGCCCATTCTAGCGGGCATTGGCTTTTTTTTAATGCCATCTTATGTCAATTAGAGCTTTTGTGGACCAAAAGAGAAAAAAAAAGAAATAAAATGAGATGCCATCAGGAAATCAATCCAGATTTAATCGCTGGACAGAAAGAGCTCAACCCAGATAATAAAAGACCCATCTGGCTAGATGCAGGGCTTGGAAGTCACTGAGAAAGGATCTACTACTCATTTTTTTATATATAATTGTCCTCTAGGGAATAGTATAGAATAGAACAGAATGGAATGGAAAATAGAGAATAGAATGAAATAGAAAATAAGAATAGAATGAATGGAATGAATAGAATAGAATGGAATAGAAAATAGAGAAAAGAATAGAATGGAATGGAATAGAAAATAGAGAATAGAATGAAATAGAAAAGAATATAGAATAGAATGGAATAGAAAATAGAGAAAAGAATAGAATGGAATGGAATAAAATAGAGAATAGAGAATAGAGAATAGAATGAAATAGAAAATAAGAGAATAGAATGGAACAGAATATAGAATAGAATGGAATGGAAAATAGAGAATAGAATGAAATAGAAAATAAGAGAATAGAATAGAATGGCATAGAATATAGAATAGAATGGAATAGAAAATAGAGAAAAGAATAGAATGGAATAGGAATAGAATAGAAAAATAGAGAATAGAATAGAGAATAGGAATGAGGAAATGGAAGAATAGACAAACGAATGGAATGAAATAGAAAATAGAGAATAGAATGGAATAGAAAATAGAGAATATAGAATGGAATGGAATAGAAAATAGAGAAAAGAATGGAATGGAATTAGCTTTGTCATTTTGAATGTACACTAACTGGCATACATTAAAAATGAAATTTAGTTGCATACAGCTCTTGAAGAGTCACCACCTCCAATTTTACACTAAATAAACATGACAAGGAGGTTAAAACATACAAAGAACGGTTGCTGGAACTGGGTCTGTCTAGAAAGAGAAGTAGGACTAGGGGAGACATGACTGCAATTTTCCAGTATCTCAGAGATTGCCACAAAGAAAAGGGGGTGTCAAGCTATTCTCCAAAGCACCTGAGGGCAGGACGAGAAGCAATGGCTGGAAACTAATCAAGGAGAGAAACAACTTAGAACTAAGGAGAAAAATTAATCAGTGGAACAACTTGCCTGCAGAAGTTGTGAATGCCCCAACACTGGAAGTCTTTAAGAAGATGTTGGATAGCCATCTGTCTGAAACGGTTTCCTGCCTAGGCAGGGGGTTGGACTGGAAGACCTCCAAGGTCCCTTCCAACTCTGCTATTGCATTGTATTGTATTGTAAACCTTTCTCAATTCAAGGATTGTTTCTATCAGAGGTACAAGTTGTGGGAAGTCTGACGCCCGGGGTCATGTGATCACCAAGCAAAGTCAATGGGGAAGCCGGATTCCCTTAGCAACCACGTTGCTAACTAACTTAACAACTGCAGTGATTTACTTGCACTATTGTGGCCAGGAAGTTCATAAACCGGTGTGTGTGTGTGCAAAATTCACTTAACAACTGTCTCACCTAGCAAAATAATAATAATGCTGAGCGCCATTGTGGTCGAGGACTCCCTGAACTGTCTATAAAACAAGGCAAATGATTTTGCCACTAACGGGGAATTTACTCTGTTCCGATTTATTTTCGAGTGATGATTTTTCATTCCTTTACTTTACTTACTTTACTTTATTTAGATTTCTAGACCGCCCCCTCTCCCGAAAGGGACTCGGGGCGGTGTACAGTCAAATTAAAACACAAATACATAGGAATAAATATAAATACACAAATCTTAAATTAAATGAGGAGGTTAGAAGACTGTATCTTAAAGTAAAGCAGTTAAAACCTTAAAAACATCCCCAATTAAAACCCAAACCCAATTAAAATAAATCCCCGGGAGGTAAAACTAAGAGAGTGCCAGGCCAGCTGATTGAAACAGGTGAGTCTTTAACTTTTGCCGGAAGGAACGGAGGTCGGTGGTGGTTCGAATGTCGGGGGGGAGGTCATTCCAGAGGGTTGGGCCCATCACAGAGAAGGACCTACTCCTAGGTGTCGCCCGCTGACACTGCCTAGCGGACGGCACCAGGAGGAGTCCCTCCCTGTGTGAGCGGATAGGTCGCAGGGACGTGTGTGGTAGGATGCGATCCTGCAGGTAACTAGGTCCTCTGCCATGGAGCGCTTTAAAGATGGTAATCAATACCTTGAAACGCACCCGAAAGGCCACAGGTAGCCAGTGCAGCTCGCGCAGGAGCGGTGTTACGTGGGAGTAACGTGTACTCCCCATGATAACCCGCGCGGCTGCATTCCGTTTTTTTGGGGGGGGGATCCATAATAAAAGGTTGGCTGGTTGGTTCTGAAGCTGGGACTGGGCGAGGTGTGGCTTGGGGAAGGGCTTATGCTACAAGCTGGCCGTTTGACTTTGCTCCCTCCCGTTGTCCTACTTTGGGAGGCAGCTGTCGGAAAGAGTCCCCTTGGGGTAGGCAAGGTTTGGGGTAGGCAGAAGGGGCTGGGAAGCACCAGCCAAGCCTTGGGATGCAATGAACCTGCTGAGTTTTAGATCTGATTCCAGAAAGGTCCTTCCAAAGCGTGAATGGGGCATCTGTCGGCAAGTCCTTCAGGCAACAGCAGCTGCGTCAAAGGACAGCCTCGTAGGAAGCAGAAAAGAGACACCGTTGCTTTCAGAAGTTGTGGAGAGGGGCTAAATTTGTCTCTTGCAACACGTGCGCAGCTTGTCTATGGAGATTCTCCGTCATCCAGACTCATGGTTGACCTATAGGTGCTTTTTTTAACCCCCCACCAGGAGGCAACTGGACTTTCTGCTTTTTCTTTGAAGACGTTTCGCTTCTCCTCCAAGAAGCTTCTTGGGCTCTGACTGGATGGTGGGGAAGGGAAGGTTTTCTACTCCTTGCAGACAAGCTGGTCATTTGCATCCTTTGTAGAAAGTTGTTGAGGCCACTTGGAAGTTTCTCTCTGTCCTCAGGGTTCCCTGAATGGTGCAAATGGTTCCTATTATTCTGCAATTTTTCTTCCTCTGGAAATCCATTCCTGCTCCCACAACCATTCCAAGGGTGTCCATCCCAAATTGTATAGCTAAAAGTCTGTAGAAATTCTTCGTCATCCAGGTGATGGTTGTCCCAAAGGGGCTTTTTTCAGGAGGCAAATGGACTTTCTTGTTTTTTCTTTTGAAGACGTTTTGCTTCTCATCCAAGAAGCTTCTTCAGCTCTGACTGGATGGTGGGGAATAGAAGGGATTTCTACTCCTTGCAGACAGCTGGTCATTTGCATCCTTTGTGGAAAGTTGTTGAGGCCACTTGGAGGTTTCTCTCTGTCCTCAGGGTCCCCCGAGTGGAGCAAATGGTTCCTATTAGTCTGCATTTTTTTCCCCTCTGGAATTCCACTCCTACACTCACACCCTTCGAAGGGTCTTCATCCCAAATTGTACAGCTAAAAGTCTGTAGAGATTCTCCGTCATCCAGGTCGTGGTTGTCCCAAAGGGGCTTTTTTCAGTAGGCCACTGGACTTTGTTTTTTCTTTTGAAGATGTTTTGCTTCTCATCCAAGAAACTTCTTCAGCTTTGACTGGATGGTGGGGAATGGAAGGGATTTCTACTCCTTGGAGCAAAGCTGGTCATTTGCATCCTTTTAGAGGGTTGTTGAGGCCACTTTGAGGTTTCTCTGTGTCCTCAGAGTCATCTGAGTGGTGCAAATGGTTCCTGTAGTCTGCAATTCTTTTCTCAGGAAATCCATTCTCTGTCCTATTCCCAAATTCCTACTCCCTCTTACTCCATAGGTCTTCATCCCAAATTGTATGGCTAAAAGTCTATGGAGATTCTCCATCATCCAGGTCATGGTTGTCCTAAAGGTGCTTTTTTCCTAGAGGCAACTGCTTTGTCTTTGAAGACGTTTCGCTTCTCATCCAAGAAGCTCCTTCAGCTCTGACTGGATGGTGGGGAAGGGATTTCTACTCCTTGCAGACAGCTGGTCATTTGCATCCTTTTTAGAGGATCATTGAGGCCACTTGGAGGTTTGTCTGTGTCTTCAGGGTCACCTGAGTGGTGCAAATGGGTGTGGAGCCTTCTACAACACAACCTTTTCAGCAATTCCAAGAAGGCTCCACACCCATTTGCACTACTATCACGTGATCCACCACTGGCAACTTTCCCAGCCGCTTTCTGAGAAGCAAAGTCAAGGAGGAAATCTGGGTTTGCTTAATGACCCCAGGATTCACTTAACAACTGCAGAGATTTGCTCAACCACCATAAAAAAAGTTGCAAAATCAGGCACTGGTTGCTTAAGAACCAGATTGTTTAGCAATCTAAATTCTGGTCCCAATTGCGTTCAGAGATCGAGGTTCCCGCGCTATAAAAAAAGATGTCCAGACTCTAGAAAGAGTGCAACGGATATGGACCGTGCAGCTGTCCTGGAAAGGGGTCGGCCCACATCGCTTTTGCTGGGCCCACCCCACCCTGCATGCGTGCGCCCGGGCCTCAAAAGTGTGCCTGATTAGGACAGCATACAGCTGACCCCGGTGTTCTGACCGAGGCTTCCCAAGAGCATGAAGCCAACTCCTGGTCCCGACAAAAAACCCTTTTATTCATTGGCTGTGAATTCTGCTCCTTCACATCCAGCAAAGTCTTTCAAGGGAGGATTTACAGTCACAGACCTTCTCTGGCTTGGAGAGCTGCCAGGCCGATCAGTGTGATTTCCCTACTGGAAAAAAGGTAAGGAAAGGAAAAGGAACTTTTAAAAAGCATTCCGGATCTTTTACTCACCAAAGTCCATTCTGTCCTTCTGGTTTCTCTGGAGTAGGTTCAGAAGCAAATCGGACAAGTAAGCTGATGTTTCCCTGGGGATGCTAAAGAGCAAAGCAAAAACAAAAATGGCAGAAAATTTATGTTCTAACCCAGACTTCCCCAGCAGCACGAAGCCGAGTCCCCCTCCCGATAAACCCCTTTTATTTAATTGACAGTGAATTCCTCTCCAGCAAAGTCTTTCCTCTCCCACCATCTTTTGAGATTGTTCCCAATTACTGACCTTCCTCAGGCTTGGGGAGCAGCCAGGGTGATATCTTTCAGACGCTGGAATACTTTTGTAAGAATGCAGGAATGAACTAAGTGTCTCCTGCAAGCTCCACTCCCCTTTCGCTCCCCTTTTATTCCCTCTGGGAGGGGCCGTTCACCATCCACCTGTGGCTTTACTCCCAAGTGGAACTAATGGTCTCCTGCAAACCTCACTCCCCTTTCGCTCCCCTTTTATTCCCCCTGGGAGGGGCCGTTCACCGTCCACCTGTGGCCTTACTCCCAAGTGGAACTAATTGTCTCCTGCAAACTCCACTCCCCTTTCGCTCCCCTTTTATTCCCTCTGGGAGGGTCCATTCATCATCCACCTGTGGCTTTACTCCCAAGTGGAACTAATGGTCTCCTGCAAACTCCACTCCCCTGGCGCTCCCTCTTTTATTTCCTCTGGGAGGGGCCGTTCACCGTCCACCTGTGGCCTTACTCCCAAGTCGTCCCCTGTTCTTTAGCCGTTCCCTTCGTCTGACAACTCTGCGCATGCACACATCGGGAACAGGCTCCAGCTGTTCTTCTGCCTCACTGATGTCTGACTCCGAAGGCAGCTGATAACTGTCAGACGGCCCTCTCTGCCTCTGACACAGAGCCCTCCTCAGAGCCTTCCCCAAACTCCAGGACTGGCCCAAGGCTAGGACAAACAAAGGTATTGAAATCAGTTGCCGCAATTTAAGGGAGGTCAATCTTACCTCGGGATGAGGTTTCTGTTCTTCTCGTAAAACATTCGCAAATCCTGAGGACTATTTGCCTGCAAAAAAAAAAGGAGGGATTAATTTAGATTATATAGGCCCATGATGGCATATTTGGTGGCATGCCAGCCATCAGCCAGCTGATTTTTCGCCCTTGCAGAGCTCCGAGGGAGGCCATTTTCGCCCTCCCCAGCCTTCAGGAAAGCCTCCGAAGCCTGGAGAGGGCGTAAAACGGTTCCAATGATCCAACCGGAAGTTCTGAAACAATCCATTTCCGGTGGGCCTCCGGAGGACCGTGGGAGGCTCTTTTCGCCCTCCCCAGGCTTCTATAAAGCCTCTGGAGCCTGGGGAGGGCGAAAAAAGCTTGCAAAAATGCGGGGGAGGGGAGCGCGTTGTGAGCACATGCGCATTGGGGGGTAGCACACTGCATTATGGGTGCGGCATGCCTGCACACGACCCCCCTGCGCTCCCCCCACTTGTGGCACGCGAGCCAAAAAAGGGTTCGCCATCGCTGCCCTATACGGTTTCAGACAAATGGCTATCCAGCATCTTCTTAAAGGCTTCCAGTGTTGGGGCATTCACAACTTCTGGAGGCAACTTCTGTTCCACTGATTAATTGTTCTCACGTCAGGAAGTTTCTCCTCAGTTCTAGGTTGCTTCTCTCCTTGATTATCACTTCTATGATAAGAGAACAAACTCCATTCCCTTCTAGCCCTGATAATGTCACCTAGTTGGGTCACGAAATCTCTGCCAGAAAACTACCAAGTTCAGAGAGCACCAAGAACTAATCATCCATCCATCCATCCATCCATCCATCCATCCATCCATCCATCCATCCATCCATCCACAAGAGTCTAATCAAACAACCACCAAGGATACCCCATCAACACTAGCAGAGCAAACCATTAGTATATACGGAAAGAGAGCAAACCCCACACCCTTCTAGCACTGATAATGTTATCTAGTTGCGTCATGAAACGTCTGCTACCCTGTTCCCCCGAAAATAAGACCTCCCCAGGATAATAAGCCCAATCGGGCTTTTGAGCAAATGCGCGAAAATAAGCCCTTCCACAAAAATAAGCCCTCCCTGAAAATGTTTAAGCGCATGCGCAGCTGTCCCCGCCATTTCCTCTGGTTTCCTCGAAGTGAGGAGGCGAGGCCGGAGGGGAGGGGAAAGGGAGGGGGGAACATGCCCCATGCATCTCACACGCCCTTATTGAACAGCTGCTCCTGCGAGTCTAGTTCACCGAGCCCCTTCTGTTACACTAATGGCCGCCGCAAAACGAGCAGCAGGCCCAGTAATGCGTCTCACTACTGCAGCAGCCGCAGCGATGAAGTGATCCCGCTCAACGCCTCCTGCACCTCAAAAATAATAAGACCTTCCCGAAAATAAGGCCAAGTGCTTATTTCAAAAGAAAACAAGGCCCTGTCTTATTTTCGGGGAAACATGGTAGAAACCCGCCATGTTCAGAGAGTATCAAAAACCACCCGTCCCCAACAACCTAACCAACACTAGCAGAGCAAACCATTAGTATATATGAAAAGGGATTAAACCTCCCTCCCTTCTAGCACTGATGAAGTTACATAACTGGGTCATGAAACATCCGCAAAAAAACCAGCAAGCTCAGAGAGCACCAAGGACCCCACAGTTCTCCTCCCCCCCTCACGTCTTTCTCTTCTTTCTCCTCCCCCCTTTTGGCTTCTTTACTTCACAAACCCCACTCCCTACTAGCGCTGAAGATGTTACCTAGTCGGGTGACAAAATGTCTGCAAGAAAAATACTAAACTCACAGAGCACCAAGGACTCCACGGTCCTTTTCCTCCCCCTTCTCTTCTCAAACCCACTCCCTTCTAGCGCTGAGGATGTTACCAAGTTGGGTCATGAAACGTCTGGAAGAAAACCACCAAGGCCAGAAAACACCAAGGACCTCACAGTCTTTCTCCTCCTCCCCCCCACCTCCAGCACTGGGGATGTTACCTACCTGGGTCATGAAACATCTGCAAGAAAACCACCAAGCCAAAGACCCCACAATCCCCCTCCTCCTCCCCTTGCTTCCCTCTCCTCCTCCTCCTCCTCCATATTCCCCCCCCCTTCTAGCACTGATAATGTTTCCTAGTTAGATCATAAAACATCTGCAAGAAAACCATCAGGTTCAGAGAGCACCAAGGATCCCCACACTCCACCTCCCTTCTAGCACTGAGGATGTTACCTAGCTGGGTCATGAAATGTCTGCAGGAAAACCACCAAGCTGAGAGAGACCCAAGGACCCCCCTCATTTCAACCCTAAGCCACAAATATGCTCCTTTAATGTCCTCCTATTCTCTGTGCCTACCTGGAAGGGTGGCTTCCCAACCAGGCACTGGTAGATGACCGTGCCTATGCTCCACAGGTCAGCTTTAGCGTCATAGTGTTGGGACATGATCACTTCCGGGGCCTGGAAAATAAAAAGGCGATTGAGTAGCAGAAGGGAGGGAGGGAGAGGGCAGCTGTGGGAGAAAACAGCACTCAGGAGACAGGTGTGTAAGCGAATGCATGGCAGGGAGGGAAATACGGTATCAACTTGTAAAGCGTTTCCATGACTACTATCAAGTTGACATAGGAAAAGGGAGGAGAATTCTATGCATACCTTTGGCCAGAGTCAGGTCTCATATTCCTACAGCTGGCGTGTGAAATGTGCATGCCGCAGCACCTTGTTGGTGGATGTGATTTATGACACAGACAGAAGGGAAGGGATACAGGGGTAACGTTCAAACGCAATTAAGCGGAATTCATTCGGTCATCTTTTGGAAACTTCACATATTGCACTTCCCGCTGTCAGGTTTCCGAAAGATGCCCTAATTAATTCATGAGCCTCGAGCCAAGTTTCAAAAGAAATCCAGTCATTTATTAGGAACACCATTTCGGCAATACCCCACTGCAGTCAGATCTGACCTCATTTAAATTATGGCTGAACTTTGTCCCTGCGTCTTCCCTTCCCTCAGTCTGTGTCATAAATCACATTCACCAACGAGGTGCATGCCTCACAAGCTGCTGTAGCAATCTGAGAGCCGACTCTAGCCGAAGGTATGCTTGGAATGTGCTCCCCCCCTTTCCTCACCATGGCAACTTATAACAGGCATGCAAATGCTTTATGAGTTGACACCCACAATCTTAGCAAAACAACCCAATTCACATCCCCTCCTCCTGCACATCTGCCCCTTCCCAGCAACCTTATATAGTTTTCACCCAGATGGGATTAGAGGGAAGCAGTCCTATCAGCCTTCCCTCAAGAGAGGACCTGTGAGTTCTAGTTCTATTTTAGGTATGAAAGCCGGCTGGATGTCTTTGGGCCAATCACCAGGAGATGGTGAGTTCTAGTCTCACCTTAGCCATGAATGTCAGCTGGGCAACTTTGGGCCCATCATTGGATGACAGTGAGTTCTAGTCCTGCCTTAGCCATGAAAGTCAGCTGGGTGACTTTTGGCCCATCACCGGGAGACAGTGAGTTCTAGTCCTGTTTTAGGCATGAAAACCAGCTCGGTGACTTTGGATCAATCACCAGGAGACTGGGAGTTCTAGGTATGAAATGCATCTGGGTGACTTGTGGTCCCTCACCTGGAGATGGTGAATTCTAGTTCAGCCTCAGGTATGAAAGCCAGTTGGGTGACTTTGGCCAGTCCCTCTCTCTCAACCCAACCTACCTTACAGGGTCATGGTGGGGAAAATAGGAGGAGGAAGGAGTATTATGCATGTCCACTAGCTTGAGTTACTTAAAAGTAAAAAAGGCAGGACTTAAATAATAAAATAATATAATAAAAATAAAATAAAATCAAGTAATGAATATGCCCACTAAAGGAGAGGCAGATAAAAGCCTGTTAAAATATTCATGACTGGGAGAGACATGGGAACAAGGTCAGCCAATGAATAGGCATAGCGACAAAGTCAGCCAACGGGAGCTAAAACAGATCAGAGGCTGTGCAAAGAATTGAAACAGAAACTTACGCGGTTTGCTGCTCTGAGAAGTAAACTAGCAGCCTGTCTGCAGAAATGAAAGCAGCTACTGGTGCTTGCCTGTAACTCTCCTGCCTTGCATTTACTTGGAAGAAACACCTGTTGGTATTGTACATTTACTCATCTATTCTTATGTGTATAAAGAAGTGAATGAATCCAGCTGCATCAGTTATCTGTTTGTGCATCTGGATTTGAATTTATGCAACAAACTCTGACAAAGCCTGCGTTTTGAACCACTTAATTTCAAATCTCATCCTTGCTATGAGATCTCTAGCTGGCCTTTCATTAAGTAACTGGATCTCATCTTAATTTCTCTGTGCCCAATCTAGAGCCATCGTGCAGAAGCGAGTGAAAGTTACCGATGATCTATGCAAAGCGGAAACCCCTCTAACAGAAAATGCTAGCTGCAAAGCTCTGCCTACAGCCGAAGAAAACCAAGAAAGGCTTCACTCACCATATACATTGGGGAGCCGCAGAGAGTGGCTGCCATCATGTTGCTCTGGAGATAACGGGCGAACCCAAAGTCAGCTGCTTAAAGAAAAACAGATCATAGTTGAGCTCTCCACCGCTAATACGGTAACAGAAGGAATGAGTCGGAAGGGACCTCGGAGGCCTTCTAGTCCAGGGGTGTTCTGACCGAGGCTTCCCAAGAGCATGAAACAAACTCCTGGTCCCGACAAAAAACCCCTTTTATTAATTGACTCTGAATTCTGCTCCTTCACATTCAGCAAAATCTTTCAAGGAAGGATTTACAGTCACAGACCTTCTCTGGCTTGGAGAGCTGCCAGGCCCAGATCTGCAGAACTTGGCAAGGAGTCTTGGAGAGTCACGAACCAATGAAGCGAACTCAGTGTCTCCTGCAAACTCCCCTCCCCTTTTGCTCCTCTTTTATTTCCTCTGGGAGGGGCCATTCATCGTCCACCTTACTCCCAAGTGGACCCGTTCTTCAGCTGTTCCCTTCGTCTGGCCACTCTGTGCATGCGCACACTGGGAACAGGCTCCAGCTGTTCTTCTGCCTCACTGATGTCTGACTCTGAAGGCAGCTGATAACTGTCAGACGGCCCTGTCCCCATCTCTGCCTCCGACACAGAGCCCTCGTCCGAGCCTTCCCCAGACTCCAGGACTGGCCCAGGTTCCTCCCCAACCTCCTCACTGTCCTGAATCTGCTGCCAGCTCTGCTGGTGGGCCACAACAAGGGGTGTCAAACTCAAGGCCTGTAGGCCGGATCCAGCCCACGGGGTGGGGCTGCGGGGTCATCCTGGAAACAGCGAAGGACCGGTCTACGGTGTCTCTGCCAGAAAAAATGGATCTTAGGAGGGGTCACACATGGCCCTCCCAGGGTCCTCTTTTGGCTACAACTACCTCCTGCAGCCCTCTGCCAGCGGAAAATGGAGCCTGGGGAGGCCGTCGCGGCCCAAAACGAAGGCCAGGAGCATCACACACAGCCTCCCCAAGCTCCATTTGTGTTGGCAGAGGGCTGCAAGAGGCAATCGTGGCCAAAATTGGAGCCTCGATGAGTGGCGTTGAGCTGGCCACGCCCATCCTGCCCACACCCACCCCAGCCTCCCAAGGTCAAACCTAACTCTGATGTGGCCCTCAATGAAATCGAGTTTGACACCCCTGTTCTAGTCCAACCCCCTGCTCAAGCAGGAGAAGCTAGGCAGGCATAATGTGGCCCAACCTTTCCCAATCTGGGAGCTCCAGAGACCTGTGGCTTTGAGTCCCTCATCTCTTAAGACAGGGGTGTCCAAACTTGGCAACTTGAAGACTTGTGGACTTCAACTCCCAGAATTCCCCAGCCAGCCATGCTGGCTGGGGAATTCTGGGAGTTGAAGTCCACAAGTCTTAAAGTTGCCAAGTTTGGACACCCCTGTATTAATAGGTCAGGAAATAACATTTGGTATGGAAACCATTTCTGGACTTTGTGCTTGTGATAGAAAACTCCTTGATGCTGGGTTTCACTGATTAATATAGTTATAGAAACGGCTGGCATTTGTTAAGTTGGTGAAGTCAAGGTTGAAATTGATGAAGTTGATGACGACGAAGTTGGTGAAGTTGAGGTTGAAATTATATTTTGTACTTTACTGCACTGAAAAAAACCTGGAAGTTGGTCCTGATTTTCCCCCCTTTTTCTCCTGCACCTATACCTCTCTCTTCCCCCTTTCTTATTTTTCGACCGTCTCCATTTTCATCTGCATTTTACATTCGGATAATGTTAATAACATCCTTTCAAGAAAGGAAAGGACATTTGATTTTTGGTGGAAGAGAACGCCGTAATACCAGCACTTCTTCACTTAATGACTCCGTCCAGCATCTCCCAAGCTGATGTGCTCAGAGTGTGTGGAATCAGCAGAGGTGATTCCCAGCCGGCTATGAATTGTGTGTATGATTGATGGAAGCAGTTCAAGAACGCGAACAAGAGTCTGCCTTGTTCAAATCTGTCTTGAGGCGAAACATTAATTCTGACTGTATGGACACTTCACCCAACTGTGCCAGCTGAAGGTTGTAGAGAAATTTAATGTCAGGCCTGCAGCCATCTTTCCTTTTGGATTTTTGGCCTGCCGCACTTTCTATTCTTCTACTATGCATTTTCTATTGTGGGAAAATGGGAGGGGGGAGTTAGATGATAGGTAGCCATAACAACATTCTTTCTAGAAAGCCAAGGTCATCCTTTGTCTCTGCACCACTGCACCTGACCGGAATAGGATGGGTGGAATTGCCAGCATGGGAGTGGGAGATTGGACCATGGGATGGACTTGTGGGTGTGGGGGCAAGATCTTGAACTTTCAACTAGGTGGGGAAAACTGAGAAGCTTCACATTCGGGTTTCCCCAGATGTGCCAACGTGGCTCTCTTAATAAATTGGAACTTTGAGCAATCCTTTGCCTCGGACTCTGATTTACTTTTGGATGCTATTTGCAACGCTGACACAATTGGAGCTAATCTTTAAGGCAATGATGGCCAACCTTGGAGGCCTTGGAGCTGGCAGGCGAGTCACAAATTAAGAAGATGACTATTTTGACTCCGCTAGTGTGTCACACCCTGTCCACCCCAGGATTTTCCGAATCTCTCCCCTCTGGAAGTCACGTGAGAGGGCCCTGCTCTTGTGGAGCCTCCCAGGACTCACAAAATAGTGCAAAAATGCTTGCACAATTTTTGGATGCCTATTGGTTCTGTGAGAGCAAGAATCTCTTGCATGATTTTACAAGGATCCAGAAACTTGGGGTCCTAAGACAAGTCACCAAAGCTAACTCAACACAACATGCCGTGCGACAATTCAACGCTGCATTCTTCGTTTCATTCAGTCACTTTTATGATTTGTGACGTTTTCGTCGAAATTAGTGCAAGTCTTGTATTTTGGGGTTGACTTTATTATTTGTTGAATTGTCTCATGATGAGTTGGCTGTGGCGAACCGTTAAGTTGTTCTAGAGGCAACTGGACTTCCTTGTTCTTCTTTGAAGATGTTTTGCTTCTCAACCAAGAAGCTTCTTCAGCTCTGACTGGAGGGTGGGGAATAGTAGGTTTTATACTCCCCGCAGACAGCTGGTCATTTGCATCCTTTTTAGAGAGCTGTTGAGGCCACTTGGAGGTTTATCTGCGTCCTCAGAGTCACCTAAGTAGCGCAAATTGATGTGGAAGGGAAGGGTGGGAATGCTTGGGGGAAAGCGAAAGTAACTACTGTATCTCCCTGAGACACCGCTTCAAGGTCACACAGCTGGGAGAAGAAAGCAGGTAGCAGCTTGAAGTGACCATCCTGAAAGCTACTTGCTTGAACCTGACTGGGGATGGTGTGTCAGGGATGGGAGGCAGTTATGAAAGGGAAAAGTTGAATGTAGGGATTTTGGCGTGCGATGATCCAGTTCTGGCTTTGCATTATTGCCCTACGCTTGATTTTTACTAAAATTATACCTTCCTCAACAAATGGAGCCAAGCATCGTTTGTATTTAGAGGTTTAAATGTTGGGAGATCTGACAAGCCCACTGTGGTTTTTCAAAGTAACTTTTGAGGAGGAGCTGCTCATTCTACAACAAGCTCAATTTCATTGAGGGCTGCATCAGGGTTGCGTTTGACCTTGGGGTCCTGGGGTGAGGCGTGGCCACCTCAACGTCACTTGTGCTGGGGGCGTCTGTGGCAGCCCGTGGAGTCAGATCTAAGCACCCCAAGCCTTGAGTTTGATACCCCAGTTCTATGAGGAGTCCGTGCTGGGCAATCGGCGCTGACTTGCCTATCTTGACGCGTATGCCGCTGACGTTCGACTTCCTGCGACTGGCGTACGACAGCAGGATGTTCTGTGGCTTGAGGTCCCTGTGGATGATGCCTTTGCCGTGGAGAACACGCATGGCAGCCGCGATCTGCTGCAGGAAGACCCGGATGGTATCCTCACTGAGCGTTCCTTTGGCTAGGAGAAGGGGTGGAAGTAGGGCAAGATTATTTCTTTAACGCCTTTCCCAGCATTCCCAGCGTTTCATAAATGCAGGTGGGCTCTTAAGGGAATGATGGGATCAAGACCTCTAAATCAGAGTTTTCTCCAACCTTTTCGGGTTGGTGGCCGGAGTGGGGGTGGGGGAGAAGGGGATAATTCTGTAGGAGGGGCAAAGCGCATGAACGTGCAAGCGCCCATGTCGTTCGCAGCGAGATTCGTGCGAATATGGCCGCAAGTGCTTGTGATGAGCCTCACGCAAGTATGGCCGTGAACGCCTGCGCCGAGGCTTGTGTGGAGGCAGGTGGCCTGGCCAGTAACTCATGTGGCCTGGTGGCAATTAGCCCGTGGCCCTGCAGTGGGCCATAGCCCACAGATTGGGGATCCTAGTTCTAAATCAGGGGTGTCCAAACTTGGCAACTTTAAGACTTGTGGACTTCAACCCCCAGAATTCTGGGAGTTGAAGTCCACAAGTCTTAAAGTTGCCAAGTTTGGACACCCCTGCTCTAAATACAAGCATTTCAAAAGATTACACTCTGGCTGGAGTCTCCTCGATTCTCCTTTATGCAATAGTTCTCGACTTATGAACATAATTGATCCCAAAATTTATGTTGCCAAGCAAGACAGTTGCAAAGTAAATTTTGCTCCATTTTGGGACCTTTTTTTTAAAAAAAAAAATATTTTTCTTCTTTAAAATACACAAATGTTTATTAAACAGTGCATTGTCTGGACCAATTTACTTATACAAGATATTAATAAATTACTAGTAGTGATAATAGTAATCATAATGACAGTAATAATACTAATGTGTGCTTATATGTAATAAAATTCTTACATTATTTACTTATAAATATTAGTAATTGTTAATCCTCTTAATTTCTACCCCTTTTGGTCTTTTTAGGACCTTTTCCTGCCACCCTGTTAAGTCAATCACTGCAGTTGTTAAGTCAGTAGCACGGTTGTTAAGGGAATTTGGCTTCTCAACCTTTAGTTGTGGAGATTTCTGCGCGGAGAATTTTAGTAATAAATCAGCTTAATTGAACCGTTGTATGCGGACCTGATCTTTCTCGCCTGACCACGCCTTAAAACATGCAGTTTATCAGGCGGCCACGGCCAGAGATGTTTAGACTTTGAAGGTGCCTCTGGCTGATGTGATGAACTTTGACTTCTATACTGAGTAACAGCAAGGAACAACGAAAATGGGAGTCAGATCCTGTATATCTGGAGAGCCACAGACAGGTAGCACCTCGACTTATGACTACAACTGAGCCCAACATTTCTGTTGTTCAGTGAGACATTTGTTAAGTGAGTTTTGCCCCATGTTACGACCTTTCTTGCCACTGTTAAGTGAATCACTGCAGTTCATATAAAATAAAATAAATAAATATATATTATTATTCAATCAATCAATCACTTTAGAGCTGGAAGGGACCTTGGAGGTCGTCTAGTCCAACCCCCTGCTCAAGCAGGAGACTCTATACCTGTGATGGCAAACCTACGGCAGGCACGCCAGAGAGATGGCACGCAGAGCCTTCTCTGTGGGCAAGCGTAACATCGTCAGCTGCTTTTCTGGTTTCTGGTGTGCCAGCCAGCTGGGCTTCACGGGTGCTGGAGCGCCTGAAAACGCCCCAAAAGTAGGCCATTTTGTGGGCCATTTTGAGGTTGTTTTGGGGCCATTTTTGGGTCGTTTTCAGGCTATTTGTGGCCCAAAAACCAGCTCAACAATAACCAAAAATGGCCTGAAAACAGTATGAAAAATGGCTAAAAAACAGGCATGCACGGACCAACCAGCTGCTCTCCAGGTTTCTGGTGCTCAGGTGCTGGGCGAAGACCACCTGGTCGATGCGCATGCCAGAAACTCGAAGACCAGCTGGCTGGCACGCACATTGGCAGCTGGTCTTTGGGTTTCCGGCCCGCATGCATACACATACATTCTGGTTTGAGCACTCGATACCTAAAAAGTTCGCCATCACTGGTACATGCATAAGAAATGGGTACAAATAAATGAGGACAGACAGTAGGACAGGGACAGTAGATACGCTGGTGCGCTTATGCACGCCCTCCTTTACGGACCTCTTAGGAATGGGGTGAGGTCCAAGGTAGACAGTTTGTGGTTGAAGCTGTGGGGGGTTTGAGGATATAACAACGGAGACGGGTAGAGCATTCAAGGCGTTGATCACTCTGTGGCTGAAGTCCTAATTTCTTCAATCGAGTTTGGAGTGATTTACCTTGAGTTTGTAACGATTGTGTGCTCGTGTATTATTGCGTGTATTACTCTAAAAGCTTCCCAAAGCCTATGCATGTCCTGTTTTTTTTGCAAAAAATGGGCCTGTTTTCGCAAAATACGGGGCGTTTTTTGCTCGTTTTTCTCCCCCCAAGCTCCCAGGAGCACTTTGCAGCCCTCTCAAACTCTCTGCATGCCCTGTTTTTCACAAAAAAATGAGGTGTGCAAAGGATTTGGGGGCCTGCAAAGTGCAAAAGCTTTTTTTTTTTTTTAAATTACCTCTTCAAAATCTTGGCGCCTCTTATACGCCGAAAAATATGGTAAATAAATAAAAAGGTCAACCGAGAAGCCAGTTTCACTTCACAACCGCGTGACCCACTTAACGACGGCAGTGATTCACTTAACAACTCGAAAGGTCATCCAGCAGGGCCAAAATTCACTTGGACCAATGTTGCCCTTAGCAACCAGAAATTTTGGGCTCAATTCAGAGGTGGTAGTCAGGCGAACCGGTAGCGGGAAATTTTGAGTAGTTCGTAGAACCGGCAAATACCGCCTCTGGTTGGTCCCGCCCCTCCCGCTCCCTCCGTTCCGTCCTATATTCTTGTTTTTTAGCTCAGCTGATTCGCGCGGCAGAGCGAATTGCTGCGCCTCAGCTGAGCTAAAAAAAAACAGCTCAGCTCACCAGCGCTGACACCGAGGGTGGTTTTTGAGCACTGTGAGCATGCGCGCGCAAAGCGCTCTCTCATAGAACCGGAAGGAAAAGATTTTGATTCCCACCACTGGCTTAAATGTGGTCTTAACTCGAGGACTACCTGTTATCAGGCCAGAATTTTGTACTCTGCTTCTCGCTGTCCCCAGAAGGCCACGCTGACTTCTGAAGGGCACAAAACATCACTTGCACCTTCCCACAACAGCTGTGCAATGATGCTCAAAGTCCCAAAATAGCTACCTTGAACTTTACAGATCATTAGAGCCTTAAAAGGATTTCTCCTTCGTCTCCAAATCCTCTGGAGGGGGAACAAAAATGACTCCTTTTCACAGAAGTATGACCACCCCCACCCACCCCATTCCTGCTCCAGATCATACAGTAAATGTCTCTGGAAATCAAAACAAGGGCAGATATCGCTCAGGACCAACTACAGGTTGTCCTTGACTTACAATGATTCGTTTAGTGACTGTTTGAAGTTACAACAGCACTGAAAGAAGTGAGTCCCTCTGGGAGAGGGGGCGGTCTAGAAATTTAATAAATTAAATTATTATTACTTATGAGCAGGGGTGGGATTTAAAATTTTTAGCCACCTCTGCCAGGTTGCTGGGTGGGCGTGGCCTACTCAGCCTCCTGCAGCACAGCAGGGGGGGACGGGACGTTTTCACCCTCCCCAGGCTCCGGAGGCCTTCCTAGAGTCTCTGAAAGGGCGGAAATGGCCTCCCCTGGGCTCTGGCCCGTTGTGGCCTTCCGGAACTTCCCCGAGGCCCATTTTACGCCCACCCCGATCCTTCGCACAGGCCCTGCACTTACCTGGCATCCAAAACGGGCCGCAGGAAGACTCCTGCGAGTGGCGGGGCCAGCCAGTCCTTGCAACTACTGGTTTGGCGAACCAGATGTAAAATTAGCATCCGGTTCGCCCGAACCGATCCGAACCGGCTGAAATCCACCTCTGCTTATGACTTACTGTATTTTTCGGAGTATGAGACGGACCTTTTTCTCTCAAAATAGAGGCTGGCTGGGGAATTCTGGGAATTGAAGTCCACAAGTCTTAAAGTTCCCAAGTTTGGACACCCCTGCCCTAGGAGCACTCTATAAGCCTCCTAAAGTCTATCCATGCCCTTTTTTTGACAAAAAATGGGCCCGTTTTCACAGAAAATGGGCTGCTTTTTGCTCGTTTTTGCCCCCCCCCCCAGGAGCACTTTACAAGTCTCCTAAAGGGTATTCATGCCCTTTTTTGAGGGAAAAAAAAGGGGGGGGCGTTTTTGGGAGGTTTGCAGAGTGCAAAAAATATATATTTAAATTTGCCTCTTCAAAACCTTGGTGCGTCTTATACTCCGGTGCATCTTATACTCCGAAAAATATGGTATTTTTCTCTTGACCACTGCAGCATCCTAATGGTCACATGATCAAAATACAGACATTTGGAATCTGGCTCGTATTTATGACGGCTGCAGGGTCCCAGAGCCGCGTGACCTCCTTTTGCGACCTTCGGATAAGCAAAGTCCACTGGGAAGCCAGGTTCACTTAAGAACCGTGCGACTAATTTAATAACGGCAGCGATTCTCTTAGCAACCGTGGCAAGAAAGGTTGTAAAACGGGGCAAAACTCACTGTTTGCCTTGCTTAGCGGCGGAAATGTTGGGCTTGATTGTGGCTTAAAATTGAGGAGAAGCGGTACAAGAGGGAGGATAGTGTTTTACTTTCTGCTCCAGCAAGGGTGATGTTCCTTTGACAGATTTATTTAGATCAGTGGTGTCCAAACTTGGGAACTTTAAGACTTGTGGACTTCAAGTCTTAAAGTTCCCAAGTTTGGACACCCCTGATTTAGATAAAACATGGACTGTAGAGAAATTTAATGTCAGGCCTGCAGCCATCTTTCCTTTTGGATCCTTGGCCTGCCACACTTTCTATTCTTCTACTATGCATTTTCTATGGTGGGAAAATGAGAGGTGGGGATTGTACGGAGTTAGATGATAGGTAGCCATAACAACATTCTTTCTAGAAAGCCAAGGTCATCCTTTGTCTCTGCACCTCTGCACCTGACCGGAACTGGATGGGTGGAACTGCCAGCATGGGAGTGGGAGATTGGACCGTGGGATGGGCTTGTGGATGTGGGGGCAAGATCTTGAACTTTCAACTAGGTGGGGAAAACCGGGAAGCTTTCAGATTCGGGTTTCCCAGATGGGCCAACGTGGCTCTCTTCATAAATTGGAACGCTGAGGAATCCTTTGACTCTGATTTACTCTGATTTACTTTTGGATGCCATTTGGAACCCTGACATTAATCCGAATCTGAAAGCTTCCCGGTTTTCCCCACCCAGTTGAAAGTTCAAGATCTTACCCCCACACCTGCAAGTCCATGGGAACCCTGACATTTAACTTCATTCCTTCGGGTAGGTCTGGGATCAGGAATCGCTGGTCCCCTCTGAGCTTGGGTGTTTTCTCCCAGACATTTCAAGACCCAACTAGGGTGACATCATCAGTGCTAGAAGAGAGGGGGGTGGGTTGGCTCTCTGTTTACCCCAACAATGGAATTATTAACTCAGACAGACAAACAGTAAACCACAGCCTAATGAAGGAACCACCAAAACACTCCCATCAACTCTGACAGGGCAAGCCAGTTGTATATAAACAGAAAGTAACCCCGCTCTCCCTTTTAGCACTGATGTTACCTAGTTATAATAATACAATAATACAATAGCAGAGATGGAAGGGACCTTGGAGGTCTTCTAGTCCAACCCCCTGCCTAGGCAGGAAATCCTATACCGTTTCAGACAGATGGCTATCCAACATCTTCTTAAAGACTTCCAGTGTTGGAGCATTCACAACTTCTGGAGGCAACTTCTGTTCCACTGATGAATTGTTTTAACTGTCAGGAAGTTTCTCCTCAGTTCTAAGTTGCTTCTCTCCTTGATTAGTTTCCACCCATTGCTTTGGAGAATAGTTTGGCTCCCTCTTCTTTGTGGCAACCCCTGAGATATTGGAAGACTGCTATCTTGTCTCCCCTAGTCCTTCTTTTCAGTAAACTAGACATACCCCAGTTCCTGCAACCGTTCTTCATATGTTTTAGTCTCCGGTCCCCTAATCATCTTTGTTGCTCTTCTCTACACTCTTTCTAGAGTCTCCACATCTTTTTTACATCGTGGTGACCAAAACAGAGTGCAAATATTCCAAGTGTAGCCTTACCAAGGTCTTGTAAAGTGGTATTAACTCTTCACGTGATCTTGATTCTATCCCTCTGTTGATGCAGCCTAGAACTGTGTTGGCTTTTTTGGCAGCTGCTGCCCACGGCTAGCTCCTATTTAAATGGTTGTCCACTCGGACTCCAAGATCCCTTTCACAGTTACTACTATTGAGCAAGGTACCACCTACTAGTTGGGTTGTGAAATGCCTGCAAACAAACAACGGAGCTCAGAGAGCAACAAAGACCCCACAGCTCATTCCTGAGTTCAAAATATTTCTTCTAGCGGCAGTTTGAGAGGAGCATGCTAAAAACATCAGGAGCAGAATAACCTGCCAGAAACAAGCAAAAGGGGACCTCTAAAGAATAACGAAATAACAGAGTTGGAAGGGACCTTGGAGGTCTTCTATTCCAACCCCCTACTCAAGCAGGAAACCCTATGATATTTCAGACAAATGGTTGTCCAATCCCTTTTCTAAAAACCTGAGCACCCACAACTTCTGGAGGCAAGTCATTCCACGGATTAATTGTTCCCACCATCAGGAAATTTCTCCTGTTAAAGGGCTGAAGGCAAAGAGTAGGAAACTGTTACCTTGCAAGTAATCTGCTAGGTCTCCACCGTTGCAATACTGTGAAAGAGAAGAAGGAAGGAAGGAAGGACCAGTATCAGAAGAGATGAAGGCTAGGAGCTTCGTCTGCTTGACCCAAAACTGCTTCAGACATCCCATTGATTTTAAATTTTATATACTGTTTTGAAGTTTTAATATTTGATTGCCCAGAACCCAGAGTCCTTCTGCGAGGGAGATGGGCGGTTGCAAAATGTGATCAATAAAATCAAAATAAAATATACACTGAATGGTTAATAGAATAGAACAGAGCAGAAAGGAATGCAGTAGAACAGAATGGAATAGAATAGAACAGAATAATAGAATGGAATGGAATAGAATAATAGAATGAACAGAATAGAATGGAATAAAAAATATAGAGAGTAGAATAGAATAGAATAGAATAGAATAATAGAATGAACGGAACGGAATGGAATAGAACGGAAAATAGAATGGAATGGAATAGAATAATAGAATGAACGGAATAGAATGGAATAAAAAATATAGAGAGTAGAATAGAATAGAATAGAATAGAATAGAATAATAGAATGAATGGAACGGAATGGAATAGAACGGAAGATACAGAGAATAGAATAATAGAATGAGCGGAAAAGAATGGAATAGAACGGAATAGAAAATATAGAGAACAGAAAAAATAGAGTAGAATAGAATAGAACAGAACAATAGAATGACTGGAATGGAATGGAACAGAAACAGAAACATAGAATAGAACAGAAGGGAAAAAATAGAACAGAGCAGAATAACAGAGTTGGAAGGGACCTTGGAGGTCTTCTAGTCCAACCCCCTGTTTAGGCAGGAAAATCTATACCATTTCAGACAAGAGGTTCAAGAACACACCCACTGGTTTCCTTGCTTGCCTAAAGCTCTTTCTCTTGATTTCATTTTCAGAAGGAACGAAGGGGGACCTTCGTTCGTTACCGGCACACTGCATTAACGTGTGTGATCTTAAATATAAACCATGGTTCTAAACGCCAGACATAACCCAGCGAAATGACAGAGATGCTGGAAATTAGAAAAAGACAATGGGACATTTGTGTGTCAGGGGTTGACCGAAGGGACACGCATGGCTGCTTCTCCATGCTAAGGGACTGCCGTGTTACATCCAACAGTTGACGAGTTCACAATCGGGGGGAAAATAGAAGCATTTGCCAATGGAAACGCTGCCTGCATTTTATTTTTTTCGCACGATTATTCACACCCACTGCAGATACAGTGTGGAGAGAATGATAAATATTTTGATGCTTTTATTTAAAGGAACTTGCCGAGTACCAAATGTTCACCCTGTTTCCCTAAAAATAAGACCTCCCCGGATAATAAGCCCAATTGGGCTTTTGAGCGCATGCGCTAAAATAAGCCCTCCCCAAAAATATTGCAACACAGCAGCAGCCATGAGGTGACCACGCTCGCCGCCTCTTACACCTCAAAAATAATAAGGCCTCCCCGGAAATAGGGCGAAGTGCTTATTTCAGGGGTCAAAAGAAAATAAGACCCTGGCTTATTTTGGGGGAAACACGGTAATAATAGAGAGAAATCAGCAGCCTAGCTTTTTAGTTACCAGAAAGAATCAGTTGGGTTATGGACTGGGAAATGTAACTGAGCCACACACAAAAACTATATTTATCTCTTGGTGAACTGATGGGACTTAAAAAGTGTTAATCCTTGGAATGGAGAAAGAAAAGAAAAAAAAAAGACAGAAAAGCAGTTTAGACAATAAGCCCGCCCCCCCCAAAAAAAGGTATAAGGTTTATTTTAGGCTTAGATACCAGCGAATTGCTCAAGCCCATTGATGAGGACTTCTAAGCCTGAAATAATTAAAAAAGAAGTGGAAATAATTCTGGAAAAAAATATTCGGTGAGGTCTAGTCGTTCTCCCTCCACCCCCAACTAGCTACCATCCACAACCCAAAACAAACCCAATGCCTTCCCTTCCTTTTGCCTGGCGCATCTGAAATGCACCCAGCTTCACCTGCACATACAGCATTTTGCAATGCACCGCACTGCAGCAGCTCAATGGGGTGATCCTGATTGCAAGCTTCAAAAGAGAGAAATCTTTTACAAGGGCTGACATTTAACAAGGCTGCCACATGTGCAGACTTTTTTTTTTAAGAACAGCACAATGAAAAGATGATTTTCTCTCCTGGGTAATTTAACCTGACGGTTTCCCTTCTCAGGTAGCTGGACCCTCCCCCCCATTTCCTTTTTACACACATACACACACTCTATCATTATCTATCTATCCATCCATCCATCCATCCATCTATCATATCTATCATTATCTATCTCTTTATTTCTCTATCTCTCTCATTACCTATCTATCATTATCTATCTATCATTATCTATCTATCATTATCTATCTATCCATCCATCCATCACCTATCAATCTATCCATCCATCCATCATTATCTATCTATCTATCTATCTATCTATCTATCTATCTATCTATCTATCATCTATCTATCTATCATTATCTCTCTTTCATATCTATCATTATCTATCTATCCATCTATCCATCCATCCATCCATCCATCCATCCACCTATCATTATCTATCTATCATTATCTATCTATCCATCCATCTATCTATCATTATCTATCATCTATCTATCTATCTATCTATCTATCTATCTATCTATCTATCTATCTATCTATCATTATCTCTCATATCTATCTATCATCTATCTATCATCTATCTATCTATCTATCTATCATCTATCTATCATCTATCTATCTATCTATCATCTATCTATCATTATCTCTCTCTCATATCTATCTATCTATCTATCTATCATCTATCTATCTATCTATCTATCTATCTATCTATCTATCTATCTATCATCTATCTATCTATCTATCTATCTATCTATCATTATCTCTCTCTCATATCTCTCTATCTCTCTATCATCTATCATTATCGATCTCTATTTCTCATTATCTATCTATCTATCTATCTATCTATCTATCTATCTATCATCTATCTATCTATCATTATCTCTCTATCTAATCTATCATTCTCTCTCTCTCATATCTATCATTATCTATATCATATCTCTCTCTCCTTCTCTCCATCATTCTCTCTCTCTAATCTATCATTCTCTATCATCTCTCTCTCATTCTCTCTCTCTCTCTCTCCTCTCTCTCTCTCTCTCTCTCTCTCTCTCTCTCTAATCTAGCTATCATTATCTCTCATATCTATCTATCATTATCTCTCTCTCTCTCTCTCTCTCTCATTCTTCTATCATTATCTATCTTCATTTGAGAGCAGGCATCAGAATTTCATTTTAATGTGTGCCATTGTGCATATAGAAAAAATGACAATAAACTTTATCTTTTCTTTTCTGTATATTCTGCCATGACACGCTGTCCCGCTCTCCTTAATCCACAGGGAGACATTTCTTCTGTGAGGTCCTTGATGCTCTCTGAGCTGGTTTTTTTTTTTCCCCCCTCTTGCAGACATTTCATCACCCAGCTAAGTAATATCATCAGTGCTAAGGGTGAGTGGGTTTTTTTGCTCTCTGTTTATGACTTGTCAGTGTTGGCCCTCAGCCGTCCTTAGGGTCCAACTTTCACAGCCATCCGTTGCAACTGGGAAAACCAGAGCCTGGACTAGACGCCCTTTTAAAAGCCTAATCAAGGTAACCATCAAGAACCCTCCCACCAACACTGACAGGGCAGGCCATTTGCATATAAGCAGAGAGCAAGCCACACCACCTTCTAGCACTGATGATGTTACCTAGCTGGGTCATGAAACGTCTGCAAGAAAACCACCAAGTTCAGAGAGCACCAGGGACCCCACTGTTCAACCCTGAATATTTTCTCTTTTATTGGTAAGACATGTCCTTGCCTGTTCTAAGTTTTCCAAGGGAAAAAAGAGAAGGACTTTTAATAATTACTTCTATAAGTATAGAACATCAAATATTAACCCACATACAGGGGGTAAATGCTCTGAAGTCTACTACCCATTTGCTTTGCGTGCGTAAGTGGTGGGTTGCTCTTACCTTTGCTACCGGTATGCTGCTCGTGATCCATTCGTGCATGTGCCTGACATGCGCTGCCCACACATACGCACCCCACCGCCCCTGTGACACCCAGCTGCTTGTCGGAGGTCGTGCAGGTGCCACACCCTCTGTGCGTATGCGCAATTGGCCCGGTTGCCTTAAAAAGAGGTAAGGAACGCGGGCGGGCCAAACGAGCCACCATACCAGTACGGTGGCCGCGCCTCCTGACCACTACCGGTACGGCCATATCCCACCATTGGGTTGCAAGTGCACCACAGGCGCTACTGCGCAATGCTGGAAAAGGAGGATTAAGAAGCCTTTCCTGAGTCTGCAAAGGTAAGTAGAACAGCGGGGGGAACGGGACACCTGTGCTGCGCGATTTAATTCGCTAGAAAACAGGATTTCTAGCGATTATAAATCATGCGCTTCGCCTCCACCAGTAGCATTTTTTTTTACTACCGGTAGTATTTCACCCCTGCCCACATATATGATAGCAGTGATGGCTAACATTTTTGTCCTCGTGTGCCCACGCCCCACACTGCAGTGCGCCTTGCCCCCCTGCCCATACCGCATGACCCCCTCCTGTGCTCCCCTCACACATGCGTGTGACCCCCTCCTCGCATGACTGAGACTCCCCCCTGCAACTCCCCCATTTTGGGCCTAGCAGGCTTCCCTGAAGCCTCCTGGGATCAAAAACAACCTGGGGGAACACCTCCCCCCCCACAGCCTGTTTTGGGCCTAGCAGGCCTCCCTGAAGCCTCTTGGGACCAAAAACGGGCCACGGGGGAGTGCCGCACCCCCCTGTGCTCCCCCCCCAATGTATGCGCCCCCCCAGCGCCTGCACATACAACCCCACTCCCTCCCACGTATGCGCATGTGTCTCCCGTATGCACGGCAGAGACCAGAAAATCAGCTGGCTGCACCCCCCCTGTGCTCCCCCCACTGCCCCTATGTATGCACCCAAACCCCTGCCCCAGCACGCTCAGCCGCACTCCCTCCCACTGATGCACATGCGTCTCCTGTATGCACGGCAGAGACCAGAAAATCAGCTGGCTGCCGGGAGGTGCGCATGCATGCCCGGTGGAACTGAGCTGGGTGACGGCCCGCATGCCCACAGAGAGGGCTCCCCATGCCATTTGTGCTACATGTGCCATCACAGTATTATAGCATAAATCACATAACACCATGCATTGGAACCTAAAACCTGTGGATCGGTGATGGGTTCCTCCCGGTCTGGTAGTAGCTGGGAGCAGCTGACAGGGTACTGGTATGGTGGCTCGTTTGGCCCACCCACATTTCTATACCTGTTTTTAAAGCAACTGGCCAATTGCGCACGCGCGCACAGCCTGCGCGAGCCCCGACGAGCAGCTGGGTGCCGCAGGGGCGGTGGATTGCGAATGCGTGCGCAGTCTGTGTGCACAAACAGGACGTGCGGCCCCGTGAGCCGTGTAGCGTTAGCGACGGTAGCGACGGTAAGAGCATGCCACCACAGCTGTGGATGAACAGTATTTTGGGGTGGATATACACAGTCCCATTTCCCTTGGTACTGTACACATCTACTAATTTTAGAACCATTCAGGGATCCGTAGATGGTTTGGGGGAGGCTGCGGGTGGGTGGAATTTAGGATAACAAAGAGGTAAAACAACTCAAATTCAGCCACAAAGAAATTCATATCATAAATATACATACCTCCATTACGAGAAAGACAGAGTTGGGCATTTCCTGAAAGAAAGGAAAAAAAGAAACATCTCATTAAACAAGAATAATGGACCCTTTCTTACAATAAATCATTGCCTTTCACCCACCCGCCATCGATCTATACAGGAGATGTTTACGGCATTGACCACAAAAAGACAGAAATGTGTTGTTCGGAGGAACCGATTTTGATTTTCGGCGTTGGCACGACGCTCAGCTTTCAAATAAAAAGCTTTTAAAAAGACAAGGGTAGACAGACACGGATGCGGATTTTGGATTACAAACCACCAAAGCAACAATTATAATTTGATATGGAGGCGTGGCGGCGCAGTGGTTAGAATGCTGTATTTGCAGGCTGACTCTGCCCACGGTCTGGGGTTCGATCCTGATCTACTCAAGGTTGACTCAGCCTTCCATCCTTCCGAGGTGGGTAAAATGAGGACCCAGATTGTTGGGGGCAAGAGGCTGACGCTGTAAACTGTTTAGAGAGGGATGTAAAGCACTTTGAAGCGGTGTATAAGTCTAAGGGCTATTGCTATTTCTCCCTCCCTCTCTCCCTTTTCTCCTTCCTTCCCTTCCATCTTTCCCTCCCTCCTTCCTTCTGTTTCTTTCTCTCTTTTCTCCTTTCTTTCCCTCTGTTTTCTCCTTCTTCCTTCCCTCCTACGGTGGCACATGGGTTAGAAGGCAGTACTGCAGGTTAAACTCTGCCCACAGCCAGGTAGTTCGATCTTGACCGGCTCAAGGATGACTCATCCTGCCATCCTTCTGAGGTGGATAAAATGAGGACCCAGATTGTTGGGGGCAATAAGTTGACTCTGTAAACCACTTAGAGAGGGCTGTAAAAGCCCTGTGAAGCAGTATAGAAATCTAAGTGCTATTGCTATATAATTTTACACCTGGCATGATGGTTGCAGCTTTTTGGATCTAGGGTACTTTGGAGTAACTGAAGGGGATTTCACGTCAATTTTTTGCAAGACCGTAACCCAAATGCATTCCCCCTCTCCCCTTAAGTCCATCACCCACAAGTCCATCACATGGTCCAATCTCCCACTGCCATGCTGGCAATTCTACACATCCAGTTCCGGTCAGGTGCAGAAACAAAGGATGACCTTGGCTTTCTGGAAAGAATTTTGTTATGGCTACATAGCATCTAACTCCGTACAATTCCTCCCTCCCATTTTCCCACCGCAGAAAAAGCATAGTAGAAGAATAGAAGGCCAAAGATCCAAAGGAAAAGATGGTTGCAGGCCTGACATAAGGGATCAAAACCCACCGGGGCCTTGAGAGGTCATGTAGCTGTTATGTACTACCACCTGCCTCCCAGTTACTTATTGATGAAGAGTAAACAGCCCAGGGAAGGCTGCTGGGATGGCCTTCAGCAATCCCACTGGCAACTGGGGCTTCCCCAGTAATGACACAACTCTTAATTTAGCTGGAAACCCTCCCAGTGTGTGTGTCTGTGTGCTGTTTGCAGGGAAACACACATCCTTTGTCACAGAGTCATGGCCCTCGCTTTGCAAACACAGCCGTTGGACTTAAAAGTGTCCTCACACGTCCTAGTCTGAATTTCATCATCATTTTAAGCCCGAAGTGGCATGCGAAGCCATGTCGCCCCACATTCACAGACTTCCCCGTTTGTCTTCCGGATTTCTGGCGCAACATGCGACGATCGGCTGTCCTTCGTGCGTGTGGGACTGCCAAAAACCGATGTGCGCATGCACGCCGGCTAGCTGATTGTCGTGTGTGTGTGTGTGTGTGTGTGTGTGTGTGTGTGTGTGTGTGTGCCAGGACCCGGAAGTTCATCTTTTCCGGAGCAGGATACCTTCGTGCGTGTGGCAGTGCCAAAAATCAGCATGTGCACTTTTAGTGATGGGGGATTTTAACCTGCCGTCGGTGGGAGAAGCATCAGAGGGGGTTCGGGAGTTCATGGCTTCCATGACAGCCATGGACCTGACTCAAATGATTCAGGGCCCAACACACGAGGGAGGACACACTCTGGACCTTGTTTTTGTCTCTGGCCAGTGGCTGAGTGATCTGGGAGGAGGGGACTTAACCATCACTCCCCTGTCATGGTCAGATCACTCACTCCTTCGTCTTGACTTCCCTGGTGCTACCTCCCGCTGCGGGGAGGCGGAACCGGAAAGTTCCAGATGGTCCGCCCCAGGCGCCTGATGGAACCTGATAGGTTCCAGACGGAGCTTGGGCCACCTCCTGTAACCTTGACCCGCCCCCGGGTAGAGGACCTGGTGGTTGCGTGGAATAATGCAACTACCGGGGCCTTGAACCGGGTGGCGCCTTTGCGGCCTCTCCGGCGGCAACGATCCACCCTAGCCCCTTGGTTTACCGAGGAGCTGAGGGCGATGAAATGCCGCAAGAGACGTCTAGAGAGTCGTTGGAGATCCTCTCGCTCCGAATTTGATCGAACACAGGCACGAGCCCATTTAAGGACGTACCTTGTGGCATTGAGAGCGGCCAAACGCCAATATTGTGCCACTCTCATTGCATCCGCGGAGAACCGCCCTGCCGCCCTGTTTCGGGTGTCCCGCTCCCTCTTGTTTCAGAGGCCGCGGGAGGCCCCTCTACAGGGCAGGGCAGAGGAATTTGGTAAATATCTGCAGGATAAAATCGCTCAAATCCGGAGAGACTGGGTCCCTGTCAGTGATCCAATGGAGACGCCCATGGCGAGTCTTGAGGTATCGATCTGGGAGGAGTTTGACTTGGTTGCCATCGAGGATTTGGACAGATTGCGTGGACGACTGCGACCCACCACATGTTTATTGGACCCGTGTCCCTCCTGGCTTGTACTGGCATCCTGGGAGGTTACACGAGACTGGCTCCTGGGCCTAGTGAATGCTTCGTTGGGCGAGGGGTCTCTCCCGGCCGCCTTGAAAGAGGCGGTGGTGAGACCCTTGCTCAAGAAGCCTTCCCTGGACCCTTTGGAGCTGGCCAATTATCGTCCTGTCTCCAACCTTCCCTTTTTGGCGAAGGTTGTAGAGAGTGTGGTGGCCTACCAGTTCCCACGACATCTGGAGGAAAATGATTATCTAGACCCGCGCCAGTCCGGCTTCTGCCCCGGTCACAGCACGGAGACGGCCTTGGTCGCGTTGGTGGATGATCTCTGGAGGGCCAGAGATAGAGGTTGTTCCTCTATCCTGGTCCTATTAGACCTCTCGGCGGCTTTTGATATCATCGACCATGGTATCCTGCTGCGCCGGCTGGAGGGGTTGGGGGTCCGGGGCACCGTCTTGCGGTGGTTCGGCTCCTACCTTTCTGACCGGACGCAGCGTGTGTTGGCAGGAGAAGAGAGGTCGACCCTACGCCCCCTTATTTGTGGGGTGTCACAGGGGTCGGTCCTCTCGCCACTCCTGTTCAACACATATATGAAGCCGCTGGGTGAGATCATCCGTGGTTTCGGGGTGGGATACCATCTGTACGCTGATGATACTCAGCTGTACTTTTCCACCCCGAACCACCCCAACGAGGCCATCGAAGTGATGTCCCGGTGTGTGGAAGCCGTACGGATCTGGATGGATGACAACCGACTCAAGCTCAACCCCTCCAAGACGGAGTGGCTGTGGGTACCAGCCCCCCGGTTCAGCCAATTAATTCCATCATTGGCCATTGGGGGCATTCATCTTGCCCCCGTGGAGCGGGCGCACAATTTGGGCGTCCTCCTAGATGCCCGGCTGTCCATGGATGACCATATGACAGCCGTGGCAAGGGGGGCGTTCCACCAAGTTCGCCTGGTGCGCCAATTGCGCCCCCTACTGGACCGGGACGCCTTACGCACAGTCACTCATGCGCTGGTGACGTCTCGCTTGGACTACTGTAACGCTCTCTACATGGGGCTTCCCTTGAAATGCACCCGGAGGCTACAGTTGGTCCAGAACGCAGCCGCGCGGGTAATTATGGGGAGTACTAGGTACTCCCATGTGACACCGTTCCTGCGCGAGCTGCACTGGCTTCCTGTGGTCTATCGGGTGCGTTTCAAGGTTTTGATAACTATCTTTAAAGCGCTCCATGGCTTAGGACCTAGTTACTTGCGGGATCGTATTCTGCCCCATACATCCCTGCGACCAATTCGCTCGCACAGAGGGGGCCTCCTCCAGGTGCCGTCCACTAGACAATGTCGTGGGGCGGCGCCTAGGAGTAGAGCCTTCTCTGTGGCGGGCCCAGCCCTGTGGAATGACCTCCCTCCGGATATTAGGAATACCTCTGACCTCCGCTCCTTTCGTATTAAGCTTAAGACCCACCTATTCCAAGCAGCTGGCCTGGCTCAACTTTGATCTAACCATATCGCTCTTGACGGGTTTTTAACTGGGTATTTTAATTATATTTAATTTCTAGGGGTTTTAAATACTGTATTTTAATTGTTTTATTTATCAGCCGACCTCCTCCTTGTGTGTGTCTTAGTATATGTCTCCGTTATATGTTTGTTTTGTCTACATATTTATTTCGTATGTTTTATTGTACGCCGCCCCGAGTCCTTCGGGAGAGGGCGCGGCTAAGAAATAAATATATTATTATTATTATTATTATTATTATTATTATTATTATTATTATTATTATTATTATTATTATTATTATTATATCAGCCAGCTGATCGTCAGGTGTGCATGCACACTAGAATTTGGAAATTCGGCTTTTCTAGAGCACCATCCCAATGAGAGTGCATGCGCAATGTTTCTGCACAACCTTTTCGGCACTCGGTGCCCAAAAGGTTTGCCACCACTGTTTTAAGCCATTGTCTATCCACCGCAGGATGAAGGCCATTTCTGCCCATTTCCCAGCCGTACAGGTTGTCCTCCTCTTACAACAGTTGTGATTAGGAAAATATTCGAATGTGCAGAAATGAATAGGTGAACACTTGCAATTAAAGAGGAGGAGGAAACCGAATATTGTAGCCGAGGGGAACTATTCTACCGATGGTTAGAGAACAAATACAAAAGTTAGAAATGAAAGGAGATTAGTGAAATCTAGAAAACATATTAATAGAATTAAATAATTTAAGAAGGGGACTGTTATAGTATCAGATATGTTATGTATATCAGTATTAAGTTACGACCAGATAAATAGGAGTATGGTTGTAAATCCTAATTGTTATTGCACAAGATATTTGTACCCAGAAAACATATTGTTTAATGGAAGATGGATTGTTTGTATTAAGATAAAATAAAATTTTATATACATACATACATATATACATACACTATATTGCCAAGCGTCTTCGCTCACAACTGAGTCGGATTATGTGGAGGGGTGAGTGAAGACTTTTGGCAATAGTGTGTGTGTGTGTGTGTGTGTGTGTGGTGTGTGTGTGTATGTATGTATGTTCATTTAGTGGCCATTCCAAGTCACAATGGCACTGAAAAAAGTGACTTGCGACCATCTTTTCACAGTTACGACGTCTGTAGTATCCCTGTAATCATGTGATCAAAATCTTATATAAGGTCTTATACTCCGAAAAATAGGGTATTTACTGTTTGCCAAATGCTTCACTTAGGTACCCTGCAGATTTCTGGACCGCTGTCCTTACTGTTGGCCAGGCTGCTCCAGAGTGATGGTTTTAAGACAGGTAGTTCTCGACTTACAACCATTCATTAAGTGACTGTTTGAAATTAGAACGGCACTTTAAAACAATGACTTACGAGCATGTTTTTTTCACACTTATGACTGCTGCAGCATCCCCGTGGTCGCGTGATCAAAATTCAGAGGCTTGGCAACTGATTCGCATTTATGACGCCTGCAGTGTCCCCGGGGTCATGCGATCCCCTTTTGCGACCGTCTGACAGGCAAAGTCAATGGGGGAAGCCACATGCTTAACAACTAAGCAGCGATTCACTTAACAACCGTGGCAAGGCCGTAAAAATGGGGCAAAATCTACCTAACAGCTGTCCACCTATTCTCCAAAGCACCCTGAGGTTAGAACAAGAAGCCATGGGTGGAAAACTAATCAAGGAGAGAAGCAACCTAGAACTGAGGAGAAACTTCCTGACAGTGAGAACAATTAATCAGTGGAACAGAACTTGCCTCCAGAAGTTGTGAATGCCCCAACACTGGAAGTCTTTAAGAAGATGCTGGATAGCTATTTGTCTGAAACGGTATAGGGTTTCCTGCCTAGGCCGGGGGTTGGACTAGAAGACCTCCAAGGTCCCTTCCAACTCTGCTATTCTTCTATTCTTCTGGCTAAACGTAAATAGGTAGGTAAATTATATATATATATATAGACCTGTCTGGAGCTGCCCCATAGATTTCTCTAAAAATAAACCGTGTGCTGCCCCAAAGAGAAGAGAGAAACAAAGAGCCCAATAACCAGGCATCATCTGAATGGCAAGTTCTAAAAGAAGGGAAACAGCTTACGTAAGGGCTCTGAATAATACCCGGCCACTGCACAGCCCTGTAAAGAGAATACAAACCCCCGAGTTTCATTTCTAATGAGGCCTCTGGCTTTACTCTCCTTTATTAAAAAGAAAGAAAAGAAAAATAGAGGAGACTCAGCAGAGAAAAGAAGGCAGGGAAGGGAGGCCGCTGCAGGCGTGCAGCTGAGGCCAGCAAAATGCATGTAAAGGCAGATGACAAAAGAACAATACAGCCAATGCACTGGGGGGGTGGGGGGTTGTTGTTGTTGAACAGGATCAGTGGTTAAATGCAGGGGGTGTGGAAGGAATGTGGTGGGGCTCCCTGGGGTGAGGCTCAAAAGGGTCACCTAAATGGGAGGCCCAGCCATCTCAGCTGCTCATGACAGGAAGGGCCCAGTGAGAGCATTTAGCCCACTCTAGTCCCTTCCCTGAACAGCCCGGACTACAAGTCTGGAGTGTCCCCTTATGACCGAGAATGTCATTTATGTATTTATCTATATTATATATTGATTATTTCTTAGAAATAAGCCATATCCAGTATACCTTTCTCCTATTTTCCTCAAAACAACAATTCTGTGAGATGGGTTGGGTTTAGAGTGTGCAACTAGTCCATAGTCACTTGGTCAGCTTTCATAACTAAGGCAGGACTAGAACTCACAGGCTCCTAGTTGGATGGCCAAAAGTCACCCAATCCACTTTCATGGCTAAAGCAGGACTAGAACTCACAGGCTCCTAGTCGATGGTCCAAAGTCACCCAGCAAACTTTCATGGCTAAAGCAGGACTAGAACTCACAGGCTCCTAGTTGGATGGCCAAAGGTCATCCAGTCCACTTTCATGGCTAAAGCAGGACTAGAACTCACAGGCTCCTAGTTGGATGGCCCAAAGTCATCCAGTCCACTTTCATGGCTAAAGCAGGACTAGAACTCACAGGCTCCTAGTTGGATGGCCCAAAGTCACCCAGTCCACTTTCATGGCTAAAGCAGGACTAGAACTCACAGGCTCCTAGTCGATGGTCCAAAGTCACCCAGCAAACTTTCATGGCTAAAGCAGGACTAGAACTCACAGGCTCCTAGTTGGATGGCCCAAAGTCATCCAGTCCACTTTCATGGCTAAAGCAGGACTAGAACTCACAGTCTCTAGTGGATGGCCAAAAGTCACCCAGTCCACTTTCATGGCTAAAGCAGGACTAGAACTCACAGGCTCCTAGTTGGATGGCCCAAAGTCATCCAGTCCATTTTCATGGCTAAAGCAGGACTAGAACTCACAGTCTCCCAGTTGGATGGCCAAAAGTCATCCAGTCCATTTTCATGGCTAAAGCAGGACTAGAACTCACAGTCTCCTAGTTGGATGGCCAAAAGTCATCCAGTCCATTTTCATGGCTAAAGCAGGACTAGAAATCACAGTCTCTAGTGGATGGCCAAAGGTCACCCAGCCAGCTATCATGCCTAACACGTGACTAGAACTCCTGGTGGTTGGCCCAAAGTCACTCAGCCAGCTTTTATCCCTAAGAATCACCATCTCCTGGCACCTGGCTCAAAAGCACCCAGCCAGCTTTCACCCCTAAAGCAGGATTAGAACTCACAGTCTCCTGGTCTCTACCCTAGTGCCTTAAACACTGGGCCAAACTGGCGTGCTTCCTCTGCCTCCTGAACTGCCGGAAAAGTCAATACCAATCAGAATAGAGCTGGAAGGGACCTTAAGAGGTCTTGTAGTCCAACCCACTGCTCCAGCGGGAGACCCTATGCAAATAAGTCAGAAGAGGCAAATAATAAATGATAGACAAAAAGCCCGAATAGTTGGGATCAAAGTGAGAAAAAGAAGAAGGGACAGGAGGAGGAGGAGGAGGAGGAGGAGGAGGAGGAGGAGGACTCAATTCCAAGCCTTATAGGCAGACCCAGAGTTAAAAGCTGAGACGCCACCCAGAGAACATCAAAAAAGGCCTGGAGTTGTACAGCAACACCAGCCCTCCCACACAGGTGTCCTCAAGATGCCGTCCATGCTCTAGTAATTGTTACTATGGGGGCAGCAGTAAAAACTTTGGAAGGGAGCCAATGGCATTAGAAAATCCCACACACTATACGGAGGAGGAGGCCCGTAACCTGACCAGCAACTCACTCAGTGGAGACTCGTATTGTATTTATTTCATCATGTTATATGTAGTGAACACTGGAGGGGGTGATTTTTTGAGAGCTGCACGCAACGAAATTTCATTTTAATGTATGCCAATTAGTGTTTAGTTTAGTTTAGTTTATTAGACTTCTAGACCGCCCCCTCTCCCCGAAGGGACTCGGGGCGGTGTACAGGTACCAAATTAAAAACCATACAATCGATAATAAATATAATTAAAATCGGATTAAACAGACCCCTGTACAAGTTTATAAAAATTAAAAAAACTAACCTTAAAACCACACCGCAAAATTTAAAAATACAAACTGAGGTGGGAAAGCTGGAATTAGGCCAGGCCGGCTAGCTGAAACCGGTGGGTTTTGAGCTTCTGGCGGAAGGAGCGGAGGTCCGTGGTCGTTCTAATGTCGGGGGGAAGGTCATTCCAGAGGGTCGGGCCCATCACAGAGAAGGCCCTTCCCCTAGGCGTCGCCCGCTGGCACAGCCTAGTGGAGGGCACCCGGAGGAGTCCCTCTCTGTGTGAGCGAATCGGCCGAAGGGATGTGTGGGGCAGGATACGATCCCGCAAATAACTAGGTCCTGTGCCATGGAGCGCTTTGAAGATGATAATCAACACCTTGAAACGCACCCGAAAAGCCACAGGCAGCCAGTGCAGCCCGCGCAGGAGAGGTGTTACGTGGGAGTATCTAAAGACTCCCGAAACTGCCCGCGCGGCCGCATTCTGAACCAACTGCAGTCTTCGGGTGCATCTCAAGGGGAGCCCCATGTAGAGAGCGTTGCAGTAGTCTAGCCGGGACGTCACAAGCGCATGGGTGACTGTGCGAAGGGCGTTCCGGTCCAATAGGGGACGCAATTGGCGCACCAGGCGAACCTTTGAAAGTGTGCTTTCAAAGTGACAATAAAGCTACTCTATTCTACTCTATTCTTCTATATATATGCATAATTATATACATATAATTATTGACTTTTGTAAGGGGAGAGAGAATATATCAGAAGCGTTCTAGGGGTGTAGGGCATAGAAAAGGTTGGGAACCCCTCTTTTAATCCAACCCCCTGCTCAAGCAGGAGGCCCTATATACCAGGGCCGTCAAAATTCCCTGTCCGCGGGCTGGATGCGTCACACGCACCTGGTTTAGCGAAGGGGAAAAAAGTGCTGATACATCAAGTTGCGCCGTCGTGATGACATGAGTTTGACACCCTTCCCCTATACCAGTGATGGCGAACCTTTTTTGGCTCGCGTGCCACAAGTGGAGGGAGCGAAGGGGGGTCAAGTGAGGGCGTGCCGCACCCATAATGCAACGCGCAACCCTCCCATTTTTACATGCTTTTTTTGCCCTCCCCAGGCTCCACGGGCTTTATAGGAGCCTGGGGAGGGCGAAAAGAGCCTCCCCCAACCCCCCGGAGGCCGTCCGGAGGCTTCAGGGACCGTCCGGAGGCTTCCCTGAAGCCTTCGGAGCGCTTAAAACCACCCTCTGAGCAAACTGGAAGTGACTTCCGGGTTGCTCGGAGGGTCGTTTTAAGCGCTCCGAAGGCATCAGGGAAGCCTCGGACGGTCCCTGAAGCCTCCGGGGGGGCGGGGGAGGCTCTTTTCGCCCTCCCCAGGCTCCTATAAAGCCTCTGGAGCCTGGGGAAGGCGAAAAATAGCTTTTAAAAAGGTGAACTCAGCTGGCTAGCGTGCACGTGCGCGCTGGCCAGCTGACAGGGCAGCGCCTCGCGTGCCCTGACAAATGACTCCGCGTGCCACAGGTTCGCCATCACTGCCCTATACCATTTCCGACAAGTGGCCATCCAGGCTCTTCTTAAAAGCCTCCAGTGATGTCGCATCACAACGTCTGGAGATCAACGGTTCTTCCACTGATTTAATTCTCACTTTTAGGAAATTTCTCCTTCATTCCAGGTTGCTTCTCTCCTTGATTAGTTTCCATCCATTGTTTCTTGTCTCCCCTTCAGGTGCTTTGGAAAATAAGTTGACCCCTCCTCCTCTTTGGGGCAGCCCCTCAAATACTGGAAGACGGCTATCGTGTGTCCCCCTTACTCCTTCTTTTGTCTAGACCAGGGGTGTCCAAACTTGAGAACTTTAAGACTTGTGGACTTCAACTCCCAGAATTCCCCAGCCAGCATAGCTGGCTGGGGAATTCTAGGAGTTGAAGTCCACAAGTCTTAAAGTTCCCAAGTTTGGACACCCCTGGTCTAGACTGAACCAAACCCAAATCCTGCAGCCGTTCTTCATGTGTTTTGATCTCCAGGCCTTTGATCCTCTTCGCTGCTCTTCTCGGTGCTTTTTCCAAAGTCTCAGCAACTTTTTTGTAGGGTGAATGCAGGAATCCAGGTGTGGCCTTACTAAGGACTAGGTTTTTATTTCAGCTGCTTGTCAAAATAATTGCGGCTCAGAATCAACCTGTGGCTGAACTTTGCCTGCACCGCTCCCCTTCTGAAGGCCACGTTCATGTTAGGACTTTAAACAGTTTTCAAAAAGAGGAACTCTCTTTATTACTGAACCAATCTGCTCTGAGTGAGTTTGTTTTAGAGGGATTTTTTTCCCCCCCCCAGCAGCAGAAGAGAGTAAAACCGCAGTGAATATTTATATAACACGGTTCTTAAAAATATTTTTCAATCCCAAATCCTGAGAATCGGGACGTTAAAACATGCTTTTCTAAAGCAGTGGCATCTCTCACACTTTTCCTTTGCCAAAAAACTACTGGGTGTATTTTTTGGCCCGAGCTAAATGCTAGCCACAGATGGATTCGTAACAACCAAAAACTGCCTCAGTTGTGGATGCTTCAATGAATATGCAAAGATGATTGACATGTGGAGACCGTTCGTAACTGCCTGTTACTAGAGCATAACTTATTTATTTTTTATCCCACCTTTATTACTTTATAAGTAACCCCCAAAGGCTATTCATGCCTTAAAAAGAAACCGGTCCAGTTTTTGCAAAACACGGGCCGTTTTTGGGAGGTTTGCAGAGTGCAAAAAAAATTTCCCCCCCTTTCAGAAAGCTCTTTAGTGATTGATGAGAATTAGATTGATCAAGTGCTGTGCCAGCAGAAACCAAGTCTTAGGTGCTGCAGATTGTTAGCAATTTCCTTCTCCAACACATGGATAAATACACCTGGAAACATCTACTTACCTACCTACTCTCTCTCTCTCTCTCTCTCTCCCTACCTACCTACCTATTGTATGTCTCTCTCTCTTTCTCTCTCTCTATTCCTCTATCTACCTACCTACTCTCTCGTTCCCTCGCTCTCTCCCCCTCTACCTGCATACCTACCTACTCTCTCTCTCCCTACCTATCTACTGTATTTCTCTCTCTTTATCCCTCTACCTACCAACCTACCCTCTCTCTTTTCCTACCTATCTACTGCATTTCTTTCTCTCTATCCCTTTATCTACCTAACTGCCTAACTCTCTCTCTCCCCCTACCTACCTACTGTATTTCTCTCTTTTTTTCTCTCTCTCTCTCTCTCTATCCCGCTATCTACCTACCTACTTTTTTTAAAAAAATGCCTCTTCAAAACCTTGGTGCATCTTATACTCAGGTGCGTCTTATACTCCGAAAAATACGGTAATGCGGAACTAGAACTCACCATCTCCTGGTGATTGGCCCAAAATCAACCAGCTAGTTTTGATACCTAAGATGAGACTATAACTCCCATCTCCTGGTGATTGGTCCAAGAGCACCCAGCCAACTTTTATACTTAATGCAGAACTAGAACTCACGGTCTCCTGGTGATTGGCTCAAAGACACCCAGTCAACTTTTACACCTGAGGTGGCACTATGATTCTCCATCTCCTGGTGATTGGCCCGAAGTGAACCAGCCAGCTTTTACTTAAGGTGGAACTAGAACTCGCCATCTCCTGGTAATTGCCCCCAAATAAACCAGCTAGCTTTTACACCTAAGGTGGGACTGGAACTCGCCATCTCCTGGTGATTGGCCCCAAATAAACAACATTTTTTACACTTAGGTCAGGACTAGAACTCCCCATCTGTGGTTTGTAACCTGGTGCCTTAACCACTAGACCAAACTTTCCATACTAATCTTGCATTGGTGTGATACTAACTGATTCACCCAATTCAAAAATATACAATGCAATACAATAGCAGGGTTGGAAGGGACCTTGGAGGTCTTCTAGTCCAACCCCCTGCCTAGGCAGGAAACCCTATACCGTTCCAGACAAATGGTTATCCAACATCTTCTTAAAGACTTCCAGTGTTGGGGCATTCACAACTTCTGGAGGCAACTTCTGTTCCACTGATTCATTGTTCCAACTGTCAGGAAGTTTCTCCTCAGTTCTAAGTTGCTTCTCTCCTTCATTAGTTTCCACCCATTGCTTCTTGTTCTACCCTCAGGTGCCTTGGAAAATAGATGACAACGTTTCTTATTTTGCTACCTGGTATTATTGTGGGCAGGGACGCGGTGGCTCAGTGGCTAAGACGCTGAGCTTGTCCATCAGAAGGTCGGAAGTTCAGTGGTTCGAATCCCTAGCGTCGCGTAATGGAGTGAGCTCCCGTTACTTGTCTCAGCTTCTGCCAACTTAGCAGTTCGAAAGCACGTAAAACATGCAAGTAGAAAAATAGGAACCACCTTTGGTGGGAAGGTAACAGCGTTCCGTGGGCCTTCAGCATTTAGTAATGCCAGCCACATGACCACGGAGACATCTTCGGACAGCGCTGGCCCTTTGGCTTTCAAACGGAGGTGAGCATCGCCCCCTAGAGTCAGGAACGACTAACACATATGTGCAAGGGGAACCTTTACCTTTTTTTATTATTGTGGGCACCTCTAAAGATGAGGGACTGAAACGAAGCCATAGCTGGTAGCTAGGACCACAGCATGGAATCATCTCACCATCCTGCTTTTCCTGTTTCAGCTATCAAGAAATGCTGTGTGCTATTTATTTATTTTGCTCACTTTCCTTCCTTTATTAAAGCATAAATGCAGCCCATAATTCCTGCTTTCCCAGGAGAGCCAAAAAAAAAAAAGGGGGGGGGGGGGATTGCCAACTGTTCAAAACTGCAACCTTGCAAATTGTCCTCAACTCCTTTTTTTCAAATTGAGTTCACGGTCACGACAATTTATTTTGTCCATCAACCCACCGTTGGTCAAGCTGGCCAGTGGGGCTTGGGCTCATTATTCTAGCAAGGCCAATGGAACGCTTTGGGGGCATTTGGCTATTACCGTATTTTTCAGATTATAAGAAGCACCTGACTATAAGATGTACCTAAATTTAGAAGAGAGGGGGGGGGAAAGGTTTTTGGCCTCCGCACCCCTTTTGGGGGGACTTTTATCAGCTCTTTTCCAGCCTTTTTTCTACCCATTTTCGAGGCTTCTTTTCGGCCATTTTTCGAGGCTTTTTTCAGCCCGTTTTTGAGGATTTTGTCGGCCTGTTTTTTGGGGGAAAACAAGCCTCAAAAATGGGCCGGAAAAAGCCCCGAAAATAAGCCAAAAAAAAGCCTGAAAAACGGGCTAACAAAATTCTCAAAAACAGGTTGAAAACCTCAAAAATGGGCTGAAAAAACCCTCAAAAACAGGCTGAAAATAAGCCATTAAAAGGACCCAAAACGGATCAAGCAGAGGCCAAAAAATGGCCACTAGGTGGGCAGAACTACAGCAATATTTGGTCTATAAGATGTACAGACATTTTCATCCCATTTTGGGAGACAAAAAAGTGCATCTTATAGTCTGAAAAATACGGTATGTGCCAATATTTACAGAGATACAGATTTTGACTGGCTTACAGTCCATCTTATGATGAGCAGCTGACTTTTAACATTAGATGCCCAGGGTTTAAGACAGGAGCATCTCAAACTACAGGTAGTCCTCGACTTACGATAACAATTGAGCCCAAAACTTCTGCTGTTAAGTGAAACATTTGTTAAGTGATTTGTTTTGCCCTATTTTACGACTTTTCTTGCCACGGTTGTTAAGTGATGTTAGTAACTCAGTTAATCCGGCTTCCCCACTGACTTTTATCAGAGGTTTGCAAAAGGGGGAATCACATGATCTTGGGACATAGCAATGGTCGTAAGTGTGAACCAGTTGCCAAGCATCTGAACTTTGCTCACGTGACCAGGGGCGGCTGCAATGATCGTAAGTGTGAGAAATGGTCATGTCAATTTTTTCAATGCCGTTGTAAGTTTGAACAGTCACTAAATGAACCGTTGTAAGTCAAGGACTATCTGTATTTCAGTGCTATAACTTATAACTGTCTTCTTCTCAAGTAACTCTTTACAGCAGGGGTGTCCAAACTTGGCAACTTTAAGATTTGTGGACTTCAACTCCCAGAATTCCCCAGCCAGCTCTGCTCCGATCGCTAGAATCTCGTGCCCTCCAGGTCTGTTGGGGTGGCTACTGGAAGTCCTCGACCATTTTTCACACTTAACGACCATTGCAGCATTTCCATGGTCAGGGGATCAAGATTAAAAGAGCCTTTTCTGCCGTGGCCTCTGCCCTTTGGAACATCGTGCCTCTTGATGAAAGCCAGCTGGGTGACTCTGGGCCAATCTCCAGGAGATGGTGAGTTCTAGTCCCGCCTTAAGCATGAATTCGCTGCGACCGATTCGCTCTCACAGGGAAGGACTCCTCCGGGTGCCGTCCACTAAGCAATGCCAACGGGCGGCACCTAGGAGTAGAGCCTTCTCTGTGATGGGCCCAACCCTCTGGAATGACCTCCCCCCCGATATCAGAACCACCACCGACTTCCGCTCCTTTCGACAAAAACTGAAGACTCACCTGTTCCGTTTAGCTGGCCTGGCCCATTTATAGTTTTATTCTACCTCCTGGCAGATATTTTAATTGGGTATTTTTAGGGTATTTAAATATTGCTTTTAACTACTTTACTGCAGATATGTACAGTTTCTTATTGCCTCCTCTTTGTGTTTGTATTTTCTATTTATTGATGTGTTTTTATTTGACTGTACACCGCCCCGAGTCCCTTTGGGGAGAGGGGGCGGTATAAAAATCTAAATAAAAGTAAAGTAAAAGTAAAAAGTAAATGAAAGCCAGTTGGGTGACTCTGGGCCAATCACCAGGAGATGGTGAGTTCTAGCCCCGCCTTAAGCATGAAAGCCAGCTGGGTGACTTTGAGCCAATCACCAGGAGATGGTGAGTTCTAGCCCCGCCTTAAGCATGAAAGCCAGTTGGGTGACTTTGAGCCAATCACCAGGAGATGGTGAATTCTAGCCCCGCCTTAAGCATGAAAGCCAGTTGGGTGACTTTGAGCCAATCACCAGGAGATGGTGAGTTCTAGCCCCGCCTTAAGCATGAAAGTCAGCTGGGTGACTTTGGGCCAATCACCCCGAGATGGTGAATTCTAGCCCCGCCTTAAGCATGAAAGCCAGCTGGGTGACTTTGAGCCAATCACCAGGAGATGGTGAGTTCTAGCCCCGCCTTAAGCATGAAAGCCAGCTGGGTGACTTTGGGCCAATCACCCCGAGATGGTGAATTCTAGCCCCGCCTTAAGCATGAAAGCCAGCTGGGTGACTTTGAGCCAATCACCAGGAGATGGTGAATTCTAGCCCCGCCTTAAGCATGAAAGCCAGCTGGGTGACTTTGAGCCAATCACCAGGAGATGGTGAATTCTAGCCCCGCCTTAAGCATGAAAGCCAGCTGGGTGACTTTGAGCCAATCACCAGGAGATTGTGAGTTCTAGTCCCGCCTTAAGCATGAAAGCCAGCTGGGTGACTTTGAGCCAATCACCAGGAGATTGTGAGTTCTAGTCCCGCCTTAAGCATGAAAGCCAGCTGGGTGACTTTGAGCCAATCACCAGGAGATTGTGAGTTCTAGTCCCGCCTTAAGCATGAAAGCCAGTTGGGTGACTTTGAGCCAATCACCAGGAGATTGTGAATTCTAGTCCCGCCTTAAGCATGAAAGCCAGTTGGGTGACTTTGAGCCAATCACCAGGAGATGGTGAGTTCTAGCCCCGCCTTAAGCATGAAAGTCAGCTGGGTGACTTTGGGCCAATCACCAGGAGATGGTGAGTTCTAGCCCCGCCTTAAGCATGAAAGCCAGTTGGGTGACTTTGAGCCAATCACCAGGAGATGGTGAGTTCTAGCCCCGCCTTAAGCATGAAAGCCAGCTGGGTGACTTTGAGCCAATCACCAGGAGATGGTGAGTTCTAGCCCCGCCTTAAGCATGAAAGTCAGCTGGGTGACTTTGGGCCAATCACCCCGAGATGGTGAATTCTAGCCCCGCCTTAAGCATGAAAGCCAGTTGGGTGACTTTGAGCCAATCACCCCGAGATGGTGAATTCTAGCCCCGCCTTAAGCATGAAAGCCAGTTGGGTGACTTTGAGCCAATCACCAGGAGATGGTGAATTCTAGCCCCGCCTTAAGCATGAAGGCCAGCTGGGTGACTTTGAGCCAATCACCAGGAGATGGTGAATTCTAGCCCCGCCTTAAGCATGAAGGCCAGCTGGGTGACTTTGAGCCAATCACCAGGAGATGGTGAATTCTAGCCCCACCTTAAGCATGAAAGTCAGCTGGGTGACTTTGGGCCAATCACCCCGAGATGGTGAATTCTAGCCCCGCCTTAAGCATGAAAGCCAGCTGGGTGACTTTGGGCCAACCACCAGGAGATGGTGAGTTCTAGTCTTGCCTGGCCATGAACGACTCATTCTGTGTCTCCTTCAGGAAGTTGACCCAAAGAATGAGGGCAGGAAAGGGCGACTCTTGCTGACACAACCCACAACAGAACACGAGGGACAAAATCCTACCCCTGGGATATCCAGCCATCCCAGCTCAGTTTTGATGACACAATCTCAACCCACGGAGCGTTTGGGAGTTGAGGTGGGCCAATGGGAATCCTTGGCTTCTAGTTCCTGCTCCCAGCCTTTTCAAAAGAAGGATGAAAAACACACACTCAGCTGTTCCAACAGCAGAGGCCAACCCAGATGGCGATTACACACATCGGCGCTGACAGCGAATTCTTCCCAGAGAGGCTGTGGAGGAAATATCAATTTCTGCACAATGTCTTCTCCAGCCCACACATCCTCCTGGGCAAACGTGCTTTTTAAATCCGACCAGCGATTGTCATCGGCGTGCAAAACGAAAACTTTCTTCCCCTTAAAGCGCCAACTTAGGGGAACTTGAGAAAATGGAGAAGTCTTTTTTTAATCATCTCCTTGTTCTATTCCTCCTCCCCTCCTTTCCGATCGCTTCAGCATTTTATATAACCAATTTTTCCCCTAGTAGCATCGAGCCTCCTAAAACGCAAAGGTTACTGAATCGGGGGAAGAAATGGGTTAATATGTTTTCCAGTGTTGTACGCTGCCTAGAGGAGTTAGAAAATTGACAAACGGGGCCGCTGCAGCAATGTTTATCCTCCTTAGCAAGTCTTTAAGACGCCTGGACTTCAACTCCCAGAATTCTAGGAATTGAAGGAATTAAAGAAGTTGCTAAGGGAGAGAAAAACTGCTCTACAGGGTGAAGTAACAAAGTTGGTGCTGTGTAAACACAGCTGACTAGCAAAAAGGGAAAGCAAGCCCTTGGCAGGAACCCTGTTTTAATCGCTTTAGCAGGCTTTGGCACAAAGGATGGTACGTGCCGAGGCCCAAGTTTTCATGTTTTTTTCTTTCTTTTTTTGTAACTTGCTCACAGATATCCCACGAAACGGCATAAAACTGCACTGTCTACTTTGTAATACAACACATTTTGCCACCCCATTCCATTATAGCAGCTATGTAACATGTTGTCTGTCTATCTATCTATCTATCATCTACCAGTATCTATCTATCTATCTATCTATCTATCTATCTATCTATCTATCTATCTATCTACTATCTATCATCATCAATCAATCATCTATCTATCTATCTATCTATCATCTATCTATCTAATCTATCATCTCTATCATCTATATCTATATCTAGCTCTCTGTCTCTATCTATCTATCTATCTATCTATCTATCTTATCTATCTATCTATCATCTATCTATCTATCTATCATCTATCTATCTATCATCTACCAGTATCTATCAATCATCTACCTACCTACCTACCTATCATCTACCAGTATCTATCTGTCTATCTGTCTATCTGTCTATCTGTCTGTCTATCTATCTATCTATCTATCTATCTATCTATCTATCTATCATCTATCTATCTTATATCTATCTATCTATCTATCATCTATCTATCTATCTATCTATCTATCTATCTATCTATCTATCTATCTATCATCTATCTTATCTATCTATCTATCATCTATCTATCTATCTATCTATCTATCTATCTATCTATCTATCATCTATCTATCTATCATCTACCAGTATCTATCAATCATCTACCTACCTACCTATCATCTACCAGTATCTATCTGTCTGTCTGTCTGTCTGTCTGTCTGTCTGTCTGTCTGTCTGTCTATCTATCTATCTATCTATCTATCTATCTATCTATCATCTATCTATCTATCATCTATCTATCTTATATCTATCTATCTATCTATCTATCTATCTATCTATCTATATCTATCTATCTATCTATCTATCTTACATCTATCTATCTATCTATCTATCTATCATCTATCTATCTATCTTTCTATCTATCATCTATCTATCTATCTATCTATCTATCTATCTATCTACCTACCTACCTACCTACCTACCTACCTACCTACCTACCTATCTCTAACTCTCTGTGTCTGTATCTATTTCTATCAGTATCTATCTATCCATCCATCCCTACCTGCCCACCTACCCATCTAATCTCTTTTATATCTACACCTATCTATCTCTTATCTTTCTACCTACTTGCGTAATCTATTTGACATCTATACCTATCTGCCTATATGCGTGCCCACCCACCCACCCATCACCTCTTAATCTGTCTGTCTATCTATATCACTATCTGCCTATCTCCTGTCTGACTGTATTTCTCTCTCTCTCTCACAGACCCAGAATTCTGAGTCAATTATGGTCGTTATTCGAGGACCACCTGTACCTATTAGCTTGATATTAGATTTGGAATGGAATAGGGTTTTCAAGCATAGCCCTTGGACGGGATTTGCTAGTATTTTTTTCCCTTTTTTCTTAGCTTATAACATACCAAACCATATAAAAGAAAATAGTAGGAAGTAAGGGAGGGAGAAGGGAAAGGAAAAGTGTGGCACAAAGGGAAAAAAGAAAAAAAAAGGCATTGACTTCCGACTCCCTTTGGTGCAGTAGAATAAGATAATTAGCATTAAACCTCAACTTTTCACTTCTACATCGTAGTATAAACTAGCCATTTCTGTATCAACAAACCAATCTAATCGGTAAAACCCAAAATCAAATCCATTTCCCCCCCACCTTGAGCACAAAGTCCAGAAGGGGTTTCCGAAAAGAAACAAAATTGTGTTTTTCTCTTTAATCAAAACAGTCAATTTAACCACGTCTGCTTAACTCCATCCACATTTGCAGCCGTTTAAGTTTAAGTTTATTGTCACTGCACCTCATACAACAGTTAGATGCCATCCTCAATGGACACCATACATAAGAAAACTATAAAAACAAAACAAAACCCACATCCTTCATATTCTATACCTGTGATGGCGAATCTGTGGCACACATGCTACAGGTGACACGTGGAGTCATTTGTTAGGACACGCGAGGCGTTGCCCTGTCAACTGACTTTGGCCTTCCTTTGAGCCCATTTTTCGCAAAAAAACGGCCCTACGGGCAAACCGAATATTCAGAATGGTGACTTCCGGTTTGTCCATGGGACAATTTTTCACCCTCCGGAGCCTTCAGGAGGCTTCCCTGAAGGCTCTGGAGATCGAAAATCGCCCCTATGGACAAACCGGAAGTCACCATTCCCAAACATTCGGGTTTCCTGTAAGTCCATTTTTGGCCCTCCAGAGGCTTCAGGGAAGCTCATGAAGCCTCCGGAGGGCATCTGGGGGGGTGGGGAGGCCTCTGGAGCCTGGGGAGGGCGAAGAAAGTGCGTGAAAAGGGGGGGGGAGGCTGGTCGCGTGTACGCCATAGTATTATGGTTGTGGCACGCTGGCGCATGACCACCCCGTGCTCACCCCGCTTTCGGGACGGCAGCCAAAAAAAGGTTCGCCATCACTGTTCTATACAATTGAATTGAAAACCCCGATATTGCATTACTATTGCACTATATCCATGATGGAGAACCTATGGCGCACGTGCCGGAAGTTGTACACAGAGCCATCTCGCTGGGCACGCAAGCTGTCGCCCGTTCCTCTTCCGGATTCCGGTATGCCAACCAGCTGGTTTTCAGGTGCATGGAAATGCCAGAAACTGGAAGAGCAACCGCCTGGTATGCATGTGCACACCGGGAAAATGATCTTCCAGTTCCCGGTGCATGCATGCGTGCTGGCCATCTGCTCTTCCCGTTTCTGGAGCACATGCGCAGAAGAAGACCAACTAGCCGGTATGAATGCGTGTGCCAGAAACCGGAAGACTATCTTCCCAGTGCGCACATGCACATTGGGCGGCTGTTCTTTTGGTTTCTGGCACGCACATGTGCGGGCGCTCATGTTTCGGTACTCGGTGCCGAGAAGGTTTGCCAACACTGCACTAAACCCTAGAATTCAATATAGTTACAGCCCTGGGAGAGAAGCTGTTTTTCAGCCTATTTGTCCTTGTTTTTATTGTCCTGTACTGTCTGCCAGATGGTAATAGTTCAAAAAAAGAGGATGGACCCAGGATGAGATGCATCTTTAAGAAAGTTTTAAACTTTCTTAAGGCAGCGGGAGCTCTAAAGCTCTTCCAAGGAGGGGAGGGGGCAACCCATGATCCTCTGGGCAATGAAGTTAACCTTCCGGAGCACTGTCCTATCTGTCATTGTGCAATTGGCAAAGCAGACACAGGCGCAGTGAGTTAAAATACTCTCTATGGTGCAGCCGTAGAAGGTCACCAGCGGCTTTCCATTCAGTTGTTGTTTCGTGAGAAGTCTCAGATAGTATAATCTCTGCTGGGCCCTTTTGACCAGGGCTGTAATATGATTTGACCAGGGCTGTAATGTGATTTGACCAGGGCTGTAATGTGAGTTGCCCCAGACCAAGTCCTCTTTTAGGACAACACACAGAAACTTAAAACGGGCCACTTGCTCCACTCGGTCTCCATTGAAGGTTCTACATTTAGGCAAGAAAAACAAAATGCACAGGTACAGTATAGGTGGTACCTTGCTCAACAGTAGTAACTGTGAGAGGGATCTTGGAGTCCTAGTGGACAACCATTTAAATAGGAGCCAACCGTGTGCAGCAGCTGCCAAAAAAGCCAACACAGTTCTAGGCTGCCTCAACAGAGGGATAGAATCAAGATCACCTGAAGTGTTAATACCACTTTATAAGGCCTTGGGAAGGCCACACTTGGGATACAGCATTCAGTTTTGGTCACCACGATGTAAAAAAGATGTGGAGACCCTAGAAAGAGTGCAGAGAAGAGCAACAAAGCGGATTAGGGGACTGGAGACTAAAACATATGAAGAACGGTTGCAGGAACTGGGTATGTCTAGTTTAATGAAAAGAAGGACTAGGGGAGACAGGATAGCAGTCTTCCAATATCTCAGGGGTTGCCACAAAGAAGAGGGAGTCAAACTATTCTCCAAGGCACCTGAGGGTAGAACAAGAAGCAATGGGTGGAAACTAATCAAGGAGAGAAGCAACCTAGAACTGAGGAGAAATTTCCTGACAGTGAGAACAATTAATCAGTGGAACAGAAGTTGCCTCCAGAAGTTGTGAATGCCCCAACACTGGAAGTCTTTAAGAAGATGTTGGATAGCTATTTGTCTGAAACAGGGGTTTCTTGCCTAGGCAGGGGGTTGGACTAGAAGACCTCCAAGGTCCCTTCCCACTCTGCTATTGTATAGTATTGATAAGCAAGGGCTGGATGTCTGATCTATTCCCTCTTATCCATTGTGGGAATCAAAGAGTCATCTTGCTGCCCTCAACATATAGAACATCAAAGTCCCAATTTTTTTTCCCCAAGAAGGGAGTTTACTGGTATTTAATTAATCTGAAGAAAATGACAGAAGTGACACAGAGACGTGGGCCCTCAAAGGCAGCTTCTTACAGGAAAGAGGGGGAAGGAATTATGTCCCCTAATTAGATTCAGAAGGAAATATGATTTCTTTTCCTGGGGAGCTGCAGGTGTCAACTTTATAATTAAAGGGGGAAAAGAAACAAGGAAGAAGGAAGGTGCTTTGTAGTCCAGTTTGCCAGGATTAAAAGTAGAAAATTGATATGGTCCACTGGAATACAAACACTGCTGGACTGGTTTTTCAAATTAATTGGTGCTTCTGTGTTCTAGTACCCACAGCATATATTTGACTGAGGGCAAAGAAGCAGTGATTAATTTCCTATGCTCTATTTCTCAAACTATAGCAAGGATACTGTGAAATACCCTCAAAAAAGAGAGATCAAATAGGAGCAAACAAAACTCCATGAGAAATGAATGGATTTAAATGGGGAAACAACTCGATGGGGGAGGAACTTTTTAAAAGTTTTATAATAATGAATAACAGAGTTGGAAGGGACCTTGGAGGTCTTCTAGTCCAACCATTTTCTCAAGCAAGCGCCCCTATACCACTTCAGACAAATGGTTGTCCTTCTTTAAAATCTCCAGTGTCAGAACATCCACAACTTCTGGAGGCAAGTTGTTCCACTGATTAATTGTCAGGAAGTTTCTCCTTAGTTCTAGGTTGCTTCTCTCCTTGATTAGCTTCCCTCCATTGCTTCTTGTTCTACCCTCAGGTCCTTTGGAAAATAGGTTGACCCCCATCCCTCTCTTCCAGGATAGATTTTCTATGAGTGTCTGTTTTATTACCCAGTTGCCTTTTTGTGGCATTTTTGAACACAACACACACACACAGACACACAGTATGGGGTGGTGGTAAGATCACAGTTGGAGTACTGCATCAAGATTTTGGTCGGCACTAGAGTATGTCACTCTAGTTTGATGAAAAGAAGGACTAGGGGAGACATGATAGCAGTCTTCCAATATCTCAGGGGTTGCCACAAAGAAGAGGGAGTCAAACTATTCTCCAAGGCACCTGAAGGCAGAACAAGAAGCAATGGGTGGAAACTAATCAAGGAGAGAAGCAACTGAGGAGAAATTTCCTGACAGTGAGAACAATTAATCAATGGAACAGAAGTTGCCACCAGAAGTTGTGAATGCCCCAACACTGGCAGTCTTTAAGAAGATGTTGGATAGCCATCTGTCTGGAACGGTGTAGGGTCTCCTGCTTGAGCACAGGGTTGGACTGGAAGACCTCGAGGTCCCTTCCAACATTATTATTATTATTATTATTATTATTATTATTATTATTTATTATTATTATTATTATTATTATTACTATTACTATTATTATTATTATTATTATACGACTGTATCACAGCGGCCAGTTGATTCGCCGGATTTGGCATTGATTACTAGTCGGGCCCCACCCAGGGGCCTAGGACGTCGTAACGTATTTTCGTAATATACGTGCAGATCCAAGCAGTGCAGCTTTTTGCATTTGACTGATGGTGATTTTGTCAAGTTTTAACTGTTTTAAATGTAATTCCAGTGCTTTTGGAATAGCACCCAGTGTGCCGATTACCACTGGAATTACCACTGCTGGTTTGTGCCATAATCGTTGGATTTCAATTTTTAAGTCCTGGTATTTCGCGACTTTTTCATGTTCCTTCTCCTCAACCCTGCTATCACCTGGTATTGCGATGTCTATGATTGTAACCTTCTTTTTCTCAACCAGTGTGATGTCTGGTGTGTTATGCGCTAGTATTTTGTCTGTTTGTATACGAAAATCCCACAGGATCTTGACCATCTGATTTTCGGTGACTTTTTCAGGCTTATGTTCCCACCAGTTTGTTGTTGTTTTAATATTATAATTTTTGCACAAATTCCAGTGGATCATTTGTGCTACTGAATTGTGCCGCAATTTATAATCAGTCTGCGCGATTTTTTTACAGCAGCTGAGTATGTGGTCAACAGTTTCATCAACTTCTTTGCAGAGTCTGCATTTGGCATCATCAGAGGATTTTTCGATTTTGGCCTTAATGGCATTTGTTCGGATAGCTTGTTCTTGCGCAGCCAGGATTAGTGACTCTGTTTCTTTCTTTAATGTACCTGTTGTTAACCATAACCAAGTTTTTTCACTGTCCACTTTATCTTTTATTTTTTCCAGAAATTGACCATGTAAGGCTTTGTTCTGCCAACTCTCCATTCTTGATTTTATCACATCTTTTCTGTATTCTTGTTTCGTCTGTTGGGCCTTCAGTAGATTTTTGTTCTTTACTTCGATTAATAGATGTTCTTGACTTTCTTTTAAATAATCAGCTAGTGCATGTTTTTCTTCTTCAACTATTTGCTTCACTTGTAATAATCCTCTGCCACCTGATTTTCGGGGCAGGTATAGTCTATCAGTGTCACCACGTGGATGTAAACTGTAGTGCATTGTCATTAGTTTCCTGGTTTTTTCGGTCCAAAATGTCCAAATCAGCTTGTGTCCAGTTAACTATACCAGCTGTGTATCTTATAACTGGTATTGCCCAGGTATTTATGGCCTTGATTGTATTTCCACCATTTAATTTAGATTTCAAAATTTTCCTAACTCTGTTGGTGTACTCTCTCCTGACAATATTTTTTACTTGTCCATGTTTGATGTTATCCAACTGCAAAATGCCTAAGTATTTGTAGGCTTCATTTTCGTTGCATTTAATTAGTTGGCCATTGGGCATTTCAATTCCCTCACATGTAGTGATTTTGCCCCTTTTTATGGATACAGTGGCACATTTTTCCATGCCAAACTGCATTGAAATATCGGTGCTGAATACTCGGACTGTGTTTGTCAGTGATTGGATTTCTATTTCTGACTTTCCATAGAGTTTCAAATCATCCATATATAATAAATGTGAAATTTTTTTCAGCTTCTTTGGCTGTTTGGTAGCCTAATTTCATTTTTTTAAAGATTACTGATAGTGGGATCATCGCGATGATGAAGAGAAGAGGTGAAAGTGAATCACCCTGGAAAATTCCTCGCTTGATATTAACCATTCCGTAGTTCTCATTCCCTACTGCCAACTCAGTTCTCCATTGTTTCATCGCCTTTTCAGTGAAGGATGTAATATTTTTACTAATGCCAGTTGTTTCTAAGCATTTTATGATCCAACTATGTGGCAATGAGTCGAATGCTTTTTTATAATCAATCCAGACCATATTCAAGTTCGTTTTTCTTTTCTTACAATTTTCTAATATCATTTTATCAATTAGGAGCTGATCTTTTGTGCCCCTACTCCTTCTTTTGTTGCCTTTTTGCTCTACTGGCAAGATGTTGTTTGTTTCCAAATAATCCATAATGTTATCTGCAATAATGCCTGTGAGTAATTTAAAGGTTGTTGGCAAGCATGTTATTGGTCTGTAGTTTTCAGGTATTGTTCCTTTAGTTGCATCTTTCTGAATCAAGTATGTTTTTCCAGTTGTCAACCATTCATCAATTTGACCATTTTGTAAAATTTCATTCAGTTGCCTGGCCAACATTGCATGTAAACTGGTCAGATATTTGAGCCAGAAACCATGTAATTGGTCATTTCCAGGTGATGTCCAATTCTTTACTTTTTTTACTCGATTTTTGACCATCTCAGTTGTTATTTCTAATACTTGCATTTGTTTGTTACCAATGCTTTCCTCAAAGTCATGTATCCACTTTGCTTCCTTATTGTAGTCCTTTGCATTTTCCCACAATTCTTTCCAGAATTCAGCTGTGGCCTGCTTTTCTGGTTTTTCACTTTTGGTGTCACCATTCACATTAAGACTTTGATAAAAACGCCGTTGGTCTGATCGAAATTGTTGATTTTGTTTATACTGGATGATTCGTGCCTCATATCTTTCAATTTTTCTAGCTGTTGCTGTTATCTGCTGTTTTACAATCTCTACAGCTTCATTGATGTTTCTTGTATCCAATCTATATCTTCTGATTAGCTGATCTATGATTTTTCTGTTTTTAAGCCGTTGCTCATGCATGTTCTTTACGTTGCTAGCATCTGCCCTTAATTTTTTGACTTTTTGTTCTAATCGGATTTTCCACTTTGGCTTTGATGCTTTTTCCATTGTGTGATTAGGTACTTTGATTTTAATGCCTAGTTCATTAGTGACTATTACAGCTGCACTGTACATTAACTGATTTGTTTCCAAGATGGATCCCGATTCAATTGTTGAAAGCACTGCATTAACCATTTTCATGATAGGACCCAAAAATTTTCTTAGGGACAGTTTTTAATGATGGTAAACGTTGTCTTTCCTCCCTAGCCAGAAAATGCTCCATGATCTTGTCCTTCAGTTCATTTTGTTTTTGAGTTAGTTCATCAGTTGGTTCAATGGTAACTAGTTCTGGTGGTAGTGTTGTTATTTCCTCTCCGGCAGCTTCCTCTGGGAGTTCTCCTATGATTTCTTTAGTTGTGTCATGAGTATCACTTATTTCTTCTTGTGATGTTGTTGTTTTTTGTTTTGCAATTTGCCTGAATTTCCTCAAGTTCAACTTCGCTAAACACTTTATTCCGTATAATAAATCGCCTTTGATCTGCTAGTTGTTGTCCACTAACATTTGAATCTGGATATTGTATTATTATTATTATTATTATACGATTGTATCACAGCGGCCAGTTGATTCGCCGGATTTGGCATTGATTACTAGTCGGGCCCCACCCAGGGGCCTAGGACGTCGTAACGTATTTTCGTAATATACGTGCAGATCCAAGCAGTGCAGCTTTTTGCATTTGACTGATGGTGATTTTGTCAAGTTTTAACTGTTTTAAATGTAATTCCAGTGCTTTTGGAATAGCACCCAGTGTGGCGATTACCACTGGAATTACCACTGCTGGTTTGTGCCATAATCGTTGGATTTCAATTTTTAAGTCCTGGTATTTCGTGATTTTTTCATATTCGTTCTCGGCGACCCTGCTATCACCTGGTATTGCGATGATGATGATGATGATGATTATGTTAATCTTTGGTGAGATTCACAGCCTTTGGGGCTGGTTGGTAGCCTAACAGCTCGAGTCCTAACCAGGGACCTAGGAACTGTTAAGGTAACGTTGGATTATTATTATTATTATTCTGTTCTTCTAATTCCATATTCTATTCTATTCCTATTCTATTTTATATATGAAGACAACCGCCATCAAATTGGAGAAAGTGGAGACAGCCAGCTTGCTGTCTGGGCAATTCTGGGAGCTGAAGTCCACCAATCTGAAAGTTGCCAAGGTTGAGAATCCCTGGGGTAAAGTGAAGCTAAACTGGAATGAGAAACGATATTTGGAAAAACAAGACACAAAGGCTTAGTACTTAGTTAGTACTCCTACTCCTACCCCAAGAAATGCCAAAGGAGAAGAGAAAACCAACGTGGATATTCAGCAATTCTTAAAAGGAGGAAAGAATTTGAGGGATTTTGACTCTTAAAAGATTCCCCTCTGCTTTGCAGACGACGTTATTGTTTTTATTTATTCTATGTCCATGGCTGCCAATCTCGACAAATCAGGGCGGGCGGGGTACGTCATAAATATTAGTCTCCCGTGTTGTAAGTATCTCAACATGGAAAAAATCATTCAGCCTTATTTTTGTTGACTGCGTGACTATCAAATGATTTATACTACTGTACATTCATCCAACAACCTGCCAAGTCTCGTATTTTATTACAGGCGTTGCACGCCGGTGCGCTCAGAGCTCTGACGTTCGCACACATCCTTTCCTCTGTAAAAAGCTATTAATTATGTCAAAAGAGCTGGAAGGACCGACCAAACCTCCAACACTTGTTGGCATGGTCACCAAACAGGAAAAGCTTCACGGCAAATGTTTGCCAAGCCGGGAACGAGACAGGGGCAAATCACATTTCCAAAGAAGAAACGGCAGTCCTTCCTTCCTTATTAGAAGTTCATGCAAAACTGGGAGGAGAAGGAAAAGTCCTGTGCTAAACGAGGAAACGCATTTTTGAGAGGAAGTTGAGAAGAATGAATAACAGGATAAGAGAGTTGGAAGGGATCTCGGAGGTCTTCTAGTCCAACCCCCTGCTCAGGTAGGAAACCCTATACCGTTTCAGACAAATGGCTATCCAACATCTTCTTAAAGACTTGCAGTGTTGGGGCATTCACAACTTCTGGAGGCAAGTTGTTCCATTGGTTAATTGTTCTATCAGGAAATTTATCCTAGGTTGCTTCTCTCCTTGATTAATTTCCACGCATTGCTTCTTGTTCTGCCCTCAGGTGCTTTGGAGAATAGCTTGACTCCCTCTTCTTTGTGGCAACCCCTGAGATATTGGAAGACTGCTATCATGTCTCCCCTGGTCCTTCTTTTCATTAAACTAGACATACCCAGTTCCTGCAACCGTTCTTCATATGTTTTAGCCTCCAATCCCCTAATCCTTTCTTGCTCTTCTCTGCACTCTTTCTAGAGTCTCCACATCTTTTCTATATCGTGGCAACCAAAACTGAATGCCGTATTCCAAGTGTGGCCTTACCAAGGCCTTATAAAGTGGTATTAACCCTTCACGTGATCTTGATTCTCTCCCTCTGTTGATGCAGCCTAGGACTGTGTTGGCTTTTTTGGCAGCTGCTGCACACGGCTGGCTCCTATTTCAATGGTTGTCCACTAGGACTCCAAGATCCCTTTCACAGTTACTACTACTGAGCAAGGTACCACCTATACTGTACCTGTGCATTTCGTTTTTCTTGCCTCAATGTAGAACCTTACATTGCAGACTGCAGACTGATGAAAACGCCATCCAGAATAGCAGAAGCAGCTGTGAGAGGTTCATAGATGGGTTGTAAGTCCTCGATTGACAACTGTTCATTTAGCGACCGTTCCAATTTACAACAGCACTGAAAAAAGTGACTTATGACCAGTCTTCGCACTTGTGATTGTTGCAGCATTGCTGCAGTCAAGTGATCGAAACTGGGGTGCTTGGCAACCAGCATATATTTACAATGGTTGGAGTCATCTGAGGTCACCTGCTCAGCGTCTGTGATCCCTTCCCTGACAGTTCCCGACAGGCAAAATCAATAGGATCATCTTGTTTCAGAGTCACTTAGCAACCACGTAATTCACTTAACAATTCCAGTGAAGGAAAAATTCCCTAACGGTGAGAGCAATTCAACCAGTGGAACCGCTTGCCACCAGAAGTTGCGGTCCTCCGTCACTGGAGGTTTTTAAGAAGAGATTGGACAGACATTTGTCTGAAAAGGTATAGAGAGTCTCCTGCTTGAGTAGTGGACTAGAAGACCTCTGAGGTCCCTTCTAGTCCTATGATTCTGGAAGAAGAGAGGGAGGGAGGGAGGGAGGGAGGGAGGAAATAGGGAGGGAGGGCGGGAAGGAAGGAAGGAAGGAAGGAAAGAAGGAAGGAATTCTAATGTTCTATATTTGTTTAATCCCCATGGCAAAAAAGGTAATAACATTGGGCCAAAGTCACTTAACAATTGCCTAGCTTAGCAATGAAAATTCTGGCCTCAACTTTGGCCATAAATTGAAGACTACCTCTGTATAAGCAGCCCCCGTGTCAGAAAACAGCAAAGCACCCTTAGGTAGTCATGTTGTTTTATATCCTATCTTTTGGGAGAGGGCATGTATAAATAAAATTAAAAGGCAGATTGCAGCAATTCCTCAGGAATGGAGGTTCCAGCTCTTTTTAAGGGGGGGGGGGGAGAGAAGGGAGGGTCAGACACACAAACCACAATAAATGCAGATGGGGTGCAGTATTATTTCATCTGGATTCCAGGGCAGATTCGGTGTCTCTCCCAAGACAAACTGCATTGCAGTTTCCTCCTTCCAAGTTATGGTGGTGATAGGAAAAACTAATAAGGGATTCAAGAGCAAAAAAAAAAATTGGACTGCTGCCCTTACTTTCCCCAGGGGGGAAACAGTCCCCGAGAAGATGCAGAAAGGAAAGATAGATGGCAGGCAAGAATGCAAATGTAAGTTGAGCTGGGAAGATTGGGGCCTATAGGAAGTTAGCACCCACCCCTCTCCTAGAAAAATTAAATACCCTGGGAAATATTGAAAAGGCAGAATATATTATATTTCCCTGGATCGGAAAATGGAGGAACATGTTTTTAGGTAGGAAACAGATTCACTCTTAATAGCCCCCATCTTTGTCAATGGGCCATTAAAAGGCCTGAGGGAGTCTATTCTACATAACATAGATCCCCCCCCAGTTACAGGGTGATGGGATTAAGGCAGGGTAGTATTAGCCCTTTACCCATCTCACCACAGGGCACCTGGGAAAAAGCAATGCTCAACCAAACTTGGACTCAAAACACAACCTAGAGTGCTGCCCTTGCATGGCCCCATGGGAGCCTGACAACCAATGAGAACGCAAGATCAAGATCAAAGGCCAGAGAGGGCATAAAACCAGGGACTTTCAGCATCTCGCTCTCTTTTCTTCTTCAACCAACATCTGGAAGCATCTGATCCCCCTTTTCCGCGCAGGAGCTCAAGCCATGTGGTGCTGTCCACCATTAAACCATCTTTCCAAGCAGCCTCCGTGTCTCCAGTGGAACTGAACCCAGAAGGACATTTCTTGCAACATTAGGAAAATGAGATCTTTTAGGAAATATAAAAAAAGGCAGAATATTTCCCCTAAAAGGGGAGGCAGAAACTCTCACACACACCCCTTAATGCGCCATTAAGACCTGGACCACCTTATCTACAACACAAAAGTCATAGGACCCATCTAGCAGCAGAACTCACCGCATGGCGCTTGGGAAGATTACATCACCCAGCAAGGCTCAACCAAGCCTGGGACATAGAAAAACCCCTGCATGGCGCCACGGGAGTCCGACAACCAATCAGAATACAAGCTCAAATTCAAAAGCCCAGAGAGGGCATAAAACGCAGATGCTCTCAGCATCTCCCCCCCCTTTTTTTTTCTCTTTTGCCCAGGATCTAAAACCGTGTGGTCCTGTCCACCATTAAACCATCTTTCTAAGCAGTCTCTATCTTTCCAGTTGTCTTTCTTCCCACTTGGAGCTGAATCCAGATGGGGCATTTCTTCCAACAGGCCAAAAACGTGGGATGAGTAGCAAATTCACTACCGGGTCGGTATAAAAGACCCAGCAGCTGCTGAAATATCGAGGGAGAACCGAGTGACCAGCATATTATCAGCCTCATCTTGTTTCCCGTATATGAGGGATGTCCTAAAATTAGAAATCAAGTTCAAGCAGTGGAAATGTCCTAAAGGTGCTTTTTTTTTTCCAGGAGGCAACTGGAGTTTCTGTTTTTTTTCTTTTGAAGGCGTTTTGCTTCTCATCCAAGAAGCTTCTGCAGCTCTGATTGGATGGTGGGGGGTGGAAAGGTTTATATTCCTTGCAGACAGCTGGTCATTTGCATCCTTTTAGAGGGTCATTGAAGCACTTGGAGTCTGACTTTTAACTATACAATTTGGGGTGAAGACCCTTTGAATGGTGTGGGAGTAGGAAAGTAATGAACTTTGGAGGGAAATTTATAGGGATCATCAGAGCAATATATACTAGTCAGAGGGCAAAAATAATACTAAACGGGGAAGCAACAGAAGGTTTTAGCATAACCAAAGAGGTAAGGCAGGGATGCCCTCTATCCCCCCCTGTTATTTATCCTCTCAATAGAGACATTGATGTTACAAATTAGAGAGAACAAGGACATAAAGGGATTGAAAATGAGAATACAGGAATACAAAGTCCAGGCCTTTGCAGACGATCTTGCATTTATCATAGAGGAACCCCTAGAAACTGGACTGATATTATTACAAGGCATAAACCAATTCGGTAAAGTGGCAGGGCTTAAAATAAATACAGAGAAAACTACAATATTAACTAAGAATTTAACCAAAAGTAAAAATGAAGAACTGGAGGAGGAAACCGGGAATTTCGAAGGCCAAGAAAATTAAGTATTTGGGAATATGATTATCGGCAAAGTGTATTTTACAATAAAAGAAGATAACCACAATAAATTGCTACGACAAGGAATGGATTTCCAGAGGGAAAAATTACAGACTACAGGAACAATATTGCACCACTCAGGTGACCCCGAGGACACAGAGAAATCTCCAAGTGTCCTCAACGACCCTCTAAAAGGATGCAAATGACCAGCTGCCTGCAAGGAGTATCAATCCTTCCCTTCCCCACCATCCGGTCAGAGCTGAAGAAGCTTCTTGGATGAGAAGCAAAACGTCTTCAAAAGAAAAAAACAAAACACCAGTTGCCCTCTGAAAAAAAGCACCTTTGGGACAATCACAACCCGGATGACGGAGAATCTCTAGACTTTAAGCAGTGGGAAATCAAATTCAAATTTAATTATTAGAGGCCCGAGGCTAGATACAAGCGAGATACTCAATAAAAGAAGGATTACATCTTTCAATATATATGTAAATGTGTATAGGAGGAAAACAATAAGTGTAATGGACTCTAAAAATAATTAACAATATGAAGAGATTCCCAACCATCCAGGTCACGGTTGTCCCCCAAAGATGCTTTTTCCAGAAGACAACTGCACTTTCTTGGGTTTTTTTTTCTCTTTGAAAACGTTTTGCTTCTCATACAAGAGGCTTCTTCAGTTCTTCACTGAAAAAGATTCTTGGATGAGAAGTAAAAAAAAAAAAAGACTTCTGCAGAGAGGAAGGGGGTCAAGCTATTTTCCAAAGCACCCGAAGGCCAGAGAAGGAATAAGGGATGGAAAATGATCAAGGAGAGATTCAACCTGGAAATAAGGAGGGATTTTCTGACAGGGAGAACAATGAACCAGTGGAACAACTTGCCACCAGAATTTGTGGGAGCTTCATGACTGGAGGCTTTCAATTAAGAGGCTGTACTGTCATCTGTCAGAAATGGTGTAGGGCTGGGGTATCAAACGCAAGGCCCACGGGCCGGATCTGGCCCACAATGTGGTCAGAACCAGCACATGGGGCGATCCTGGTCTACCTAATGCGAAGAGGAAACATGCCAGGAGTTTGGGGAGTGGCATCAAGCTGACCACCCCCACTCAGTTGGGCACACCCATCCAGTCAGCGCCCCCCGAGGTCAAACACACCCATGAGGCGGCTATCAATGAAATTGAGTTTGACACCCCTGGTGTAGGGTCAGGGGGGGCTGGACTAGATGACCTACAAGGTCCCTTCCAACTCTGTTAATCTATTAAAAAAACCGATTGAAAGGACGCACGCCAGAAAAACAAGGCAATTTGCTCACACACACACACACAAACAGCGGAAGGCAATTTGCTCTCTCTCTCTCACACACACACACACAAAACAACACCAGGGGAAAGCAATTTGCCTGCCACGGGATAAAGCTGTGATTTCATAAATATGACGGCATCCAAGCATTGCCGGGAGACGCCGTTCACCGCCTCTTAAGAAGCACGTTACGTGGCCTCAAGCAGATGAGGCTAATCATCTTTTCGCCTTGAAGGAAGGGAAGCAGAGGCGCTGAGGGTGCGAGGCAGAGAAAGGGAGGAGAAAGCCCACGAAGCGAAGCAGGGCGTGACTGCTTACATTTTATTTTTCAATTTCACCAGCCTTTTTAAAAGGGCCATAAAAGCCACAAGGCTCGAATTGGCCAATTTTGCATGCAGTTGGAACTTCAGTCTTGTTGACCGCTGAAGGATACATGGCCAGTCCTCGACTTACGACCACAATTGAGCCGCAACTTTCTGTTACGGTGTGAGACATTTGTTAAGCGAATTTTCCCACATTCTATAACCTGTCTTGTCAAGTGAATCTCTGCCATTGATGAATCACCCGTGTTTCCCCCAAAATAAGACCCTGTCTTGTTATATTTTTTTTGCCACCAAAAAAGGCAACAGGTCTTATTTTCAGGGTGGGGAGGTCGGGAAATGTTTTCCATTGATTCATCTCACTTGCCCGGACTCCTTTTGACTGCCAGAGTCTCTTCTGCGGCTGGTGAGGCTTTCCTGAAGGCCTCTGCAGCCGATAATGGAGCTCTGGATCGATCTGCAGCTCTGTTATCGGCTGCAGAGGCCTCCAGGAAAGCCTCACCGGCCTGGAAGGTGTTGGGGTGTGTGAGGCCTAGTGGCAACTGTCAGAAAGTAGGGCAGCTCCACCCACCCACCCCCATTCCCCACCCTAGCTTAATTTACAATACAGTACAATACAATAGCAGAGTTGGAAGGGACCTTGGAGGTCTTCTAGTCCAACCCCCTGCCTAGGCAGGAAACCCTATACCGTTTCAGACAAATGGCTATCCAACATCTTCTTAAAGACTTCCAGTGTTGGGGCATTCACAGCTTCTGGAGGCAACTTCTGTTCCATTGATAAATTGTTCTCACTGTCAGGAAATTCCTCCTCAGTTCTAAGTTGCTTCTCTCCTTGATTAGTTTCCACCCATTGCTTCTTGTTCTACCCTTAGGTGCCTTGGAGAATAGCTTGACTCCCTCTTTGGGGCAACCCCTGAGATATTGGAAGACTGCTATCCTGTCTCCCCTTGTCCTTCTTTCTATTAAACTAGACCGGGGGCGGGGTGTCGTCTTAATTAGGCCTTATTTTAGGGTAGGGCTTAACATTGGGCACACGCGTGAAAATCAAGTTACTTTCATGGGAGGTCATATTTGTGAGAAAACACAGTAGTAACAAGGTTGCTAAGTGAATCAGGCCTTACCCTTGACTCGCCAAAGGCGATCCCAGGACCCTGAGACGTTACACGGCTCATAAATGGGAGTCAGCTCCCAAGCGTTTGACTTTTCAACACATGACTACGGGGATCGCTGCGATGATCGTTAAGCGTGAACGATGGCGAGCAGCCGCATTCCCCCCCCCCCCAGTGCGGTTGTAACTTTCAACGGTCACGAAAGGCACTGTTGTTAAGTCAAGGACTACCCGGGCGCTGTTCTACTCAAGATTCAAAGCAAGGGTTGTCCCACAAGCCTTGTGCGTTTGTCAACCAAGAAGATGTTTAACAATAAAAAGATTTAGTGTACCTCGTCATATCAGGTGGAAAGTTTGTGACTGTATATTGAAAATATGGATGCACAAAAGCTTGCAACTGAACGACACGCTGCATGTAATGGATGAGAATTTTTTATGTTGTCTTTTATGTTTAAAAATATAAAATAAAAAAAACAATAAAAAGATTTCTTACACTTGGGCGGAACGCACATATTCACAGGTGTAACGCTGATACCAGGACACCAGTGATAAAAAGGGGGATGGATGTTTGGTGCAAAAAATAAAACCGGTGAGAGCCAAGTGGACGTTGCATAGGGATGGGATGGCGCAGCTATGGCACTCTCTGCGGGCATGCCAGCCGTCACCACAGCCCAGCTCCACTGCCCAAGCGCCTCCTGCCAGCCAGCTGCTCTCTGACACCCATGCGCGGGGGGCGCTTTCATTACATTTTGGGGCTTTGCACACACACACCTGCGCTCCATTTTGGCTTCCAGGTTGGTGCAGGTGGCTTTCCAGGTGCAAAATGGGGCACGCACGTGGCCTGGAGGTAACAAAATGGGCGAGGGAGGGCACCAGTGGTGGGTCGCTCTTACCTTCGCTACTGGTATGCTGCTCGTGGTACGTTCGTGCATGCGCCGGACATGCGCTGCGCACGCATGCACACTCCACCACCCCTGCAACACCCAGCTGCTCATCGGAGGTCGCACATGTGTGCAATCGGCCCGGTTGCCTTAAAAACAAATATGGAACGCAGGCGGGCCAAATGAGGCAGCCGCTGCTCCAGACTACCACCAGTACGGCCGTACTGGGCCGTAGCAGCCGAAACGCACCACTGGAGAACGCACGCGCAGGGAAGTGTGGGGTGGTGTCGTACACGCATTGCATTATGGGTGCAGGCAGGCTGGCGCACGCGCATTTTCAGCATATGAGGTCCAAAAGGTTAACCGTCACGCATTTATTAAAAAAAAAAAGTGCAGTGGACGACTGAGAAAGACAAACGTACCTGGACGTCATACAGGGCCACGATGTTTTCATGCTGCAGTTCCTGGAAAATAAAAGACAAGATAGTTCAGAGAGAAATCTGACCAAGACCGAGTCCTGTACAGGTAGTCCTCAACCTACGACCACAACGGAGCCCAACATTTCGGGGTTTTTTAAATTATTATTTTAATTTTTTTAAACACAAAAGACAACATAAAAAATTCTCACCCATTACACAAAGCATGTCGTTTGGTTACAAGCTTTTGTGCATCCATGTTTTCAGTTACGTATACAGTCAGCAATTTCCCATCCGATATGACTTTCATTTTACATCATATATTCAATGACAGTTAATGTTTCTTTCCTAAGCCCAACGTTTCCGTTGTCCAGTGAGATATTGCTTAAGGGAGCTCTGCCCCTTTTTACCACCTTTCTTGCCGCAGTTGCTAAGTGAATCCCTGCCGTTGGTAAGTCAGTCACGGGGTTGTTTTAAGTGAATCTGGCTTCCCTATGGACTCCGCTTGTCAGGCGGTCATGACTTTGGGGCAGAGCAACGGTCGTTATGTGTGAACCAGTTACCAAGCGTCTGAATTTTGATCCCATGACTACGGGGATGCTACAAAAAGGTCGTCACCGTGGGAAAGAAATGGTCGTTAAGTCCCTTTTTTCAGGGCCATCGTAACTTTGGTCACTAAACGAACTGTTGTAAGTCGAGGACTACCTGTAGACGCTGCTGTCAGAATTATTCCCAGATTCTTGCTGGGAATCAAATAAGTGAATGTCCACCGAATCTATAGGTTCACCTGCACAGGGGGTACCACTACTAAGGAAGTCCTCTTCTCAATACATAGAGGATTATAGAATAACACAATTGAAAGGGACCATGGAGGTCCTCTAGTCTAGTCCAACCACCTGCTTAGGCAGGAGACCCTGTACCAGGGGCGTCCAATTTGATTTCACTGAAGGCCTGTTGTGTTTGACCTTGAGGGCCAGGGGGGGAGGGGGATGGCCAGCTCGACGTCCGTTTTCGGCCTTGAAGGCCTCCTGCAGTCCTCTCTGCCAGCAAAAGCAGAACTGGGGGGGGGGGGAGCTCTTGAACCCCGTTTTCGCTGGCAGAAGGCTGCAGGAGGCTGTCTCAGTCGAAAACAGACCTTCCCGAGCTCCGTTATCACCGGCAGAGCCACCAGGGGGCTGGTCTTGGGCCGTTTCCCGGGTGGTCCTGTGGGCCAGATCTAAGGACCTTGTGGTCTAGATTCCGCCTGCGGGCCTTGATTTTGACACTCTTGCTCTATTCCAGTGATGGAGAACCTTTTCGGCACCGAGTGCCCAAACCGGAACACGTCTGCATGTATGTGCACTGCAATGTTGGAAACCCAAAGACCAGCTGGCCGCTGTGCATGCGCACGCCAGCCAGCTAGTCTTTGGGGTTTCCGGCATTGGCATGCGCGCTGCTGGCCAGCTGTTCTTCTCATGCGCCAGAGCACCAAAAACCCAAAGAACAACTGGCCAGCACGTGCGTGCCTGTTTTTTGGGCGTTTTCCAATGCTCCGGCACCCATGAAGGCCAGCTCGCCAGCGTGCATGTTCCGTGCCAGAAGAGCATCTGGCTGAGAAACAAGCCGCTTTTCAGGCTGTTTCCTGGCCATTTTCAGGCGCTCCAAAAACAGGCCCAAAACCATCCTGAAAAACACGCTGAAAACAGACCAGTTTTTGGCTGCTTTTTGGGCCGTTTTCCGGTGTTCTAACGCCCGCAAAAACCAGCTGACTGGCGTGTACATGCATGCCGGAAATCAGAAGAGCAGCTGGTGGCGGTGTGCCTGCCCACGGAGAGGACTCTGCGTGTTACTTCTGGCACGCATGCCATAGGTTTGGCGTCACGGCCCTATACCATTTCAGACAAATGGTTGTCCAGTCTCTGTTTAAAAACTTCCAGTGTTGGAGCATTCACAACTTCTGGAGGGAAGTAGTTCCACTGGTTAATTGTTCTGTCAGGACATGTCTCCTTAATTCCAGGTGGCTTCTCTCCTGGATTAGTCTCCACCCGTTGCTCCTGCCATGAGCCAAGGGAGAGTAGTTGCCAAGTTTTCAATCCACCCAGCCTTCGGCTGTCTTTGAAGCCAGTCCCATGTTAACTAGACCAGGGGTGGCTTCCCAGAAACAGGCCAAGGGGTTTTCTTGGAAAAGCTGACGCACCAAAGCCAAGGAAGGGCTCTAGGCTAAGCCCAAGAAAGATACTTTTACAGATGTAGTGTTTCCTTCCTGGGTTTTTATAAACAGAGAGAGAGAGCAGAAAGTTTAGGTCAGTGACGCCCTTTTGATCTGTTTTGAGGAGGTGCTTGGCTTCAGCTTTCATTATCCCGGCAAAAGCGGCTCTGAAAATAAGGAATCGGGGTTGTCTTCTCTTACTTCGGGGGTTGACTTAAACCAGGGGTGTCCAAACTTGGGAACTTTAAGACTTGTGGACTTCAACTCCCAGAATTCCCCAGCCAGCATGGCTGGCTGGGGAATTCTGGGAGTTGAAGTCCACAAGTCTTAAAGTTCCCAAGTTTGGACACCCCTGACTTAAACCTTCCCCAGTTCAAAATAACTGGAGGAGAGGGGAAGGAACTGAAGACAACCGGCGGATCAGTGGAAGAATTTAAATTAAAGCATCCGTGACTGACTATCCTTGGCTTGAGGTAAAGGAAAACTTGATGTGTCTGATGCCTTTTGGAACGCTAGGGACTAGAATCTCAGCCAGCATGGCATCAAAATCACAGCCAGGCAACCATTTGGGTCCAAAGGTTCTGAATTTAGCACAGAGGCCTGGTCCCACAGCCACAAAAACTGTTTTCCCCAATCATCTAGAGCAGGGGTCGGCAAACTGCGGCTCCAGAGCCACATGTGGCTCTGGAGCTGCATTCGGCTCTTTCATCGCTCTGCTGCGGCTCCTTGTTGCCGGTCGGCTCCACAATTGATAAGGATTTTGGTTAGGACAGGCAGAGGAAAAAGGACGCTGCGCTAGGAGGAGACTCTATGATGGGGGGAAACTGGACTTCCCGTCAACAGGGGATAAAGGATACTGCGCTAGGAGACTCTATGGTGGGGTAAACTTCCCATCAGCAGAGGAAAAAGGATGCTGCGCTAGGAGGAGACTCTATGGTGGGAAAACTGGACTTCCTGTCAGCAGGGGGAAAGGACGCTGTGCTAGGAGACTCTATGGTAGGGGAACTGGACTTCCCGGCAGCACGGGAAAAAGGACGCTGCGCTAGGAGGAAACTCTTATGGTGGGGGAACTGGACTTCCCGTCAGCACGGGGAAAAGGACGCTGCGCAAGGAGGAGACTCTATGGTGGGGGAAAGCGGACTTCCCATCAGCAGGGGAAAAAGGACGCTGTGCTAGGAGACTCTATGGTGGGGGAAAGCGGACTTCCCGTCAGCAGGGGAAAAAGGAAGCCGCGCTAGAAGACTCTATGGTGGGGGAAAGCGGACTTCCCGTCAGCAGGGGAAAAAGGACGCTGCACTAGGAGACTCTATGGTGGAGGGAAAGCGGACTTCACATCAGCAGGGGGAAAAGGACGCTGCGCTAGGAGACTCTATGTTGGGGGAAAGCGGACTTCCCGTCAGCAGGGGAAAAAGGACGCTGTGCTAGGAGACTCTATGGTGGGGGAAAGCGGACTTCCCATCAGCAGGGGGAAAAGGACGCCGCGCTAGGAGACTCTATGGTGGGGGAAAGCGGACTTCCCGTCAGCAGGGGAAAAAGGAAGCCGCGCTAGGAGACTCTATGTTGGGGGAAAGCGGACTTCCTGTCAGCAGGGGAAAAAGGAAGCCGTGCTAGAAGACTCTATGGTGGGGGAAAGCGGACTTCCCGTCAGCAGGGGAAAAAGGACGCTGCACTAGGAGACTCTATGGTGGGGGGAAAGCGGACTTCCCGTCAGCAGGGGAAAAAGGACGCTGCGCTAGGAGACTCTATGTTGGGGGAAAGCGGACTTCCCGTCAGCAGGGGAAAAAGGACGCTGTGCTAGGAGACTCTATGGTGGGGGAAAGCGGACTTCCCATCAGCAGGGGAAAAAGGACGCTGCGCTAGGAGACTCTATGGTGGGAGAAAGCGGACTTCCCATCAGCAGGGGAAAAAGGACGCTGTGCTAGGAGACTCTATGGTGGGGGAAAGCGGACTTCCCGTCAGCAGGGGAAAAAGGACACCGCGCTAGGAGACTCTATGGTGGGGGAAAGCGGACTTCACGTCAGCAGGGGAAAAAGGAAGCCGCGCTAGAAGACTCTATGGTGGGGGAAAGCGGACTTCCCATCAGCAGGGGAAAAAGGAAGCCGCGCTAGAAGACTCTATGGTGGGGGAAAGCGGACTTCCCGTCAACAGGGGAAAAAGGACGCAGCGCTAGGAGACTCTATGTTGGGGGAAAGCGGACTTCCCATCAGCAGGGGAAAAAGGAAGCCGCGCTAGAAGACTCTATGGTGGGGGAAAGCGGACTTCCCATCAGCAGGGGAAAAAGGAAGCCGCGCTAGGAGACTCTATGGTGGGGGAAAGCGGACTTCCCATCAGCAGGGGAAAAAGGAAGCCGCGCTAGGAGACTCTATGGTGGGGGAAAGCGGACTTCCCATCAGCAGGGGAAAAAGGACGCTGCGCTAGGAGACTCTATGTTGGGGGAAAGCGGACTTCCCGTCAGCAGGGGAAAAAGGAAGCCGCGCTAGGAGACTCTATGGTGGGGGAAAGCGGACTTCCCATCAGCAGGGGAAAAAGGAAGCCGCGCTAGGAGACTCTATGTTGGGGGAAAGCGGACTTCCCATCAGCAGGGGAAAAAGGAAGCCGCGCTAGGAGACTCTATGGTGGGGGAAAGCGGACTTCCCATCAGCAGGGGAAAAAGGAAGCCGCGCTAGGAGACTCTATGTTGGGGGAAAGCGGACTTCCCGTCAGCAGGGGAAAAAGGAAGCCGCGCTAGGAGACTCTATGGTGGGGGAAAGCGGACTTCCCGTCAGCAGGGGAAAAAGGAAGCCGCGCTAGGAGACTCTATGTTGGGGGAAAGCGGACTTCCCATCAGCAGGGGAAAAAGGAAGCCGCGCTAGGAGACTCTATGGTGGGGGAAAGCGGACTTCCCGTCAGCAGGGGAAAAAGGAAGCCGCGCTAGGAGACTCTATGGTGGGGGAAAGCGGACTTCCCATCAGCAGGGGAAAAAGGAAGCCGCGCTAGGAGACTCTATGGTGGGGGAAAGCGGACTTCCCATCAGCAGGGGAAAAAGGACGCTGCGCTAGGAGACTCTATGTTGGGGGAAAGCGGACTTCCCGTCAGCAGGGGAAAAAGGAAGCCGCGCTAGAAGACTCTATGGTGGGGGAAAGCGGACTTCCCGTCAGCAGGGGAAAAAGGACGCTGCGCTAGGAGACTCTATGGTGGGGGAAAGCGGACTTCCCATCAGCAGGGGAAAAAGGACGCTGTGCTAGGAGACTCTATGGTGGGGGAACCGGATTTTCGGTCAGCTCCAGAATTGAAAGGGGGGGGGGGCTCCCAGGTATGACCTTTGTGGCTCTTTCGGTGTTTAAGGTTGCCAAACTCTTAGATCTACAGCTAGCCGATCTGAAAAATCTATTACAGGCAGTCCTCTACTTACAACAGTTCATTTAGTGACCATTCAAAGTTACAACGGTACTGAAAGTGACTTATGACAGTTTTTCACACTTACAACTGCTGCAGCCTCCCCGTGGTAACGTGAGCAAAACCCAGATGCTGGACTGGCTCCTATTTGTGAATTGACTCATGTTTATGGCAACTGACTCATATTTATGACGGTTGACGTGTCCCAGGGTCAGGTGATAACTTTCGGCGATGACTTCTCACAAGCAAACTCAAAGGGGGGGGGGGCAGATTCACTTAATAACTGTGGCAAGGAAGGTTGCAACAGGGGACAAAACTAAATAAATACCTCACTTAGCAGCAGCAGGACTCAACTGTGGTCGTAAATCGAGGACTACCTGCATTTTAAGCAGTTACTAGAAATGAGAAACAGCCTTCCTTTGGGTTTCCTCCAAATTTACTTCCACTTTTATTTCATTGTTGTCAAACTTAATTTTAATGTTTTTTAATGCTTTTTACATCTATGCTTTTACGTTACTGCGAGTCGCCCAGAGTTACTCCAAACAGTGAGACGGGAAACGTATCGACTTAATAAAACACATTGTGGATTCTGCACAGCAAGCAAAACAGCCCCTGCCCCTGCGTGACAACTTTTCCGCGTTTGACCAACGGGTGGGAACCAAATGACTGGCTGTGGTTTTTAATAAGCTTGACACTGCAAGAAGATCTAAATGTCAAACAGGATGTCACAAGCTCACTGTAGCTTAAAATACTTGCTATTTTTTTTAAAAAAACAACCTTTTTTTTGCTTAGGCTCAGACCACAACTTTCTGCAAGGAAAACAAAAAAGAGGAGTGCTTGTTTGCAGAGGTAGCATGGCTGGCATTATAAAACTGAATAAAAACTTCAGAAGACTGCTCCTAAGATCAGGGATGGGGGAAACGATGGCCCTTTTAAGACTTGTGGACTTCAACTCCCAGAATTCCTGAGCCAGCCATTCTGGCTGGCTCAGGAATTCTGGGAGTTGAAGTCCACAAGTCTTAAAAGGGCCATAGTTTCCGCCTCTATACAGGCAAGGAATATCAACTACTGTATTTTTTGGAGTATAAGATGCACCAAGATTTTGAAGACGTAAATTTTTTTAAAAAGTTTTTGCACTCTGCAGATCTCCCAAACCTTCTGCACGCCTCGTTTTTTGTGAAAAAATGGGACATGCAGAGAGTTTGAGAGCCTTGCAAGGTGTCCCTGGGGCTTGGGGCAGGCCAAAACGAGAAAAAAACAGCCCATTTTTCACAAAAATGAGCCCGTTTTTTGCCAAAAAAGGGGCCATGCATAGTCTTTAGGAGGTTTGTAGAGTGCTCCTGGGGGCTGGGGGGAAACGAGCAAAAAACAGCCTATTTTTCAAGAAAATGGGCCAAAAAAGGGCATGCATAGCCTTTAGGAGGCTTGTACAGTGCTCCTAGGGTCAGGGGGGGGTCGGGGGGGGGGGAAGCAAGCAAAAGAGTCAGTTTTTCTCTAGTTTTTGCCCTCCCCAGCCCCCAGGAGCACTTTGCAGGCCTCCCAAACCCTCCACACGGCCATTTTCGCGAACGGGGCGGGGTTTCAGACAGCCAAAAATGCTGCATTCAGTGTATATGACGCATCCAGATTTTCACTCTTTTGGGGAGGGGGGGGGAAGGCAAGTGCATCTTATACTCTGAAAAATACAGTAATAATTAGCTAGCTTGGCCTTCCTCAAGCCTGGACCCCCAGCTTGGGTTTCAATTCTCATGTTTGCCAGCCCTGGGTGGGAGTCAAGGCCCCACCACATCTGGAGGGCATCACACTGGGACAAGTTTGAGGGAGGAGGTCCACAGAGATTTCAGCAAAAGATCGGGTTTCCTGCCTAGGCAGGGGGTTGGACTAGAAGACCTCCAAGGTCCCTTCCAACTCTACTATTGTATTGTATTATTGAATCAGTGCAGTGGTGTGGGCTAGACAAGGTGTGGGCTAGAAAGGGGACAAAGAAACAATTCCAAGTTTGAAAGCATCAGAAACAGTATGAGCGAAATCAGAGAAGCTGTTTGGTCTAGTTGTGGTTAAGATGCTGGCCTAAACCAGGAGACTGTGAGTTCTAGTTCTGTAAAGAACTAGGCTGGGGCCAATCACCAGGAGGGGGTGAGTTCTAATCCCGCCTCAGCCATGAAAGGCGGCTGGGTGATTTAGTGCCAATCACCAGGAGACAGTGAGTTCTAGTTCTACCTTAGATATAAAAATCAGCTGGGTAACTTTGAACCAATCGCCAGGAGACAATGAGTTCTAGTCCTGCTTTAGCCATGGAAGTTGGCTGGGTGACTTTGGGCCAATCGCCAGGAGACAGTGAGTTCTAGTTCTGCCTTAGATGTAAAAGCCAGTTGGGTGACTTTCGGCCAATCACCAGATTATTAATAATTGTGGCAAGAAAGGTTTTCAAATGGGGCAAAACTCACTTAACAACTGTCTTGCTTAGCAACAGAAATCTGGGGGTCGTTAAGTCGAGGACTACCTGAACCCCCTTCCCCCGAAAAACACATTTCTGGAATTTGGCCATTTTAGTGCCACATTTTGTGTCACTGCGTTAATTGGTTTGCCAGCTTGTGCTTATATTCTGAGTTATACAGCAGACTGAACTATTTCTTATCTGACAATGATTAGTGCGCATGTCAGACATGATACGTCACACATTCCTTTACTTTCCTTCTGATCTTCTGTTCGCCTGCCAAGGAGGACGCAGGCACATAACTCTGCCAAAATGTAGTTAATTGAGTGAGCAAGTTTTGTTATCTTTATTTCCTTTTATATTAAAGTGTTTTTATTAGAACATGCTTCGGGTTTTATTTTGCTTGTCTTCAAAAGTATGCTGCTAGGAGAAGACACGGTCCACGCCTCCTTAATTCAGGGTGGAACTTCCCCCCCCTTGACACTTTGGACAATATTCTCTTGGGATGCTCTAAGCCAGGGGTGTCCAAACTTGGGAACTTTAAGACTTGTGGACTTTAACTCCCAGAATTCCCCAGCCAGCCATGCTGGCTGGGGAATTCTGGGAGTTGAAGTCCACAAGTCTTAAAGTTCCCAAGTTTGGACACCCCTGCTCTAAGCAGGTTCCTGGAGGCTGCAGGCGGTCTGCTCACCTGGGCCGTAATCTACGGTTTATAAAGCCACAATTACTGGATTAACCAAACATATAATGCCAAAACCAAGCCAACCACATGATTTTGGCATGAAGGAAAAAAAGGAACACAAGCTCAGAATGCACACCTTGTAAAGGTAGCCCTCAACTTTATACAGGTAGTCCTCGACTTACGACCACAATTGAGCCCTATGGTTAATTTTGTTAAGAGAGTTTTGCCCCATTTTACGATCTTTCTTGCCTCGGTTGTTAATCGAATCACTGACACTGGTAAGTCAGTAACCGGGTTGTTAAGTGACTCTGGCTTCCCCAATGACTTTGCTTGTCAGGGGGTCGCAAAAGGGGATCACGTCACCTTGGGACACACCGCAACGGTCGTAAGTATGAACCAGTTGCCAAGCGTCCGAATTCTGATCAAATGATCACGGGGATGGCACAAAGGTGGTAATTGGGGGAAATGGTCATAAGTCCCTTTTTCCAGGGTGGTTGTAGCTTTGAACGGTCACTAAAGGAACTGTTCTAAGTCGAGGACTACCTGTAATTGGTCATATAATGACTGTTCAATGTTATGATGAATTCCCCCCAAAAGTACATAGGATTCTGAAATTCTGTCAGACACCCTCCCCAAGTCACATGACCAGATTTCGGGTGCTCAGCAACCAGCCTGCATTCACAACTGTTTAGGCAACAAAAACGGAATGCACAGGTACAGTATAGGTGGTACCTTCCTCAATAGTAGCAACTGTGAGAGGGATCTTGGAGTCCTAGTGGACAACCATTTAAATAGGAGCCAGCCGTGTGCAGCAGCTGCCAAAAAAGCCAACACAGTTCTAGGCTGCATCAACAGAGGGATAGAATCAAGATCACGTGAAGTGTTGATACCACTTTATAATGCCTTGGTAAGGCCACACGTGGAATATTTGCATTCAGTTCTGGTCGCCACGATGTAGAAAAGATGTGGAGACTCTAGAAAGAATGCAGAGAAGAGCAACAAACATGATTAGGGGACTGGAGACTAAAACATAGGAAGAACGGTTGCAGGAACTGGGTATGTCTAGTTTAATGAAAAGAAGGACTAGGGGAGACATGATAGCAGTCTTCCAATATCTCAGGGGTTGCCACAAAGAAGAGGGAGTCAAGCTATTCTCCAAGGCACCTGAGGGTAGAACAAGAAGCAATGGGTGGAAACTAATCAAGGAGAGAAGCAACTTAGAACTGAGGAGAAATTTCCTGGCAGTGAGAACAATGAATCCGTGGAACAGAACTTGCCTCCAGAAGTTGTGAATGCCCCAACACTGGAAGTCTTTAAGAAGATGCTGGAGAGCCATTTGTCTGGAATGGTATAGAGTTTCCTACCTAGGCAGGGGTTGGACTAGAAGACCTCCAAGGTCCCTTCCAACTCTGCTATTGTATTGTATTAACCCTTGGCACGCATGCCAGAGGGGGCACACAGAGCCCCCTCTGTGGGTACATGCACCGTCGCCAGCTAATCTTCTGGGTTTTGGTGCTGGATTTGGCCATTTTTCCGGCTGTTTTCTGGCCATTTTAGGGTTGTTTTTCAGGCCACAACCTGAAAAACAGCCTGAAAAATGGCCTGCAACCAGCTCAAAAAACAGCCTGAAAATCAGTGCCGAAAAGATTTGCCATCATTGAGGTGGGGCAACAGAATTGTGAAAGTTCCGCACCATTCCAGCAGTCCTCACGCATCTATTCCAAACCAAATTGAAGAGAGAACAGAGCAAAAGTAAAAAGCAAAACAAAAGGCCCTCAAAATGAAGGTTAGTCTTTGTACACAGGTAGTCCTCAACTTACCACCATAATTAAGCTGAAAATGTGTTGCTAAGCAAAGCCTTGGGGTTCAGTGAATTTTGCCCCATTTTACGAGCTTTCTTGCCACAGTTGTTAAGTGAATCACTGCAATGGTTAAGTTAGTGACACGGTTGTTAAGTGAATCTGGCTCCCCCCTTGACGTGGCTTGTCAGGAGGTCGCAAAAGGGGATCACGTGGCCCCGAGACACGGCGGCCGTCATAAAAGTGAGTCAGTTGCCAAGCGTCTGAATTTGCATCACATGAATATAAATATGAGGACTGGTCATAAGTCACTTTTTTTCAATGCCGATGTAACTGCAAACTGGTCACTAAACGGACTGTTGTAAGCTGAAGACTATCTGCACAGTCACTATAAATGTCACAAACCTCGTGAAATCTAAAACTTAGGAAAAAAAGGACACTGATTTTTTTCCCCCAGGATAGGCAAGCACCGCTAGGTATCAACACAATGCCAGGTTGCTGTGATTGTCAAAGCTCCCCCTTTTGTGAGCTACACAACAGCATAAAGGAGGCTTGTTGTGTTTGGAAGAAAACAGCCTTCAAAATACAATACCTTCAAGATTTTTATCTCCTTCCCAAGCAGGAGCTGCGACTTCGACAAGTTCTTTTTGTTAATGCTTTTTATAGCCACTTCCCAGTCCGTTTTCTGAAAAGAGGATGGAGAAAGTGTTCTAAGTACAAGCACATTTTCTTATTTTGTAAACAATCACGAGAAACAAGCAGATCTGGTGTTTCCTCCCCCCCCCCCTCTCTCTCTTAAAAGCTTTAAGATGATGAAGATTCCTGGAAGAAGCTGGGAGTCCTCTTTTTTCCACCTGGTCTACAGCTTTCCCAACTGCTAATTGCAACTGCCAATACCTCCCCCCCCCCCACTCCTCCCTTAGGAAAGTTGAAAGTGGTTGGTGAATTCTGGGAGTTGAAGTCCACAGGTCTTAAAGTTGCTAAGATTGGACACCCCTGGTCTAAAACATTTAGGAGAATATGTCAAGTTGCGAACAACTGGTGTAAAAAGGACAATTTACAATCAGGACCACAGGCCCAAACTTTACCGGTGTGCAACTAAATTAGGGCAACTCGCAACTTTCTCCTTCTAGTTGTCTTTTTTAGGGTCCAGGCAATAGCTGCGTCCCTTGGGTTCAAATGCTTAACAGGGAAGATCAGAAACCTCCTGCTGTGTTAGATCAGTCAAGCAATGGTACCTTTTAAAGAGACCTGCAGACCATTCCCTTATCTTAAACAGAGTGCCCAGAAGCTCCCTGTCTCAACAAGATTGCAGATGCCCAAAAGGAATCATACACACACACAGAGGAGGGAGGGAGAGAGAGCCCAAGTTGTTCAAAGTTACCCAACAAAAAAAGACATTTGTGAAGATCCAAACATATCTATAAGTCAAGCTAGTAAATTGAGAGAAAGATCTCTTGAGGGATAGCTTGGCCCCCGCAGCAGGCAGGCATAATTATTATTGGTTAAATTTATTTGCCAATCTCGCCAGGCTGGAGCTGCCCCAGGCAGCTTACAATAACAACAAAGAAAATGAAAGGAATGTAAACAGCGTAGAAGTAAAACAAAACCATAAAATAAACAATGGAAAGGGGACAACCAGGAGAACACACACAATATGATAACCAAGAGTGGAGGTCAGCCCTTAAAACAAAACACACAAACACACCCAACACCAAGAGCTTCTTGCAAAAGGAGGCAAGAAATGAAGGGATCCTCGTCAGAATTCGAGGACCCATTTGACGTCAGATGGCTCACTGGATCCTGGCAGGAAAAAGCAACTCTGGAAAAAGAGATTGGGGGGGGGAGTTGCTCCCCCTCCCCTCCAACCCCATTTATTTACACAAGCTGGGAAGCTCATTCAAACCTTTGGACAGGAGGTTGGCACCCGGTTGGCGAAACCCGAGGCTCCGAACTACAAAACCCATAAACCCCAGTCTCCTTTTTTTAATTATAAAAGAGAGCAGGTTCGCCATCGGTGTGGACGAGAGGGGAGAAAGGCTGGGAGGAAACGGGCTGACATCATCCCATCCCCGGCTCTGCCGGGGAAGGAAAACAAGGCTGGCAAAACCCAGCAGCAGGCACCACAGCTGCACCCCTGCCCAACCACCCACCTCCTCAAAAATAGGGAGGGAGGGGAAGGAAAACCAACAATTTTTGTGTGTGACAATGCACCCAGCTTTTAAAAATACACCTAGGGGTTTATCTGAAGTGTACCAAACCTCAGAAACCTAGTTAGGAGCAGCCGAGAAAGGGCAGCTCAGGAGAAAGGCTTCCAGGGAAAACTGGAGGTGGGGAAAAAAGCACAGGAGCCAACTTCAACCCTATATAGCCCCCTCCTTCCCAAATCTGGCAGCCCTGTAAGCCTCCTTCCCTCCCCCCAACCATCCCCATAGGAGCCGAGACCCCCAATTCTCTCTCTCCACCCCCATACCTTGCGGTGCCGACCCTTAAAGACCACGGCGAAAGCTCCATGCCCGATCAGGTCTTTTTTGCTGTACTCAAAATCCCCCACCACCTCCATGTTTTTCAGGGGGGCATGAAGCTTGAGGGGTGGGGTGCGGGGGGACAACGCAGGGAGGAGGACAAGGAGAAAGGGAAGGACAAGCCGAAGCTCACATCAGCAGGCTGGGGGAGGAGGAGGAGAGGCTAGGAGAGGGGGGGCTGGCTCTGCCCGCGTCCTGGGCCCCCCCAACCAAAGGGGGCACCTGCTGGCATGACGCTGCTACTGAGCTGGGGGCTGGGGGGCACCGGCCAGCTTCCCATAGGCGGTGGGTGTTTTCTGGCATGGGGTGGTGGTGGAAGAGGAAAAGCGGGGTGAATGAAGCCCCTTTGGGGAAGATGGGGCAAGCCCAAGAGGTTTAAAGAAGTGGCCCTTTCAAACAGGCAAGCATTCGAGGTCAATTCCAAACCAAGATGGTAAAAACCCTAAAACCAAGATGGTACAAATCCTAAATCCGTAGCATGGAGGGGAGAGGGGGATTAAACCCCTTTAGAAAAGCCCACCTTGCCTTTAAAAAAAAAGAGTGGGGAAGAACATAAAAAAGGCATAAAGGAGCAAAGCAGGTTGCTGTCAATCTAAAGCCCCCCTTTTAAAACAAGGGTTAGGGAGTCCCAGGCCCTTATGCTGCCTGGAGGAAGGGGGGGGGGGGGTAAGGAATTAAAAAGGGGGGTTGTGACAGCCGCCCCGCGGAGGAGGGCGGGAGAGGATAGATAAAAGGAAAAATACAGGAAAGATTAACATAAGGGGGGGAGGGGAGAAATTATTATTATTATTATAATTTTCCCCTTGCTTTTGCGAAGGGAGCCAATAGAAAGGGAATCAAAATCGCTTTTCAAGGGGGCGAAGGGAATTAAAACCTTCCCCCCCCCCACGACGATATCTGGCCTGGGAATGAATTAAAGGGGGGAATGGGTGAGGGAGTTCACCCCCCTGCCCATCTCTCTCTCTTACATCCTGCTGCCCCCACCCCCACCCCTTGCCTCTGCCCCGGCTTAAAGAGGGGGGGCAGGTGGCCCTTCCTCGAAGAAGCGGTTTGAAAAACGAGGGGGGGGGAGAAAGGGTGGCAGGTCTTTTGCAAGGGTGGGGGGGAAAGGAGCGCAGGGAGGTGTCCTCCGCCTTAGGCCGCTGTGCCGCCCCTCGCGTCCTCCGCGGGCGCCGATAATCCGAGCACTTTTCCCCCACCGGCGTCCGGCCGCGACTGGCGAAACTTCCGCGCGGCGCAGCTATTTATATAGGACTTCGCGCGCAGGCGCTTTTTTTTCGGTCTTCCTCCGCCGGAAAAAGGGGACAAAAACACAAGGGTGGGCGGGGCGAAGCGCGAGAGAGGAAAAGGGAAAAAAGAGTCCGCGCGCGGGAAAATTTGAGGGAGAAAAGTTACCCAAAAGGGAGGGGGGGAAGGGGGAGGGGAATGGCTGTGGGCGCCCTCTTGATATAAATAAAATATTTTTTTCTAAATAAAAAATAAATCGACCGGAAGCCAGGCATAGACACCCGCACCTAAATCAAAAGGATTCTAAGGAATGCGGCAGCCAAAGTGTTCTTCTGAGGCAGAAGTTGGCAGCATTTGGCCTTCTCAAGGAGGGAGACCTCAGTGAGGAGGGGTGGCCAACTTTTTCCTCAGACTCTGCTCCTCTGGCCATTTTATTCAACAGGCCTTTTTCAAGGTGCACCCCACTTACCACTTTCTGGAAAAGGAGCTGTCCTTTTAAAAAAAAAAATTACTGGGCTAAAGTAATGAAAATAAAGATAAATAAATAAATATATATATCTGTCTAGCTTCTTTAAAAAACATACATGTTCAGCCTATCCCTGCGGGGAGAGGGGGGCGGTATATAAATTTAATAAAACTCAAACTCAAACTATCCATACCTCAGCTTTTCTAAGATTCAAAGGCCCAGGGAATTAGGAACTTGATTCAAACTTATCTTTATCCATATATTACTTGATTTATGTAGCCTACTCTGCAGGGGTGTTGTGTAAATACAAGTATGCATAGTTCTCGACTTACGACTACAATTGAGCTCGGCATTTCTGTTCCTAAGCGAGGCAGTCGTTAAGGAAATCATGACTTCTCTTGCCACAGTTAAGTCAATCAATGCACTTATAGATGGTCCTCGAGTTATGACCATAATTGAGGCCAACATTTCGGTTGCTCTAAGTGAAACATTTGTAAAATGGGTTTTGCCCCATTTTACGTCCTTTTTTGCCGCAGTCGTTAAGTGAATCACTGCAGTTGTTAAGTTAGACACACGGTTGTTCAGTGAATTCCGTTGACTTTGCTTCTCAGAAGGTCGCAAAAGTGGATCATGCGACCCCAGGACGCTGAAACCGTCATAAAGATGAATCAAGGAGAGAAGCAACCTGGAACGAAGGAGAAATCCCCAGAGAGTGAGAAATTGGGATAATCCTTTGGTCTGGAATGGCGTGGGACCTCCTGCTTGAGCAGGGGGTTGGACTAGAAGACCTCCAAGGTCCCCTCCAACTCTACTATTGTATTGTATTGTATTGTATTGTATTGTATTGTATTGTATTGTATTGTAAGATGTTGGATAGCCATTTGTCTGAAATGGTATAGGGTTTCCTGCCTAGGCAGGGGGTTGGACTAGAAGACCTCCAAGGTCCCTTCCAACTCTGCTATTGTATCGTATTGTATTATTTCTGAAATTTGGGAATATTAAGATGTGTCGGGCTCAACTCCCAGAATTCCCCAATCAGCTTCTAAGGGATTGAAGTGACTTCTGGGAGTTGAAGTCCACACATGCCCAGTTTGAGAAACATGGCAATAAAGCATAGAATGGCTGGATGCCACATTAAAAAACGGTTTAGCATCTGTTTTATATGACGTACGGCTGGTCCTTAACACCAATAAGACCAAGGAGATAATAGTGGACTATAGAAGGAATAGATCGGCCATCCAGCCCTCGCTTATCAATGGAGGCCGAGTGGAGCAAGGGGCCAGTTTTAAGTTTCTGGGTGTTGTCCTAAAAGAGGACCGGAGACCTGGGGAGCTCACATTGCAGCCCTGGTCAAAAGGGCCCAGCAGAGATTATACTATCTGAGACTTCTCACGAAACAACAACTGAATGGAAAGCCGCTGGTGACCTTCTACGGCTGCACCATAGAGAGTATTTTAACTCACTGCGCCTGTGTCTGCTTTGCCAATTGCACAATGACAGATAGGACAGTGCTCCGGAAGGTTAACTTCATTGCCCAGAGGATCATGGGTTGCCCCCTCCCCTCCTTGGAAGAGCTTTAGAGCTCCCGCTGCCTTAAGAAAGTTCAAAACTTTCTTAAAGATGCATCTCATCCTGGGTCCATCCTCTTTTTTTGAACTATTACCATCTGGCCAACGGTACAGGATAATAAAAACAAGGACAAATAGGCTGAAAAACAGCTTCTCTCCAGGGCAGTAACTATATCGAATTCTAGCGCAATATTAATGCAATATCGGGTTTCCAATTCAATTATATAGAATGTGAAGGATGTGTGTTTGTGTTTTTATTTTTATAGTTATAATGTACACTGAAGATGGCGTTTAATTTCATTGTACGAGGCGCAATGACAAGAAAATACACTGAACTAAACTTGTAAAAAGGGCCAAAATAATGTCCGTATTGCTGAAGATCAGTGCCCTAGAATCAATGACGGAAAATGCAGCTTTCTGCCGTGAATGTTTTTAATCTCATTGCACGCATACAAAATTCTCCCGAATTCCTTATGATCCAAAAATGAGCCCAGGAGCTCCTAATCCTAATTTCCTCCCTTGTTTTAATTTTGCGGTGCTATCACATCGCAATGGTGAACAGGTAAAAGATACGATGACACACATTTCAGACGTTTGAACTGCAGAGCGACTGGGTACGACTGCAATTTTGGCGAACACATCACGAGAGTCTGAATCTAGCAATGTGAAGATATAGACAGCTAGATTTTTAATCAATCCTCTTAAGCTTGAAACGAAGGAACTTTTTAGTGAAATGTGTGAAATAAGGTATTAATTGCCATTTAGCAGCCTGAATGATCCAACACCGAAAGTTTTTAAGAAGAGATTAGACAACCATTTGTCTGAAAATGGTATAGGGTTTCTTGCCTGAGCAGGGGGTTGGACTAGAAGACCTCCAAGGTCCCTTCCAACTCTGTTATTCTGTATTGTCCTGCTTTTTAATTGTATCCTGTACCAATCAAATCACACCTTGCTGCCTGCTGTTTGAGGCTATTGATCCAAAGGAGGAGATGGATTTTTTTAATTTAGAGGCATTGAACATTTATTTTGCTGTATGAAATAAATACATTATTTGATCATAGTACTAACGATTACCGAAAGAGGCCATTTGCTTAAATGGCTTTTTAAAAAAAAAAAAAAAAAAGGACAAAAACTCCTGGAGTCAGGAAGCAAATCTATGAATGACTATTACCGGTGTAAAATATTTATCTGTTACTTCTTCAGGACCTCCGAGACAGCTTCAAAGAAGACAGGGATAATATTAATCAGGAACAAAAGGTCCTTTTCATAAGCCTTCTGCAGGACCTCCAAAGATTTCATCTATTTTGAGACGCCAAATTTACCCTGCTGTGAAACCTAAAAATGAAAACGGTTTTTGCTGCGGCAAGCAACTGCAGCTATCCTTTCGACATCCTAATATTTCAAGGGTGAGTTACTCAGAGGGCACAGCGAACGATAGATATTGTATTAAAAGGTGAAAGACTAAAAGAGATTGCATTAACCGAACTCCGTTTCAATGGATCAGAGGCTACTGAATGGAGCCTCCAAGTTCAGGGGCAGTCTAGCAAGTAGCAAGTGAACGATAGCAAGGGATGAATAAGGGCAATAGACAACCAACCTGATCCCTAAAAACTTTCCTTGAACTTTTTAGCCGATGCTTACGTATTTTAGTGACTCCTTCAATTCTCAGCGCTTACCTTCTGTGTTTTCTCAGATGTCTTTGCATTGTGAGGAAGGCCAGTTTTATTGCAGTGGGCTACTTTAAAAAACGGTTTCTTGCTAGTCCTCCAGTTACGACCATTCGCACAGTGGCCGTTCAACGTTATGATGGACCTCCCAAAAGCTGCAGTACTTACAGGAAGTCCGCAAACAAAACAACCAGAATCGAACTCAAAATGCCTGCTGCTAAGCGGAGTGAGTTCTGCCCCATTTAAAGACCATTTGCCACAGTTGTTAAGTGAATCGCTGCCATTGTTAAAGATAGTAACATGGCTGTTAAGTGAATCTGGCTTCCCCATTGACTTTGCTTCTCAGGTCGCAAAAGGGGACCGTCATAAATATGAACAAGTTGGCAAGCGCCTGAATTTTTGATCATGTGACCAGTGGTCGTTAAGTGTGAAAAACAGTGATACGCCAACTTTTTCAGGCTTCTTGTAACTACAGTCACTAAATGAATGGTTGTAACTTGAGAACTAGTTCTATGCAACTTTCCTTCTTACAATGCAATGGGAAAGGAACAAGGTTATCCCCAAAAATAACAAACCACATCATGCTTAACGACCGTGCTGCTTGATAGCAGAGTTGCCGTCCACCCCAATTTTGGGACGTTAAGCAAGAACTATCCTTGCATTATCTGCTGTCAAACATTTTGATTTAAAAACTGGAGATGCGATTCAAAAGGATATAATTAAGAAATATCATCTTCAAAATAAAAAAAATAAAAAACACAGCGTATGAGTCCCGTCATCTAAGGAGTATTTCTAAGGAGCTGCAGATTGTTGAGACCCGCCAGTGGCAGCAGACTCAGACAGTGAGGAGGGTTGGGGAGGAACCTGGGCCAGTCCTGGAGTCTGGGGAAGGCTCGGATGAGGGCTCTGTGTCGGAGGCAGAGAGGGGGCCAGGGCCATCTGACAGTTATCAGCTGCCTTCTGAGTCGGACATCAGTGGGGCAGAAGAACAGCTGGAGCCTGTTCCCAGTGTGCGCATGCGCAGAGCTGCCAGACGAAGGGAACAGCTGAAGAACAGGGGTCCACTTGGGAGTAAGGTGGATGATGAATGGCCCCTCCCAGAGGAAATAAAAGAGGAGCAAAAGGGGAGTGGAGTTTGCAGGAGACAATTAGTTCAAATCCAAATAAACTAAACCAAACCATTGGTTGGTGACTCTCCTTGCCAAGTTCTGCAGATCTCGGCCTGGCAGCTCTCCAAGCCAGAGAAGGTCTGTGACTGTAAATCCTCCCTGGAAAGACTTTGCTGGATGTGAATGAGAAGAATTCACAGTAAATTAATAAAAGGGTTTTTTGTCGGGACGAGGAGTTCGCTTCAGGCTCTTATGAAGCCTCGGTCAGAACACAGATTTCCTGCCAGCCTCTGTCGTGTTTTGGCCGACTCCATTCCATCTTTGCTTCTTCATTTTACCAAACATTAGACAAAATTGTGGCTGCTTTGTACTATATTTTCTCTCCTCTCTGAATTTTTTTCTGGTGGTCTTTCGGTCTTCTTAAGATAATTTTTTTTTTTTAAAGTGTTCGAAATATTTAAGTTCAGCCAAGCCTGTTGATATCTTTATTTCATTTCTTGAACGTCCCAATTCTTTCTGTACTCACTTCGGAGTTTGCTATTTGAGGGAATGAGATAATTATATCCATCTTATTGACAGGAGTCCAAAGCAAAGGAATGGTGGCTTATTCGTGACCAGCATAGTACATAACCTAAGGTGAAACGTGGTCTGAAGATCCTCAGCATCCTTGTGGATAGTAACATGGATGAAAATATTCGATATATTTTTCTCTTGTGTTCGATATAAAAAGAAGTTGTCTGTCAAGTTTTCTGTACAATGGCCCCTATTCTCAAACCCCCAAATCTTCCCTAAAACAGGAGGAGGAGCAGACTAAAGTTCGCGCCAGAGAAGAAGTTTGAAAAGTTCTCCAGTCCTTCTGCTATCGTCTCCATCTGTTGGAAAGAAAAGAAAAATGCTTGAAAACTTGGCCTTGAAGTCCATGCATTTGAAAACTGCCAACGGTTGAGAAACATTGAATTAAGAGTAAAATGTTTTATTCTAAAGATGTATATGGGGTCCTTAATGCTCTCTGAACTTCGTTGTTTTTTCCAAGGTGGACATTACTCAACTCGGTAATATCATCAGTACCAGAAGGGAGCGGGGTTTGTGGAGGGAAGAGGAGGAGGAGGAAGAAGAAGAGGAGGAGAAAGTGGAGGAAAAGGAGGAGGGAGAGGGAGGAGAAAAAGGAGGAGGAAAATGAGAAAGAGAAAGAGCAGGAGAGGTCGCCGTGCCCCGGCGCTTGCGTGCTCCCTCGCCTTGCATCGTCTTCCCTCGTCTGCTGCCGCACCGTTCCCCTCGCCTCCCTTGCTGCTCTTTCTCTTCTCCCTATTCTTCCCCTTCATCCCTCTCCCGCGTCTCTGCGTTGTCGCTTCCCCCTGCTTCTTCTCCCTCTCCCGTCCTCCTTCTCCCTCTCTGCTTCCTCTTCTTATTCTGCCTTCCCAATCCCCTCTCTCCTCCGTCTTCTCTCTTCTTCCCCCTCTCCTTCCCTCTGTGCTCCCCCTCTTCCTTCTTCTTGCCTCACCCTTCTCCCTCTTCTTCCCCTGCTTGCTCCCCCTCCTGCTGCTTCTTCACCCGCTTCTTCTCTCGTTCTGCTCCCCCTTTTTCCCTTTCTTCTTCCCCTTCTCCCTCTCCTTCTTCTTCTCCCCTCGTCGCTCTGCTCTCCCTGACTTTCTTCGCCCTCTTTCTTCTCCCCTCCGTCTCCCCTTCGTCCCTCTCCGTCTTCTTCTCCCTTCCTCCGCTGCTCCGTCCGCCCCTACTTCTTCTCCCCCGCCGTCTTCTTTCCCTGCTTTCTCTTGCCTCCTCTTCCAACAGGTTCCCCCATGACCTTTAACCAACAGCTCACACCTGTCAAGGCGTCAGAACATCTCACCAGCCTAATCCTTACACCCAACTACATCATCAGTACTAGAAGGGAGTAGAATTTCCTCGCTGTTTATGTACAAGCAGCTTGCCCTGTCACTGTTGGTGAGAATGTTCCTTTTTTAGGCTTACCGTTTGATTGTTTGATTGAGTTGGTGATTCCTTCACTGGGGCACTGCACTGTGAGGGCAAGCGAAGAAATTGGACAACCACTTGTCTGAAGTGGTGTAGGGTTTACTGCCTAAGCAGGGGGTTGGGCTAGAAGACCTCCAAGGTTCCTTCCAACTGTATTCTGTTCAAATACAATTACATGTGCAACTCCACCAGGTTCGCCTGGGATGCCCTTAACAATGAAGACATTTGAGCCCTGACCATCTTAATAAAAAAAAACAGAGGAAGGAGGAAAAAAACAGCTTACATCCGAAGGCATTTGTCCTTCCCTCCACTTGCTACTCGTTGGCCATCAGGACTCCAGTCTACTGCAAACACCTGGAAAGGAAGATATCACAAAAGCTGAACAACATCTGCAGTGAGGAAGTTGAAACAACTTTAAGTTGATCCCCTCCCTGTCCCTCAACCAGACAAGAGAGAAAACAGAAATACGTTTCTCGGGGATCAAATGTATGGAATTACAGACCCATCTTGAGGACTAGAAAATTTATATCAAGAGCTGCTAATTTGTCATAGAGAAAAATAGTCTATAAAACAGTACTAAAATCTACATGATCCTACCCTTACATGTTGCTCTCCAGATCAGTGTTTCTCAAAATCAGAAATTTTAGGAAGAGTGGACTTCAAGTCCCAGAATCCTCCAGCCAGTATGCTTTAAGAGGGGTGGGCTTCCACTAGCAGACTCTCCCAGCCAGCATGCACTAAGAGGAGTGGACTTCAACACCCAGAATTCCCCAGGCAGCATGCTTTAAGAGGAATGGACTTCCACTCCCAGAATCCCCCAGCCAGCAGGCTTTAAGAGGGGTGGGCTTCCACTCCCAGAATCCCCCAGCCAGAATGCTTTAAGAGGAATGGACTTCCACTCCCAGAATCCCCCAGCCAGAATGATTTAAGAGGAGTGGACTTCCACTCCCAGAATCCCCCAGCCAGAATGCTTTAAGAGGGGTGGACTTCCACTCCCAGAATCCCCCAGCCATCATGCTTTAAGAGGAATGGACTTCCACTCCCAGAATCCCCCAGCCAGAATGCTTTAAGAGGGGTGGGCTTCCACTCCCAGAATTCCCCAGCCAGCATGCTTTAAGAGGGGTGGGCTTCCACTCCCAGAATCCCCCAGCCAGAATGCTTTAAGAGGAGAGGACTTCCACTCCCAGAATTCCCCAGCCAGCATACTTTAAGAGGGGTGGGCTTCCACTCCCAGAATTCCCCAGCCAGAATGCTTTAAGAGGGGTGGGCTTCCACTCCCAGAATCCCCCAGCCAGAATGCTTTAAGAGGGGTGGGCTTCCACTCCCAGAATCCCCCAGCCAGCATGCTTTAAGAGGGGAGGACTTCCCCTCCCAGAATTCCCCAGTCAGAATGCTTTAAGAGGGATGGACTTCCACTCCCAGAATTCCCCAGTCAGAATGCTTTAAGAGGGGTGGACTTCCCCTCCCAGAATTCCCCAGCTCTAATGCTTTAAGAGGGGTGGACTTCCACTCCCAGAATTCCCCAGCTATCATGCTTTAAGAGGGGTGGGCTTCCACTCCCAGAATCCCTCTGCCATCATGCTTTAAGAGGGGTGGATTTCCACTCCCAGAATCCCCCAGCCAGCATTCTTTAAGATGGGTGAACTTCCCCTCCCAGAATTCCCCAGTCAGAATGCTTTAAGAGGGTTGGACTTCCACTCCCAGAATTCCCCAGCCAGAATGCTTTAAGAGGGGTGGACTTCCCCTCCCAGAATTCCCCAGCTATCATGCTTTAAGAGGGGTGGACTTCCACTCCCAGAATTCCCCAGCTATCATGCTTTAAGAGGGGTGGGCTTCCACTCCCAGAATCCCTCTGCCATCATGCTTTAAGAGGGGTGGATTTCCCCTCCCAGAATCCCCCAGCCAGAATTCTTTAAGAGGGGAGGACTTCCACTCCCAGAATTCCCCAGTCAGAATGCTTTAAGAGGGGTGGACTTCCCCTCCCAGAATTCCCCAGCTATCATGCTTTAAGAGGGGTGGACTTCCACTCCCAGAATTCCCCAGCTATCATGCTTTAAGAGGGGTGGGCTTCCACTCCCAGAATCCCTCTGCCATCATGCTTTAAGAGGGGTGGATTTCCACTCCCAGAATTCCCCAGTCAGAATGCTTTAAGAGGGGTGGACTTCCCCTCCCAGAATTCCCCAGCCCTAATGCTTTAAGAGGTGAGGACTTCCACTCCCAGAATCCCTCTGCCATCATGCTTTAAGAGGGTTGGACTTCCACTCCCAGAATTCCCCAGTCAGAATGCTTTAAGAGGGGTGGACTTCCCCTCCCAGAATTCCCCAGCCCTAATGCTTTAAGAGGGGTGGACTTCCACTCCCAGAATCCCTCTGCCATCATGCTTTAAGAGGGGTGGATTTCCCCTCCCAGAATTCCCCAGCCAGCATTCTTTAAGATGGGTGAACTTCCCCTCCCAGAATTCCCCAGTCAGAATGCTTTAAGAGGGTTGGACTTCCACTCCCAGAATTCCCCAGCCAGAATGCTTTAAGATGGGTGAACTTCCCCTCCCAGAATTCCCCAGTCAGAATGCTTTAAGAGGGGTGGGCTTCCACTCCCAGAATCCCCCAGCCAGCATGCTTTAAGAGGGGAGGACTTCCACTCCCAGAATTCCTCAAGCCAGCTTGCTTTAAGAGGGATGGGCTTCATCCCCAGAATCCCCCAGCCATCAGGCTTTAGATGAGTGGATATCCACATATCCGAGGGGAATTCTGGAAGTTGAAGTCCATATACAGCATTGCAAACTTGTTGAGTTGAGAAATACGGTTCTCGATGACCACCAACCTCATCCTCCTTCTGGCCAGCTTATGTCGTTGAGGGCACCTCAAGGCAATCCGAGGGGGGGGGGGGGACCAGCCATACCTCATCGGCGTGTCCAGGCAGATCGACGGCCAACTTCTGCGTCTTGGTGTCCCACACTTTGAGGGTGCTGTCACTGCTTCCGCTGACCAGCAGGCGGCTGTCGGCCGACCACGCAATCTGATACACGGCTGAGACGTGTCCCCGCAGGGAGGTGAGATACCTGGGGTGGGAAAAGGCCCGTTACAGTGGAAATTCCCTGCCCCACTCATTTCCCCAACTCTGCCCCTTTTTATTCTCTTATTATTGGTCGTCCTTGATTTACAACCATTCGTTTAGTGACCGGCATTGGAAAAAGCGAATTATTGCTTTTTTCCCGCACTTTGCGTCATTCCCCATGGTGTCAAGTGATCGAAATTCAGACGCTTGGCAAATTGGTTCATATTTATGACGGTCGCAGTGTCCCAGGGTTACGCAATCCCCTTTTGCGACCTTCTGACCAGCAAAGTCGACGGGGAAGCCAGATTCACTTAACGACCGTGTTGCTAACTCAGACATCAGCTGGAGAACAGCTGGAACCTGTTCCCAGGGTGCGCATGCGCAAAGCGAACAGCTGAGGAACAGGGGTTGACTTGGGAGTGAGGCCACAGCTGGCCGATGAATGGAGCCTCCCAGAGGGAATAAAAGAGGAGCGAAAGGGGAGTGGATCTTGCAGGAGACACTTCATGCTCAATTAAATAAAAGGGGTTTATCGGGACGAGGACTCAGCTTCATGCTGCTGGGGAAGCCTAGGTCAGAAAGCCCCCCCAAAATTCAACCTACTTCCCGCTCCGTCCATCCCAAAGCTTGATTGACTTGTCGAAGGAGGCGCTGGCGATGGTGCGGGTGTCAGGGGAGAAGAGGACTTGATTGATTAGTGCCTGATGGCCCGTCATTCTTGTCAATGGCTTCTTATCTTCGGCGGGAATCCAGAGGAATAAAGTGAAGTCATCTGACCCAGAGACTAACCTTTCCGGTCCTTGGCCCTGGGGAAAGAAAAGAGGCGGCGGGGGGGGGGGGGGGGTGACTTTTGCATTGAAAAAGAGAAGATTTTTGAAAGAGCCAAGCATTTATTGATCAGCCCAGCATAAAACAATTCAAAACAATTTTTGAACACTTTCCCATCTTAAATATCTGCCGTATTTTTCAGAGTATAAGACGAACTTCCCCACTCCCCCCCCCAAAAAAGAGGGTGAAAATCTGGGTGCGTCTTATATACTGAATACAGCATTTTTTGGCCGCCTGAAACAATACAATACAATAGTTGGAAGGGACCTTGGAGGTCTTCTAGACCAACCCCCTGCCTAGGCAGGAAACCCTATACCGTTCCAGACAAATGGCTATCCAATATCTTCTTAAAGACTTCCAGTGTTGGGGCATTCACAACTTCTGGAGGCAACTTCTGTTCCACTGATTAATTGTTCTCACTGTCAGGAAGTTTCTCCTCAGTTCTAAGTTGCTTCTCTCCTTGATTAGTTTCCACCCATTGCTTCTTGTTCTGTCCTCAGGTGCCTTGGAGAATAGTTTGACTCCCTCTTCTTTGTGGCAACCCCTGAGATATTGGAACCCTGCTATCATGTCTCCCCTGGTCCTTCTTTCTCTTAAGCTAAACATACCCAGTTCCTGCAACCGTTCTTCATGTGTTTTAGTCTCCAGTCCCCTAATCCTCTTTCTTGCTCTTCTCTGCACTCTCTCTAGAATCTCCTCATCTTTTCTATATCGTGGCGACCAAAACTGAATGCAGGATTCCAAGTGTGGCCTTCCCAAGGCCTTGTAAAGTGGTATTATATAAACTCTTCCCCCTATTGCAAAAATGGACCTGCAGAGGTTTTGGGAGGCCTACAAAGTGCTCCTAGGGGCTGGGGAGGGGCAAAAACAAGTGAAAAATGGGCTGCTTCTTGCTCATTTTGCCCTCCCCTCCCCTGCCCCCCCCCCGAGGAGCACTCCACAAGCCTCCTAAAGGCTATGCATGCCCCTTTTTTTTTTTGGCAAAAACCAGGCCTGTTTTTGCCCTCCACCCCCACCCCACCCAAGCCCCCAGGAGCATTTTGCAGGCCTCTCAAACTCTCTGCATGTCCCATTTTTCACAAAAAACGAGGCGCACAGAGGGTTTGGGAGGCATGCAGAGTGCAAAAACTTTTTTTAAATTTTTTAAATTTACCTCTTCAAAATCTTGGTGCGTCTTATACTCCAAAAAATACGGTAACATCTAATTTCCAATTTTCAAAAAAAGAAAAAAAAAGAATAAGTCTGGGACTCTTACCCGAATTTGATTGTATCTCAAGAGTGCGTTTTGCTTGATCTCTGCCACTGTAGGAAAAGCAAAGCGAAGCGAAGGATAAATAAGATGCGTGAATGTTACAGGCAAGTCCTTAATTAATGGTAATTGATTAGAATCAGAGCAGAACTGGAAGGGATCTTGGAGGTCTTCTAGTCCAACCCCCTGCCTAGGCAGGAAACCCTATACCGTTTCAGACAAATGGCTCTCCAACATCTTCTTAAAGACTTCCAGTGTTGGGGCATTCACAACTTCTGGAGGCAAATTCTGTTCCTCTGATTCATTGTTCTCACTATTAGGAAGTTTCTCCTTAATTCCAGGTTGCTTCTCTCCTTGATTAGTTTCCATCCATTGTTTCTTCTGCTGCCTTTTTGGTACTTTGCAAAATAAATTGACCCCCTCCTCTTTGGGGCAGCTCCTCAAATACTGGAATACTACAATCATGTGACGGCTGGTCCTTCTTTTCTCTAGACCAGCCAGGCCCAAATCTTGCAACTGTTCTTCATATGTTTTAGCCTCCAGGCCTTTAATCATCTTAGTTGCTCTTCTTTGTGTTTTTTCTAAAGTCTCAACTTATCTGATTTTGATTAAACTCTGGCAGTGAATTGCATGACACGATGCTTGGTGAATTCTGGGAGTGGAAGTCCTCTCCTCTTAAAGCCTGCTGGCTAGGGAATTCTGGGAGTGGAAGTCCTCTCCTCTTAAAGCCTGCTGGCTGGGGAATTCTGGGAGTGGAAGTCCTCTCCTCTTAAAGCCTGCTGGCTGGGGAATTCTGGGAGTGGAAGTCCTCTCCTCTTAAAGCCTGCTGGCTGGGGAATTCTGGGAGTGGAAGTCCTCTCCTCTTAAAGCCTGCTGGCTGGGGAATTCTGGGAGTGGAAGTCCTCTCCTCTTAAAGCATGCTGGATGGGGGGTTCTGGGAGTGGAAGCCCAGCCCTCTTAAAGCCTGCTGGATGGGGAATTCTGGGAGTGGAAGTCCTCTCCTCTTAAAGCCTGCTGGATGGGGGATTCTGGGAGTGGAAGTCCTCTCATCTTAAAGCAGGCTGGCTGGGGGATTCTGGGAGTGGAAGTCCTCCCCTCTTAAAACAGGCTGGCTGGGGAATTCTGTGAGTGGAAGTCCTCTCCTCTTAAAGCAGGCTGGCTGGGGGATTCTGGGAGTGGAAGTCCTCTCCTCTTAAAGCCTGCTGGCTGGGGGATTCTGGGAGTGAAAGTCCATCCCTATTAAAACAGGCTGGCTGGGGGATTCTGGGAGTGGAAGCCCACCCCTCTTAAAGCATTCTGGCTGGGGGATTCTGGGAGTGGAAGTCCACCCCTCTTAAAGCAGGCTGGTTGGGGAATTCTGGGAGTGGAAGTCCTCTCCTCTTAAAGCGTGCTGGATGGGGAATTCTGGGAGTGGAAGTCCTCTCCTCTTAAAGCATTCTGCCTGGGGGATTCTGGGAGTGGAAGTCCACCCCTCTTAAAACAGGCTGGCTGGGGAATTCTGGGAGTGGAAGTCCTCCCCTCTTAAAACAGGCTGGCTGGGGAATTCTGGGAGTGGAAGTCCTCCCCTCTTAAAGCAGGCTGGCTGGGGGATTCTGGGAGTGGAAGTCCTCTCCTCTTAAAGCCTGCTGGCTGGGGGATTCTGGGAGTGAAAGTCCATCCCTATTAAAACAGGCTGGCTGGGGGATTCTGGGAGTGGAAGCCCACCCCTCTTAAAGCATTCTGGCTGGGGGATTCTGGGAGTGGAAGTCCACCCCTCTTAAAGCAGGCTGGTTGGGGAATTCTGGGAGTGGAAGTCCTCCCCTCTTAAAGCAGGCTGGCTGGGGGATTCTGGGAGTGGAAGTCCTCTCCTCTTAAAGCCTGCTGGCTGGGGGATTCTGGGAGTGAAAGTCCATCCCTATTAAAACAGGCTGGCTGGGGGATTCTGGGAGTGGAAGTCCACCCCTCTTAAAGCAGGCTGGTTGGGGAATTCTGGGAGTGGAAGCCCTCCCCTCTTAAAGCCTGCTGGCTGGGGAATTCTGGGAGTGGAAGTCCTCTCCTCTTAAAGCCTGCTGGATGGGGGGTTCTGGGAGTGGAAGCCCACCCCTCTTAAAGCCTGCTGGATGGGGAATTCTGGGAGTGGAAGTCCTCTCCTCTTAAAGCCTGCTGGCTGGGGAATTCTGGGAGTGGAAGTCCTCTCCTCTTAAAGCATGCTGGATGGGGGGTTCTGGGAGTGGAAGCCCACCCCTCTTAAAGCCTGCTGGATGGGGAATTCTGGGAGTGGAAGTCCTCTCCTCTTAAAGCCTGCTGGCTGGGGAATTCTGGGAGTGGAAGTCCTCTCCTCTTAAAGCCTGCTGGATGGGGGGTGCTGGGAGTGGAAGCCCACCCCTCTTAAAGCCTGCTGGATGGGGAATTCTGGGAGTTGAAGTCCTCTCTTCTTAAAGCCTGCTGGCTGGGGAATTCTGGGAGTGGAAGTCCTCTCCTCTTAAAGCATGCTGGATGGGGGGTTCTGGGAGTGGAAGCCCACCCCTCTTAAAGCCTGCTGGATGGGGAATTCTGGGAGTGGAAGTCCATCCCTATTAAAACAGGCTGGCTGGGGGATTCTGGGAGTGGAAGCCCACCCCTCTTAAAGCATTCTGGCTGGGGGATTCTGGGAGTGGAAGTCCACCCCTCTTAAAGCAGGCTGGTTGGGGAATTCTGGGAGTGGAAGTCCTCTCCTCTTAAAGCCTGCTGGATGGGGAATTCTGGGAGTGGAAGTCCTCTCCTCTTAAAGCATTCTGGCTGGGGGATTCTGGGAGTGGAAGTCCACCCCTCTTAAAACAGGCTGGCTGGGGAATTCTGGGAGTGGAAGTCCTCCCCTCTTAAAACAGGCTGGCTGGGGAATTCTGGGAGTGGAAGTCCTCCCCTCTTAAAGCAGGCTGGCTGGGGGATTCTGGGAGTGGAAGTCCTCTCCTCTTAAAGCCTGCTGGCTGGGGGATTCTGGGAGTGAAAGTCCATCCCTATTAAAACAGGCTGGCTGGGGGATTCTGGGAGTGGAAGCCCACCCCTCTTAAAGCATTCTGGCTGGGGGATTCTGGGAGTGGAAGTCCACCCCTCTTAAAGCAGGCTGGTTGGGGAATTCTGGGAGTGGAAGCCCTCCCCTCTTAAAGCCTGCTGGTTGGGGAATTCTGGGAGTGGAAGCCCTCCCCTCTTAAAGCATTCTGGCTGGGGGATTCTGGGAGTGGAAGTCCTCTCCTCTTAAAGCCTGCTGGATGGGGGATTCTGGGAGTGGAAGTCCACCCCTCTTAAAGCAGGCTGGTTGGGGAATTCTGGGAGTGGAAGCCCTCCCCTCTTAAAGCCTGCTGGTTGGGGAATTCTGGGAGTGGAAGCCCACCCCTCTTAAAGCCTGCTGGATGGGGAATTCTGGGAGTGGAAGTCCTCTCCTCTTAAAGCCTGCTGGATGGGGGATTCTGGGAGTGGAAGTCCTCTCCTCTTAAAGCCTGCTGGATGGGGGATTCTGGGAGTGGAAGTCTTCTCCTCTTAAAGCAGGCTGGCTGGGGGATTCTGGGAGTGGAAGTCCTCTCCTCTTAAAGCAGGCTGGCTGGGGGATTCTGGGAGTGGAAGTCTTCTCCTCTTAAAGCCTGCTGGCTGGGGGATTCTGAGAGTGAAAGTCCATCCCTATTAAAACAGGCTGGCTGGGGGATTCTGGGAGTGGAAGCCCACCCCTCTTAAAGCATTCTGGCTGGGGGATTCTGGGAGTGGAAGTCCACCCCTCTTAAAGCAGGCTGGTTGGGGAATTCTGGGAGTGGAAGTCCTCTCCTCTTAAAGCCTGCTGGCTGGGGAATTCTGGGAGTGGAAGTCCTCTCCTCTTAAAGCCTGCTGGATGGGGAATTCTGGGAGTGGAAGTCCTCTCCTCTTAAAGCATGCTGGATGGGGGGTTCTGGGAGTGGAAGCCCACCCCTCTTAAAGCCTGCTGGATGGGGAATTCTGGGAGTGGAAGTCCTCTCCTCTTAAAGCCTGCTGGCTGGGGAATTCTGGGAGTGGAAGTCCTCTCCTCTTAAAGCATGCTGGATGGGGGGTTCTGGGAGTGGAAGCCCACCCCTCTTAAAGCCTGCTGGATGGGGAATTCTGGGAGTGGAAGTCCTCTCCTCTTAAAGCCTGCTGGATGGGGGATTCTGGGAGTGGAAGTCCTCTCCTCTTAAAGCATGCTGGATGGGGGGTTCTGGGAGTGGAAGCCCACCCCTCTTAAAGCCTGCTGGATGGGGAATTCTGGGAGTGGAAGTCCTCTCCTCTTAAAGCCTGCTGGCTGGGGAATTCTGGGAGTGGAAGTCCTCTCCTCTTAAAGCATGCTGGCTGGGGGATTCTGGGAGTGGAAGCCCACCCCTCTTAAAGCATTCTGGCTGGGGGATTCTGGGAGTGGAAGTCCACCCCTCTTAAAGCAGGCTGGTTGGGGAATTCTGGGAGTGGAAGTCCTCTCCTCTTAAAGCCTGCTGGATGGGGAATTCTGGGAGTGGAAGTCCTCTCCTCTTAAAGCATTCTGGCTGGGGGATTCTGGGAGTGGAAGTCCACCCCTCTTAAAACAGGCTGGCTGGGGAATTCTGGGAGTGGAAGTCCTCCCCTCTTAAAACAGGCTGGCTGGGGAATTCTGGGAGTGGAAGTCCTCCCCTCTTAAAGCAGGCTGGCTGGGGGATTCTGGGAGTGGAAGTCCTCTCCTCTTAAAGCCTGCTGGCTGGGGGATTCTGGGAGTGAAAGTCCATCCCTATTAAAACAGGCTGGCTGGGGGATTCTGGGAGTGGAAGCCCACCCCTCTTAAAGCATTCTGGCTGGGGGATTCTGGGAGTGGAAGTCCACCCCTCTTAAAGCAGGCTGGTTGGGGAATTCTGGGAGTGGAAGCCCTCCCCTCTTAAAGCCTGCTGGTTGGGGAATTCTGGGAGTGGAAGCCCTCCCCTCTTAAAGCATTCTGGCTGGGGGATTCTGGGAGTGGAAGTCCTCTCCTCTTAAAGCCTGCTGGATGGGGGATTCTGGGAGTGGAAGTCCACCCCTCTTAAAGCAGGCTGGTTGGGGAATTCTGGGAGTGGAAGCCCTCCCCTCTTAAAGCCTGCTGGTTGGGGAATTCTGGGAGTGGAAGCCCACCCCTCTTAAAGCCTGCTGGATGGGGAATTCTGGGAGTGGAAGTCCTCTCCTCTTAAAGCCTGCTGGATGGGGGATTCTGGGAGTGGAAGTCCTCTCCTCTTAAAGCCTGCTGGATGGGGGATTCTGGGAGTGGAAGTCTTCTCCTCTTAAAGCAGGCTGGCTGGGGGATTCTGGGAGTGGAAGTCCTCTCCTCTTAAAGCAGGCTGGCTGGGGGATTCTGGGAGTGGAAGTCTTCTCCTCTTAAAGCCTGCTGGCTGGGGGATTCTGAGAGTGAAAGTCCATCCCTATTAAAACAGGCTGGCTGGGGGATTCTGGGAGTGGAAGCCCACCCCTCTTAAAGCATTCTGGCTGGGGGATTCTGGGAGTGGAAGTCCACCCCTCTTAAAGCAGGCTGGTTGGGGAATTCTGGGAGTGGAAGTCCTCTCCTCTTAAAGCCTGCTGGCTGGGGAATTCTGGGAGTGGAAGTCCTCTCCTCTTAAAGCCTGCTGGATGGGGAATTCTGGGAGTGGAAGTCCTCTCCTCTTAAAGCATGCTGGATGGGGGGTTCTGGGAGTGGAAGCCCACCCCTCTTAAAGCCTGCTGGATGGGGAATTCTGGGAGTGGAAGTCCTCTCCTCTTAAAGCCTGCTGGCTGGGGAATTCTGGGAGTGGAAGTCCTCTCCTCTTAAAGCATGCTGGATGGGGGGTTCTGGGAGTGGAAGCCCACCCCTCTTAAAGCCTGCTGGATGGGGAATTCTGGGAGTGGAAGTCCTCTCCTCTTAAAGCCTGCTGGATGGGGGATTCTGGGAGTGGAAGTCCTCTCCTCTTAAAGCATGCTGGATGGGGGGTTCTGGGAGTGGAAGCCCACCCCTCTTAAAGCCTGCTGGATGGGGAATTCTGGGAGTGGAAGTCCTCTCCTCTTAAAGCCTGCTGGCTGGGGAATTCTGGGAGTGGAAGTCCTCTCCTCTTAAAGCATGCTGGATGGGGGGTTCTGGGAGTGGAAGCCCACCCCTCTTAAAGCCTGCTGGATGGGGAATTCTGGGAGTGGAAGTCCTCTCCTCTTAAAGCCTGCTGGCTGGGGAATTCTGGGAGTGGAAGTCCTCTCCTCTTAAAGCATGCTGGATGGGGGGTTCTGGGAGTGGAAGCCCACCCCTCTTAAAGCCTGCTGGATGGGGAATTCTGGGAGTGGAAGTCCTCTCCTCTTAAAGCCTGCTGGATGGGGGATTCTGGGAGTGAAAGTCCTCTCCTCTTAAAGCAGGCTGGTTGGGGAATTCTGGGAGTGGAAGTCCTCTCCTCTTAAAGCCTGCTGGCTGGGGAATTCTGGGAGTGGAAGTCCTCTCCTCTTAAAGCCTGCTGGCTGGGGAATTCTGGGAGTGGAAGTCCTCTCCTCTTAAAGCCTGCTGGCTGGGGAATTCTGGGAGTGGAAGTCCTCTCCTCTTAAAGCCTGCTGGATGGGGGGTTCTGGGAGTGGAAGCCCACCCCTCTTAAAGCCTGCTGGATGGGGAATTCTAGGAGTGGAAGTCCTCTCCTCTTAAAGCCTGCTGGATGGGGGATTCTGGGAGTGGAAGTCCTCTCCTCTTAAAGCAGGCTGGCTGGGGGATTCTGGGAGTGGAAGTCCTCCCCTCTTAAAACAGGCTGGCTGGGGAATTCTGTGAGTGGAAGTCCTCTCCTCTTAAAGCAGGCTGGCTGGGGGATTCTGGGAGTGGAAGTCTTCTCCTCTTAAAGCCTGCTGGCTGGGGGATTCTGAGAGTGAAAGTCCATCCCTATTAAAACAGGCTGGCTGGGGGATTCTGGGAGTGGAAGCCCACCCCTCTTAAAGCATTCTGGCTGGGGGATTCTGGGAGTGGAAGTCCACCCCTCTTAAAGCAGGCTGGTTGGGGAATTCTGGGAGTGGAAGTCCTCTCCTCTTAAAGCCTGCTGGATGGGGAATTCTGGGAGTGGAAGTCCTCTCCTCTTAAAGAATTCTGGCTGGGGGATTCTGGGAGTGGAAGTCCACCCCTCTTAAAACAGGCTGGCTGGGGAATTCTGGGAGTGGAAGTCCTCCCCTCTTAAAACAGGCTGGCTGGGGGATTCTGGGAGTGGAAGTCCACCCCTCTTAAAGCAGGCTGGTTGGGGAATTCTGGGAGTGGAAGCCCTCCCCTCTTAAAGCCTGCTGGTTGGGGAATTCTGGGAGTGGAAGCCCTCCCCTCTTAAAGCATTCTGGCTGGGGGATTCTGGGAGTGGAAGTCCACCCCTCTTAAAGCCTGCTGGCTGTGGAATTCTGGGAGTGGAAGTCCTCTCCTCTTAAAGCCTGCTGGCTGGGGAATTCTGGGAGTGGAAGTCCTCTCCTCTTAAAGCCTGCTGGATGGGGGGTTCTGGGAGTGGAAGCCCACCCCTCTTAAAGCCTGCTGGATGGGGAATTCTGGGAGTGGAAGTCCTCTCCTCTTAAAGCCTGCTGGCTGGGGGATTCTGGGAGTGGAAGTCCTCTCCTCTTAAAGCAGGCTGGCTGGGGGATTCTGGGAGTGGAAGTCCTCCCCTCTTAAAACAGGCTGGCTGGGGAATTCTGTGAGTGGAAGTCCTCTCCTCTTAAAGCAGGCTGGCTGGGGGATTCTGGGAGTGGAAGTCCTCTCCTCTTAAAGCCTGCTGGCTGGGGGATTCTGGGAGTGAAAGTCCATCCCTATTAAAACAGGCTGGCTGGGGGATTCTGGGAGTGGAAGTCCACCCCTCTTAAAGCAGGCTGGTTGGGGAATTCTGGGAGTGGAAGTCCTCTCCTCTTAAATCCTGCTGGCTGGGGAATTCTGGGAGTGAAAGTCCTCTCCTCTTAAAGCCTGCTGGCTGGGGAATTCTGGGAGTGGAAGTCCTCCTCTTAAAGCCTGCTGGCTGGGGAATTCTGGGAGTGGAAGTCCTCTCCTCTTAAAGCATGCTGGCTGGGGAATTCTGGGAGTGGAAGTCCTCTCCTCTTAAAGCCTGCTGGATGGGGGGTTCTGGGAGTGGAAGCCCACCCCTCTTAAAGCCTGCTGGATGGGGAATTCTGGGAGTGGAAGTCCTCTCCTCTTAAAGCCTGCTGGATGGGGGATTCTGGGAGTGGAAGTCCTCTCCTCTTAAAGCAGGCTGGCTGGGGGATTCTGGGAGTGGAAGTCCTCCCCTCTTAAAACAGGCTGGCTGGGGGATTCTGGGAGTGGAAGTCTTCTCCTCTTAAAGCCTGCTGGCTGGGGGATTCTGAGAGTGAAAGTCCATCCCTATTAAAACAGGCTGGCTGGGGGATTCTGGGAGTGGAAGCCCACCCCTCTTAAAGCATTCTGGCTGGGGGATTCTGGGAGTGGAAGTCCACCCCTCTTAAAGCAGGCTGGTTGGGGAATTCTGGGAGTGGAAGTCCTCTCCTCTTAAAGCCTGCTGGATGGGGAATTCTGGGAGTGGAAGTCCTCTCCTCTTAAAGCATTCTGGCTGGGGGATTCTGGGAGTGGAAGTCCACCCCTCTTAAAACAGGCTGGCTGGGGAATTCTGGGAGTGGAAGTCCTCTCCTCTTAAAGCAGGGTGGCTGGGGGATTCTGGGAGTGGAAGTCCTCTCCTCTTAAAGCCTGCTGGCTGGGGGATTCTGGGAGTGAAAGTCCATCCCTATTAAAACAGGCTGGCTGGGGGATTCTGGAAGTGGAAGCCCACCCCTCTTAAAGCATTCTGGCTGGGGGATTCTGGGAGTGGAAGTCCACCCCTCTTAAAGCAGGCTGGTTGGGGAATTCTGGGAGTGGAAGTCCTCTCCTCTTAAAGCCTGCTGGATGGGGAATTCTGGGAGTGGATGTCCTCTCCTCTTAAAGCATTCTGGCTGGGGGATTCTGGGAGTGGAAGTCCACCCCTCTTAAAACAGGCTGGCTGGGGAATTCTGGGAGTGGAAGTCCTCTCCTCTTAAAGCAGGCTGGCTGGGGGATTCTGGGAGTGGAAGTCCTCCCCTCTTAAAGCAGGCTGGTTGGGGAATTCTGGGAGTGGAAGTCCTCTCCTCTTAAAGCCTGCTGGATGGGGAATTCTGGGAGTGGAAGCCCACCCCTCTTAAAGCATCCTGGCTGGGGAATTCTGGGAGTGGAAGCCCACCCCTCTTAAAGCCTGCTGGATGGGGGGTTCTGGGAGTGGAAGCCCACCCCTCTTAAAGCATGCTGGTTGGGGAATTCTGGGAGTGGAAGTCCACCCCTCTTAAAACATGCTGGCTGGAGAATCCTGGGAGTGGAAGCCCCCCCTCTTAAAGCATGCTGGATGGGGGGTTCTGGGAGTGGAAGTCCACCCCTCTTAAAGCCTGCTGGCTGGGGGATTCTGGGAATGGAAGCCCACCCCTCTTAAAGCAGTCTGGCTGGGGAATTCTGGGAGTGGAAGTCCTCCCCTCTTAAAGCAGTCTGGCTGGGGGATTCTGGGAGTGGAAGTCCTCCCCTCTTAAAGCATCCTGGCTGGGGAATTCTGGGAGTGGAAGCTCACCCCTCTTAAAGCATGCTGGTTGGGGAATTCTGGGAGTGGAAGTCCTCTCCTCTTAAAGCATGCTGGTTGGGGAATTCTGGGAGTGGAAGTCCTCCCCTCTTAAAGCATCCTGGTTGGGGAATTCTGGGAGTGGAAGCCCACCCCTCTTAAAGCATGCTGGATGGGGAATTCTGGGAGTGGAAGCCCTCCCCTCTTAAATTCCCAGGGTATTTGGAGAACTCAAAAGTGCCAGATTCTCTTACGTGACCCGCTCAAATCCTGGGGGTTGATAGACGCTTTGGCCGGCTCGAAGGCTCCCGTCCGGAGGACATAATCCGTGCTGAGGGCCATGGTGTTGACCCAGTGGGCGTGGCCCTGCAGGGTTCGGCACAGGATGCCCTGAGGGGGACAAAAAAGCAAGGCATCAATCGCTCCCCTTCATTCATTCTCTGCAGGGATCCCCTCCCTCTGAAAAGATGCTAAGCCCCCTTGACATCCCTCCAAATCTGGATGCTATCTGGATCTCTGCAGGGAAGTAGACAGGAAGCACTACCTGCTCCAGTGGTTAAGGCATCTGGCTAGAAAGTGGGAGACGGTGAGTTCTAGTTCTGCATTAGACATGAAAGCCACCTGGGTGACTATGGGCCAATCTCTAGGAGATAGTGAGTTCTAGTTCTGTCTCAGGCATTAAATCAGGCATGAAACCCAGCTGGGTGACTATGAATCAATCACCAGGAGATGGTGAGTTCTAGTCCTGCCTTAGGCATGAAACCCAGCTGGGTGACTATGGGCCAATCACCAGGAGATGGTGAGTTCTAGTCCTGCCTTAGGCATGAAACCCAGCTGGGTGACTATGGGTCCATCACCAGGAGATGGTGAGTTCTAGTCTCCCCTTTGGCATGAAAGACAGTGGGTGACTTTTGGCCTGTCATTCTCTCTCTGCCCAACTCACCTCACAGGGTTGTTGTTGTTGTAGGGAGGAAGGTGTATTCACCGCCTTGTGTTATTCGAAAATAATAATGAATGTGGGATAGAAACAAATATACAAAATAACTAACTGGATACCCATGCTTCGCGAGGAAACTATGTGATCGAGCTAGGCAGGAGAAATTCGATTCACAATCGGTTGGCTCAATGGTGGTCGGTGATTGAAACACATAGGGGAATATCGCTCCCGCCACCTTGAATCTGGAAGCATTTACATAGGTGGAAGATGTAGACATTTTGGTGAGGTGAGGTACAGACGCTTAGTACTGTAAGGAGCTCCTGAGGGAAGGAGTGGGACGTCTGCCAGTTTGAACTGAGGTAACAGAATGTGAAGCAAGTGGCAGTTGGAACAGAGTTCTTTTCAGGTGGGGAGGGGAAGAAGAATGTTTAACTCCTTAGCATCAGAGCGTGTTAATTACTGTATAAGAAATACGAATGATCTGATGGTCATTTCGAAAAATCCTTTCTTAGCAAGCACCTAGAAGCCAAGGGGAACATACGTGCCAAATTTCAAGTTTGTAGGCGTTACGGTTCTGGAGATTTTGTGATGATGTGAGTGGTATTTCGCTTTTATACAGAGAGAATAAACAAATTGCGCTGTGTTGCTTGAGCAAACGAAACATTGACGGGGAGAACATGCAGAGGTGGGAAAAGGGACAGAGGTGCTAATCTATGTTTTATTTTATTTATTCAGACTGTAGGCTGGCCAATTCCCTACAACCAGGCAACTTACATCTTCGGCCCTCCACACTTTGATGGTGCGGTCTTGCGAAGAGGAATACAGCAAGCTGTCGCCCCCCCACCGGAGGCAGGTGACTGACTGAGTGTGGCTGGTGAGGATCTTGTCACAACGGCCCGCCACGGTGTCCCAGATTCGAACGCTGCCATCTTTGGAAGAGCTGGCCAGATAGCGACACTCAGGATTCCTGAAGGCAGAGTTTTTTAAAAAAAGAGAGAAGCTGTGAAATTTACCCTAAAATAATCAAAAACAGGAAAAGATTCAATAAGCCAAGTCACTCTATTGCAGAAGGAGAAAAGAGAAATAGAATAGGAGTTGGAAGGGACCTTCCTGCTTAGGCAGGAAGCCTTATACCATTTCAGACAAATGGTTGTCCAATCTCTCCTTAAAAACTTCCAGTGACGAAGCACCTACAACTTCTGGTGGCAAGTTGTTCCACTGATTAATTGTTCTGACTGTTAGGAAGTTTCTCCTCAGTTCTAAGTTGCTTCTCTCCTTGATTAGTTTCCACCCATTGCTTCTTGTTCTACCCTCAGGTGCCCTGGAGAATAGTTTGACTCCCTCTTCTTTGGGGCAACCCCTGAGATATTGGAACACTGCTATCCTGTCTCCCCTAGTCCTTCTTTTCATTAAACTAGACCTACCCAGTTCCTGCAACCGTTCTTCATATGTTTTAGCCTCCAGTCCCCTCATCCTCTTTCTTGCTCTTCTCTGCACTCTTTCTAGAGTCTCAGCATCTTTTTTACATCGTGGTGACCAAAACTGGGTGCAAATATTCCAAGTGTGGCCTTACCAAGGCCTTATAAAGTGGTATCAAAACTTCACCTGATCTTGATTCTCTCCCTCTGTTTATGCAGCATAGGATTGTGTTGGCTTTTTTTGGCTGCTACAGCACACTGCTGACTCATATTGAAGTGGTTGTCCACTAGGACTCCAAGATGGCTGTGGCCTCCATCTTGATTTTTTTTTTTTTTGATGTCTTTAGTGCGCTGAGTACAGTATTGGATATTTTTTCCTGCACCTTAGGAAATGCGGGAATTACAGGAAAGAAATAGTGCACAATTGTGATTTAAGCCAAGATATTGATTTAACCTAGAATTGCGGTTTAAGCCACAAAGGCAATTTAAGCCATGACTAGAATTTAAGCACGATTGTAAGCTCCCTCAGTTTAGAAGTGCAGAGCCAGGGAAGATGGTGGTGTGTGTGTGTGTTGTGTGTGTGTGTGTGTGTGTGTGGTGACTTACAAATGCAGAGGTTCCCAGCACAGCGAAGTGATCCACTTGGAGTGACCCACCAGGGTACGGCCAATTTGGATCCCGGTGCTTGGATCCCACAGCATTATCTGCAAAAAAAAGGTTCATGGGAGATGTTAAGAAACACTTTCTGAAAATTGTTTATGCAGAGTTGGCTAAATTGTCTGCTATAATCAAAGGGAAAAAAAAAAACACAATTACTTTTGTTTCTATTTGGAAACCACTCCTGGACTTTCTGCTCGTGGTGGGGGAAAAAAGGGAAACTTTGATTTTGGGTTTTACTGATTGGATAGATTTGTTGATATAGAAATGCCTAATTTATGCTACAATGTACAAGTAAAGAGTTGAGGTTTAATGGTCCCAAAGATGCTTATTCTGGAGGCAACTGGACTTTCTGGTTTTTCCTTGAAGACGTTTTGCTTCTCCTCCAAGAAGCTTCTTCGGCTCTGACTGGATTGGGGGAGGGGGGGAATGGAAGGATTGATACTCCTTTCATTTGCATCCTTTTTAGAGAGTTGCTGAGGCCACTTGGAATCCCAAAGATGCCTTTTTTCCAAGAGGCTTTTTGCTTTTCTTTGAAGAGGTTTCGCTCCTACTCCAAGAAGCTTCTTCAGCTCTGACTGAATGGTGGGGAATGGAAGGATTTACAACCCTTGCAGACAGCTGGTCATTTGCATCCTTTTTAGAGGGTCGTTGAGGCCACTTGGAGGTTTCTCTGTCTCCTCAGGGTCACCGGAGCGGTGTAAATGGGTGTGGAGCCTTTTTGGAGCTGTTGTAGAAGGCTCCCTACCCATTTGCACTAGCGTGGGAATGCTTTGACGATTGTAAGGCATGAAAACCGGTCGTAAGTCCCTTTTTTTCCGTGCCGCTGTAACTTCAAACGAGGGGGTTGTAAGTGGAGGACCACCTGCAGATGCTTCTAGTCCTCATGAACTTCGGTGTTCTCAGAGTTGTGGGCTTCGCAACGGTTAAGATGGCACACAACCCACCTCATGAAACAGAAACAAAGCCGAAATGAGGTCTTACCTGCCCATTCTTACACCCAGATGCCAGTTTCCGTCCATCCGGCGACCAAGCAATGCTCAGCACCCAATGGCGGTGACCTATGGAGGTACGAAGGAGGGAGAGCGATTGGAAAAAAGCCCAACAGTCCATGAACCCCAAGGATTTCAAAATGCTTATTTTAAGTCAGGGGTCGGCAAAGGTAAACACTCAAAGAGCCGTTTGGACCCGTTTCCCACCGAAAAGAAAACACTGGGAGTCACAAAGGTCCTAACCGGAAGCCCCGTTCAATTCTGGAGCTGACCGGAAGTTCCTCCCACCATAGAGTCTCCTCCTAGCGCGGCGTCCTTTTTCCTCTACCTGTCCTAACCGAAAGCCCTATCAATGGTGGAGACAACTGGAAAACCCTCCCCTTGCTACAGAGTCTTCTCCTGGCTCACTCTGCTTCTCTCCCCCACCTCCCACCGGAAGCTCCTCTCGAAATTGTGGCACCGACCGATGACGGAGCCGCAGCAGAGGGAGGAAAGGGCCACATGCGGCTCCAGTTTGCTGACCCCTGGTCTAAGTCAAACGTGGCCCCTTTAAGATGGGTGGACTTCAACTCCCAGAATTCCCCAACCAGCATAGCACAGATCAGCATTTTTCAACTCTGGCAATATTTTGGTCTGCAGACTCCAACTCCCAGAATTCCACAGCCAGCATGGCCACGGCTGAGGATTCTGGGAATTGCAGTCCACTCTTCTTCATTGAGCCAAGGTTGGGCAACACTGGCATAGATCAATGTTTCTTAACCATGGCCACTGGAAGACCTGTGGACTTCAACTCCCAGAATTCCTCAGCCAACATGGCCTAGAGCCGTGTTTCTCCAACATGGCCTCTTCAACTCCAACTAAAAGAAATTCTAGATTGTGCAGAGATGAACAGACTGACTTTGAAAATAAAGGATAAAGAGGAATCGGTGTACTTCAAGACATGGGGAAGATTCTATGAATGTTTAGAGAAAGACATACACAAAAGAAAGTAAGGGGAAGATATGGAACCCAGAGGATACGCCATTAAGTAGAAAAGGGGGAGAAGAGAGGGAAAATAGGGAAGAAAATAATAATATATAAGTATCTGTTCAAAAGTAAGATACAAAAGGGGGGGGGGGAAACATAATCAGGATAGATTTGAGAAGGAACAAGAAATGATATTCAACTATTTTTGAGTTTGCGGAAATATCACCCCAAGAAAATAAAAATTAAGAGCTGGAAGAGACACACATACAACAATAGAAAAAGAAAGGAAGAGAGGAGAAGAGGAGAGAAGGACGATAGAGGTGAGGAGAGGAGGGTGGAAGGGAGAAGCAGAGAGGGGAGGAAGAGGGGGGAGGAAGAGTAGGAATAAGGGAGAGTAAGGGAGGAAGGAAGGGGAAGGAGAGGAGGAAGGAAGGAAGTAGAGAAGGGAGGGAGGGTGAAAAGAAAGGGAAAGGAGAGGAGGATGGAAGGGAGAGGACGAGAACGAGAGAGGGGAGGAAGGGGGAGGAAGAGTGGTAGGGGAGAGGTAAGAGAAGAAGGAAGGGAAAGGAGAGGCGGAAGGAAGAAAGTAGAGAAGGGAGGGAGGGTGAAAAGAAAAGAAATGACAAATAAGGTGAGGGATGGTAAACAAAGCAACCCAACAGTATGTTATAATCCTGTAAATTGAACGACAAACACATAAGAACGACGAATGTAAAAAAGAATAACTATGTGAATGTATACCTATAATTACAATACAATACAATAGCAGGGTAGGAAGGGACCTTGGAGGTCTTCTAGTCCAACCCCCTGCCTAGGCAGGAAACCCTATACCATTCCAGACAAATGGCTATCCAACATCTTCTTAAAGACTTCCAGTGTTGGGGCATTCACAACTTCTGGAGGCAACTTCTGTTCCACTGATTAATTGTTCTAACTGTCAGGAAATTTATCCTCAGTTCTAAGTTGCTTCTCTCCTTGATTAGTTTCCACCCATTGCTTCTTGTTCTACCCTCAGGTGCCTTGGAGAACAGCTTGACTCCCTCTTCTTTGTGGCAACCCCTGAGATATTGGAAGACTGCTATCATGTCTCCCCTAGTCCTTCTTTCTCTTAAGCTAGACCTACCCAGTTCCTGCAACCGTTCTTCATATGTTTTAGACTCCAGTCCCCTCATCCTCTTTGTTGCTCTTCTCTGCACTCTTTCTAGAGTCTCCACATCTTTTCTACATCGTGGCAACCAAAACTGAATGCAAATATTCCAAGTGTGGCCTTACCAAGGCCTTGTAAAGTGGTATTAACCCTTCACGTGATCTTGATTCTCTCCCTCTGTTGATGCAGCCTAGAACTGTGTTGGCTTTTTGGGCAGCTGCTGCACACGGCTGGCTCCTATTTCAATGCTTGTCCACTAGGAGTCCCTCTCACAATTACTACTATTAATTGTAAGTAAGAGAACAAAAAAATAATCTGAAAAAATAAAGATGGCCACTTCAATGCCAGCTGGGGAATTCTGGGAGTTGAAGTCCAACCGTCTTCTAGTGGGCGTGACTGGGAAGCAGTTTCCTACACAGTCCTCCTTCCACTTGTCAAGACTCACCCTTGGCTGTAAAATGCGGGGTCTCCGTGTTCAGGTCCCAGAAGCGGACAGTCGTGTCCCCAGAGCCGCTGGCCAAGTACCTGGGGAGGCAAAGTCTAATGCTGACAGAGCCAAAGTGCGGCAGTGGCCATTCAGAGGTTAAAAAAGTCAAGATGGCAATCGGAGGACCCCGGTGAGCCCTTCCAAGTTAGGCCAGACTTAGAAGCTGAAGTCCTACAGACCAGTGGTAGGTTCCGGATACCGCCGCAACCGGTATGGTGCGACGGGGCCGGCCATCCACCTCGAGCACATGCGCATGCCACCACCCTGCGACGCCCCAGCTGCTCGGCGGAGGTTGCACAGGTGCCGTACACTGTGCGTGCGTCTGGAATTGGCCTGTTTCTCTCAAAAAACGGTAACGAATGCGGGCAGGCGGGCCCAACAAGCCACCGTTCCAGTACGGCCACTGGTACGCCCGTTCCGGGCCGTAACGCCCAGAACCACTGCTACAGATTAATACAAAATAGTTCTCCACTTACAACTAAAAATTCATCCTTAAGCAGATTCTCAGGTGATGGAGCACAATTTCGCAACCTTTTTGTCACGGTCGTTAAGTAAGACATCACATGATTGGTGACCTTCCCCACTGACGTTGATTGTCAAAAGGTTGCAAATGTGACTGCAGGACACCCCAATCACCGTTAAGCAAGGACTCCCTGTATTGCTTTTATTACAGGTAGTCCTCGACTTACGACCACAACTGAGCCCGAAATGTTCATTGCTAAGCAAGACAGCTGTTAAGGGAGTTTTGCCCCATGGTTATGACTTTTCCTGCTACAGTTGCTAAGCCAATCACCGCGGGTGTTAAGTTAGGAATTTGACTTTCCCCATGGACTCTGTCATGTGATCACAGGAACACCGGGACACTGCGACTGTCATAAATGTGAGTCCGTTGCCAAGCATCCGAATTTTGCTCAGGTGACCCCGGCGATGCTGCAACGGCCATGTGTATGAAAAATGGTCATAACTTAGGAGAAGAGAGCTGACGTTGCGACGGCACGATGTGCGACTTGGTGCTCTGAGATTGCAGGCGAATTTCTGCTGCTGGACGGTCCATTGAGACCTAAACCATCCCGCAGAGACGGTGATGGAGAAGGGCACCTCCTGCTGATTTCAGGGACACCGCAAAGTCCCTGAAAGATCCAGGAATAGCCTTTTTTTCCGGTGACAGAAGCGCAGCTAATGAAGCTGCTGAAGTTGGGACAGCTCCGGAATGGGAAGAAAGCGGAAAGAGAAAGTGTGTCGAATGGGTGAGGAAATGTTATTATTAGAGGAAGAGATTACCCAAGAAAAACAATTAAGATTGAAGACAAAAGACTGTAGGCGGCGAGATTGATCTGCATTGAACTTAGAGTGTTATCCAGTTTCTATTTTTTTTTTTTTTCACGGATGGAACTTTTGCAGGGGCTCCCTACTTTTTAAACTAATGGATTAATTCTTTTTCTTCCTTTTTCACTTTTGCTTATACTTATGGATTAAAATTCTCCTTTTTTTATAATGCTTGATTTGATTGACTGATCTCCATTTAAGGGTTTATTTTCTTTCTTAAGCTTGGAATATAAAGAAGATAATAAGAAGGATTATAAAGAGGGTTGTAACAACAGGAGGAAAAGCAGTTACATTGCCACTTAGAGGCTGGAGGCTGGATACATTGTTTTTTCTTCTTTCTCTTTGATCACTTGAGATTCAATGTTCTTTCAGTTTGTTTACTGACAGTGATAGTGTTTATACGGGTGCCTTTTGGAAGTTCTATCACTAGCTATTAGAGGGAAGACAACATTTTGACTTGAAAGATAACAAATGAAGCTGTTTGAAATTTATTAAAATAGCCTTGAACCCTATAGTTGCAATGTCTGCAAAATTGAAAGAATGGCTCAGCAGGAAAAAGAAACTAACATTGCAAATGATTATGTTTGAAATTCAAAATCTATTAGTTGTGACAGAGAGAACTGAAAAGAGATTGGAGAATATGGAATACAAAACAGAAAAATCTGATGGAGAAACTGAGGATGTTTACCAAATGAAGAAAGTGGAGGACAGAGTTCAAAAGAAGGAAGAAAAAAATGAACAAAGAGATAAGAAAACTGTGGATACTGACAACAAAGTGAGCGTTGTTGGTAATGGCAAGAGCGGAATATGGAAAGGGGAGATAGATGGATTGGAACTCTACCCCAGACTTCAAAGCACAGAAGAAGAAAAGAGAGAAAAATTGACGAAGATAAGGAGAGAAATCTTGATAGAAGCACTAGCGATAACCAAAGATAAGCTGATGGAAATAACAGATGTTGGGTTTCAAGCTTTTGTGAGATACGAAAGGAATAGCATGTTGCCAAGGGAGGTTTATACAAGATTTATTAAGAAAGTAACTAGAACATTAATGCTACAAATGGCAAGAGATATAAAGACCGTACTATTGCTGGAGGGAATACAGGTTGATGCAATGAAAATGTATAATAAAAATTAAGCTAAATTTAGTTTACTAGTAGTATGTATAAAATGAAGCGACAATAGCTATAGTTAAATAATGATTAATAATGATAACAATACATATAGATATATTAGTTTGATAATATGAAATTTTATATAAACAATATATGGAGATTATGAGAGGAGGTTTAAAAGCTTTATCTAGAATATGTTTCAAAGATGTATTGTGATTGGATGATCTCAGGATGATTTGATGGAATGTTATCATATAATCTTATTCTAGATTTTGAATATTATATATAAAAGGACGTAAAAACAATTATAGTCAAATTAAGGTTGAGATATAATAATCGTGATATACATGAATATAGGTGAATTTAAAATATGTGATTTGATATGAAAAGCAGGTGGTGACTATGGAAGAGATGCATGGAAATACTGTAACCAACTGACACACTTTCTACAATTTGTAATGGAAGAGGGCTTTTTTTATTTTTTTATTTTTATGTTTGTCCTTGTTCAAAAACAAATAAAAATTGTTTAAAAAAAGAAAGAAAAATGGTCATAACTTCGAATGGTTACTAAAGAAAATGGTTGAGAGTCAAGGAATACCTACAGTTACTAGCATTTTATAGTTGTAACTATATATAAAGACCTGAATCCAACAAGACCAGCATACCTACACCCGTGGTACCTTGCTCAATAGTATCAACTGTGAGAGGGACCTTGGACTCCTAGTGGACAACCATTTAAATAGGAGCCAGCCGTCTGCAGCAGTTGCCAAAAAAGCCAACACAGTTCTAGGCTGCATCAACAGAGGGAGAGAATCAAGATCACGTGAAGTGTTAATGCCACTTTATAAGTCCTTGGTAAGGCCACACTTGGAATATTTGCATTCAGTTTTGGTCACCACGATGTAGAAAAGATGCAGAGACTCTAGAAAGAGTGCAGAGAAGAGCAACAAAGATGATTAGGGGACTGGAGACTAAAACATATGAAGAACGGTTGCAGGAACTGGGTATGTTTAGCTTAAGAGAAAGAAGGACTAGGGGAGACAGGATAGCAGTCTTCCAATATCTCAGGAGTTGCCACAAAGAAGAGGGAGTCAAGCTGTTGTCCAAGGCACCTGAGGGTAGAACAAGAAGCAATGGGTGGAAACTAATCAAGGAGAGAAGCAACTTAGGACTGAGGAGAAACTTCCTGACAGAACAATTAACCAGTGGAACAGAAGTTGCCTCCAGAAGTTGTGAATGCCCCAACACTGGAAGTCTTTAAGAAGATGTTGGATAGCCATTTGTCTGAAACGGTGTAGGGTTTCCTGCCTAGGCAGGGGGTTGGACTAGAAGACCTCCAAGGTCCCTTCCAACTCTGCTATTGTATTGTATTGTATTTTTTGGAGTATAAGACGCACCAAGATTTTGAAGAGCCAAATTTTTTAAAAGAAGTTTTTGCACTCTGCAGGCCTCCCAAACCTTCTGCATGCCTCAGTTTTTGTGAAAAACGGGACCTGCAGAGGGTTTGAGAGGCTTGCAAAGTGCTCCTGGGGGTGGGGGGTGGGCAAAAACAAGAAAAAAATGCCCCGTTTTTTTCTCGTTTTTGCCCTCCCCACCCCCAGGTGCACTTTGCAAACCTCCCAAACCCTCTGCTTCAGGAGGCTAAAAATGGCTGTATTCAGGTATAAGACGCACCCAGATTTTCTCCCTCTTTTTTGGGGGGACAAAGGTGCATCTTATACTCTGAAAAATACGGTATGGCAACTTGTAAAATGTTTCCATGACTACTATCAAGTTGACATAGGAAAAGGGAGGAGAATTCCATGCATTCCTTTGGCCAGAGTCAGGTCTCATATTCCTACAGCTGGCATGTGAAATGCGCATGTTCATAGCCTGCTGCAGCACCTTGTTGGTGGATGTGATTTATGACACAGACAGAAGGGAAGGGATACAGGGGTAAAGTTCAAACGCAATTAAGCAGAAGTCAGTTGCGGCTCCGCAGAAGAACATGCCAAAATGTTGATCCTAATAAATGAATGGATTTCTTTTGAACTTTGGGGCATCTTTTGGGAACTTCACACGGTGTGTGTGTGTGTGTGTGTGCATTTTATGAGAGTGTGTATGTACACACACAAATTATATACAACAGTTCATTTTGCAACTGTTCAAAGTTACAATGGCATTAGAAAAATGTGACTTATGACCACTTTTTCACACTTACGACCGCTGCAGCGTCCCCGCAATCAAAATTCGGACGCTTGGAAATGGACTCATATTTACGATGGTCCCAAAGTCACGTGATTCACCTTTTGCAACCTTCTGACAGGCAAAGTTCACAAGGAAGCCAGATTCACTTAACAACCAACTTAACTGCAGTGATTCTCTTAAGAACGGTGGCAAGGAAGGCCGTAAAATGGGACAAAATGCCCTTAACCCACCTTAGAGCAAGACGGAGAGAAGGGAGGCTCAATCTGGAGCAGAAAAGCAAAACTGGCCATGTATGATGGATAGCAAGAGAGACTTTGGACTCAACTGTGGTCGTAAGTCGAGGATCACCTCTATTTAGGTCCACAACTGGGGACGTAACTCCCTTCCCCACCCCTCCCCCACCCCCGATTCCAAGCTGCGTCTCCTCTTACTTTCCGGTGGGGCTGAAGGCAACTGAGATGACGGCCTCGCTGTGACCCTCCAAGGAGCTGGTGCAACGGGTCACTGCTCGCACCCGGAACACAGCTTGGGGCTGGTAGATGATCTCGACCACCCGCTCCGTCTCCAGGGTCAGTTCGGCCAGGGTCTTCTGCAGGGAGGCCACGATTTCGGACTCCTGGACGTAGAAGGCCAGGGGTACGGGCTCCTCCTTGGAAGGGAAAAGAGGGGGGAGGGGGAGGTCAACGCTGGTCATTTTTTACTGTGAACATGATGGGGAGGGGGAAGGAGACGGAGGGAGGGAAGGAACAAAGGAAAGAGAGAGAAGAAGAGGGGAGGAAGGAAGATCAGATGATGGAGAGGAAGGAAGGAGATGGAGGGAGGGAAGGAACAAAGGAGAGAGAGAGAAGAGGGGAGGAAGGAAGGTCAGATGATGGAGAGGAAGGAAGGAGACGGAGGGAGGGAAGGAACAAAGGAGAGAGAGAGGAGAGGAAGGGGAACGAGGAAGAAGGGAGGGAGGGGGAAGAAAGAAAAAGAAGGGGCAGGAGGAAGGAAGGATTGTGGAGAGGAAGAGGATGAGAAAGAGGAGGAGGAAGGAAGGGAAGAGAGAGGGGGAGGGGGAGGAAGGAAGGAGAGGAAGGGGAAGAAGGGGCTGAAGGAAGGGGAGAGGAGGGAAGGAGGAAGGAGGAACGAGAAAGAGGAGGAGGAGGAAGGAAGGTAGTTAGGAAGGATTGAAGGAAGGATTGAGGAATGAGAAGGAGAGGAAGGGGATGAGAAAGAGGAGGAGGCAGGGAAATAGGAGAAAGGAAGGAAGGAAAGAGAGAGGGGCAGGAAGGAAGGAGAGAAGGGGAAGAATGGGAGGAAGGGAGACAGTGGGGGAGAGGGGGAGGAAGGAAGAATGGAGGAAGGAGAGAAAGGGGAAGGAGAACGAAAGGAAGGAAGGAAGGAAGGGGAGACTGAAGGGGAGAGGGGGAGGAAGGAAGAATGGAGGAAGGAGAGGAAGGACCAAGGAAGGAGAGGAAGGGGAAGGAGAAAGAGAAGGAAGGAAAGAAAGAAGGAAGGAAGGGGAGACAGAGGGGGAGGAAGGAAGAATGGAGGAAGAAGAGGAAGGAGAGGAAGGGAAGAGAGGACCGAGGAAGGAGAGGAAGGGGAAGGAGAAAGAAAGGAAGGAACGGAAGAGAAAGGGGGAGGAAGGAAAGAATGAGGAAGGAGAGGAAGGAGAGGAAGGGAAGAGAGAGGGGGAGGACAGAGGAAGAAGGAAGAGGGAAAGGGGAAGGAGAAAGAGAAGGAGGAGGGGAAGGAAAGAAAGAAGGAGCCCCCCCCCCAACTATACCTTCTCCAAGAGGGTGTTGCAAACCAACTGGAGCTTTTCGGGGGTGATGTCAACGGGGACATCAAAGGGGGCCCCCAGAACCTCCCCGGCTTCATCTTTGAACTGGATCAGGAGCCGCTCGATGTCTGCCGTCATTTCGAAACCGCTGAGGGGCTGCTCTTCACACTCTGGCCTGGAAACCAAGAGGGAGAAAACAAAGCACAACTCAAAGGTGCCCCCCAAAGCATCTACGACCCCCTCCGAGCTCTCTTTGGGGGGGGGGCTTTTCTAAAAAGGAAGATGGCCCCTGTCTTGGTTTTCTGTTTCTCCCCTGTCATCCAAGAAATGACAAACCCCCTGCTCAGGCAGGAGACCCTCCACCACTCCAGACAGGTGATTGTCCAGTCTCTTCTTAAAAACCAACATAGTTCACAACTCCTGTCTAGTTTAATGTCTAGTTTAAGAGAAAGAAGGAGTAGGGGAGACATGATAGCAGTCTTCCAGTATCTCAGGGGTTGCCACAAAGAAGAGGGAGTCAAGCTATTCTCCAAGGCACCCGAGGATAGAACAAGAAGCAATGGGTGGAAACTAATCAAGGAGAGAAGCAACTTAGAACTGAGGAGAAATTTCCTGACAGTGAGAACAATTAATCAGTGGAACAGAAGTTGCCTCCAGAAGTTGTGAATGCCCCAACACTGGGAGTCTTTAAGAAGATGTTGGATAGTCATTTCTCTGAAACGGTATAGAGTTTCCTGCTTCAGCACAGGGTTGGACTAGAAGACCTCCAAGGTCCCTTCCAACTCTACTATTGTATTATTGTATTATAGTTTAAGAGAAAGAAGGACCAGGGGAGACATGATAGCAGTTTTCCAATATCTCAGGGGTTGCCCCAAAGAAGAAGGAGTCAAGCTATTCTCCAAGGCACCTGAGGGAAAGACGAGAAGCAATGGGTGGAAACTAATCAAGGAGAGAAGCAACCTAGAACTGAGGAGAAACTTCCTGACAGTGAGAACAATGAATCAGTGGAACAGAAGTTGCCTCCAGAAGTTGTGAATGCCCCAACACTGGAAGTCTTTAAGAAGATGTTGGATAGCCATTTGTCTGAAACGGTATAGGGTTTCCTGCCTAGGCAGGGGGTTGGACTAGAAGACCTCCAAGGTCCCTTCCAGTTCTGCTATTGTATTTGTATTCTGGGGCAAGTATTTCCAGTGGTTCATTGTCCTTACTGTTAGAACAGTGGTTCTCAACCTGTGGGTCGGGACCCCTTTCACAGGGCTCGCCTAAGACCATTGGAAAACACATATTTTTGAAAAAAATATGGAAAACATAAAATAATCTTATGGTTGGGGGTCACCACAACACGAGGAACTGTATTAAAGGGTCGCGGCTTTAGGAAGGTTGAGACCCACTGTGTTAGAAAGTTTCTCCTTTATTCCAGGTTGATCCTCACGTTGGTTAGTTTCCACCCATTGCTTCTTGTTCTGTCCACAGGTGCCTTGGATAATAGCTTGACTCCCTCTTCTTTGTGGCAACCCCTGAGATATTGGAAGACTGCTATCCTGTCTCCCCTGGTCCTTCTTTTCATTAAACTAGACATACCCAGTTCCTGCAACCGTTCTTCATATTTTCTTCAATGCCAGAGTTGAAACCGAGTTGGGAGGCCTTCTAATGCAATCTCCTGCCCAAGCAAATGTTCTATAAAAATTCAGACACGCAGCTGTCCAATCTCTTCTTTAAACGTATTAAGAGCACCCCTAACATCTGGAAGCAAATCGTTCCACCGACTTTAATTGTTCTCACTATCAGATTTCATATGTTTTAGTCTCCAGTCCCCTCATCCTCTTTGTTGCTCTTCTCTGCACTCTTTCCAGAGTCTCCGCATCTTTTAAATATCGCGGGGACCAGAAGCAGATGCAATATTGCAAGTGGGGGGTGGTGGGGAGGACGGGAGGACACGGACATGTCCAATCCCTCTGTATACACCGTTGTAAAGATCAAAATTGGACAATGCAGAATCAAAATTCTAACCCAGGGGAAAAAGTGACTCTCCAATTCTTTGATGCATTAGCAATAACAATATTCTATCTGCAGAGCTCTGTCGTTTGTTATTTTCTTTCTTTCTTTTTCTCCTATTCTGCCGCCTCCGGGTATAATGCCACATCCACCAGCCAGACTATTTTTGTCTTTCTCATCGACAGTTGTTAAATCTGAGGTGTTATGTGGCAGGTGTTATCTATCTGTTGGAACTCTAGAATCCCAGAGACATTTAGCTTCTGCATTTACTATTCATTATTATGATGTAGAAAAGATGCGGAGACTCCGGAAAGAGAGCAGAGAAGAGCAAGAAAGAGGATTAGGGGACTGGAGACTAAAACACATGAAGAACGGTTGCAGGAACTGCGTATGTCTAGCTTAAGAGAAAGAAGGACTAGGGGAGACATGATAGCAGTCTTCCAATATCTCAGGGGTTGCCACAAAGAAGAGGGAGTCAAACTATTCTCCAAGGCACCTGAGGGTAGAACAAGAAGCAATGGGTGGAAACTAATCAAGGAGAGAAGCAACTTAGAACTGAGGAGAAACTGCCTGACAGTTAGAACAATTAATCAGTGGAACAGAAGTTGCCTCCAGAGGTTGTGAATGCCCCAACACTGGAAGTCTTTAAGAAGATGTTGGATAGCCATCTGTCTGAAACAGTATAGGGTTTCCTTCCTAGGCAGGGGGTTGGACTAGAAGACCTCCAAGGTCCCTTCCAACTCTGCTATTGTATTGTATTATACTTGGGACGACTTCCATCCTACCAGGAGACCTTTTACTGTGACATCAAACATCCCCCTCTGCCTATCCCCAGGTCCCTGGGAAGGGGGACCAAAATGCCACATCCAGTCTGAACATCTGGCTGACTTTGCAAGGCACCGCCGTCATAACAAATTCCCCTCAGTCCATTTCAAAACGCTGCTTGACTTGGAATAATTCTTCAACAAGACCTATATTATTAAACAAGAAAGTTTGCCCATCTCAGGTCCTATCTGAGGAGGGCTGGCCGGGTAGGTGGATAAAAATGCCAAATTCAATCTGAACATTTGGCTGATGGGCGAGAACCACTTGACCATCAATTGCAAAAGGCAGTTTTGTGTGGAACAGCTGACAATCCTGCCACAAAAGTTTTAATATAGAATAACAGAGTAGGAAGGGACCTTGGAGGTCTTCTAGTCCAACCCCCTGCCTAGGCAGGAAACCCTATACCGTTTCAGACAAATGGCTATCCAACATCTTCTTAAAGACTTCCAGTGTTTGGGAATTCACAACTTCTGGAGGCAAATTCTGTTCCACTGATTAATTGTTCTCACTGTCAGGAAATTCCTCCTCAGTTCTAGGTTGCTTCTCTCCTTGCTTAGTTTCCAACCATTGCTTCTTGTCCTGACTTCAAGTGCCTTGGAGAATAGTTTGACTCCCTCTTCTTTGTGGCAATCCCTGAGATATTGGAAGACTGCTATCATGTCCCCCCTAGTCCTTCTTTCTATTAAACTAAACCAGGAGTCGGCAATCTTAAACATCCAAAGAGCCATTTGCATCAGTTTCCCACAGAAAACACTAGAAGCCACAAAACCTACCGGGGGTCGAGAAGCTCAATAAATTGCGTGCCAGCGGGTGTCGCACATTGGCGATTGTGACACATATTTTGGACGACAAGGAGTCGCAGCAGAAGAATGAAAGAGCCACATGTGACTCCAGAGCTGCAAATTGCTGACCCCTGACCTAGACATACCTAATTCCTGCAACCGTTCTTCTTATGTTGTAGTCTCCAGTCCCCTAATCCTCTTTGTTGCTCTTCTCTGCACTCTTTCTAGAGTCTCCACATCTTTTCTACATCGTGACGACCAAAACTGAATCAAATATTCCAAGTGTGGCCTTACCAAGGCCTTGTAAAGTGGTATTAACACCTCACGTGATCTTGATTTGATTCTATCCCTCTATTTATGCAGCCTAGGACTGTGTTGGCTTTTTTGGCAGCTGCTGCACACGGCTGGCTCCTATTTCAATGGTTGTCCACTAGGACTCCAAGATCCCTTTCACAGTTACTACTATTGAGTTACTACTACCTATACTGTGCTTGTGCATTTCGTTTTTCTTGCCTAAATGTAGAACCTTACTTTTTTCACCACTGAAGAACATCTGCCAACCTCAAGTCCTTGAAAAATATTCCATAGCGGGATAAAAATGCCAAATCCAGCCTAAACATCGGCCTGACTGGGAGACCACCAAGCACAATCCATGATAAGAATGTGATGTAAGGGGGGGGGGGGAAACCCTGAGCAGGGGGTCAGACTAGAAGACCTCTAAGGTCCCTTCCCACTCTCCTTATTGTGTTATTACTTGGGACAGTTTTTCCTTCTGTGCTCCCACCCCCAGGGCCGCGTGTCTCCACCTCCCCCCCCTTTGCAAAATATGGGGGTGCTGCTGCCTTATTTCCCCCCCTCACCCAATTTTGCAAAAAATAACCACTCCTAACCTGCAGCTGGACGTCTCTGCTCCAAGTTGCCTCCACGTGGGAATGGAGGCCCTACGTCATCACATCGCGTCAGGCGCATTTCTGACTCGGCTGCCGCCTGGTGGAGGAACCGGGGATCTTCCGCCAGAAGTTGGGAAAACTTCTCTAAACATGGGACTTGGCACCTCTCGTCTTTCCTGTTCCGGCGCAGCTTTTTTTTCCCCCTTGGGAGTTTCATTCATAAAACAATCCTGCGGGTTTTGATACATCCACAACCCCCATAGGTAGCACTTTCTTTTCCTTCCTTCCTTTCTTTCCTTCTTCTTTCTTTCTTCCTTCTTTTCTTTCTTTCTTTCTTTCTTTCTTTCCTTCTTTCTCCCCCTTCTTTTTCATTTTTTCTCCCTTCTTTCTTTTTCTTTCTCCCCTTTTCGCTTTCTTTTCTTTCTGCCTTCCATTTTCTTCCTTCTCTCTCCATCCTCTTTCCTTCTCATTTCTTCCCTTTCTCTCCCTCCTACCCATCTTTCTTTCTCCCTTCTTTTTTGCTTTCTTTTCTTTCTGTCTTCCATTTTCTTCCTTCTCTCTCCATCCTTTTTCTTTCTCACTTCTTCCCTTTCTTTATCTCCCTCCCCTTTTCTTTTTTCTCCCCTTTTCACTCTTTTCTTCCCGTCTTCTATTTTCTTCCTTCCCTCCATTCTTTTTTCTCTCTCACTTCTTCCCATTCTTTCCCCCTTCCACCCTTTCTTTTTCTCCCTCCCCTTTTCACTTGTCTTCCACTGTCTTCCTTCTCCCTCCTTTCTTTTTCTCACTTCTTCCCTTTCTCCCCTTCATTTTTTCTCTCTCTCTCCCTTTTTCCCCTTTCTCGTTTCCTGTTATTTTACCAAGCCCTTGTTTCCTTTTTGGACAATAGAACGTGTTTTGTCCTTTTCGTTGTAAAAAAGTTGGTCACCTTACTTTTATTCACCTCTTGATCCTCCCTTTTTCTGAATTTTTGGAGAAACCCGTGTCGTAGCGTAGGTGTAAGAGTTTTCCTGCTGTTTGCAAGGAGGCAGGCTATGTTTCATCTATTGATCTAAGGCAGGGGTGTCCAAACTTGGGAACTTTAAGACTTGTGGACTTCAACTCCCAGAATTCCCCAGCCAGCTCAGCTGATGATCTAAGGGGATACACCAAATCCTGGAAATTGCATTGAAAAATGGCTTCTTTGCTGGTGGTGCTGTGGGGGGGTGGGGGAGAACACGACTTTCATCATTTTTTCCTCTTTTGGTCTCCGAGGTCTGGCTGAAAGAATTGCCTGCGGGGGGATTTCAGCTCCTTTCTGAAGGCCCAGAAGGGAGCCCGTCAACAGGATGCAGGAATAAGAGTAACAGAGTTGAAAGGGGCCGTGGAGGTCTTCTAATCCAACCCTCTCTTTAGGCAGGAAACCCTATACCATTTCAGACAAATGGTTGTCCCATTTCTTTATTAAAAAAAAAAAAAACCTCCAGTGATGGAGCATCCACAGCTTCTGGAGGCAAATCATTCCACAGATTAATTGTTCCGTCAGAAAATTTTTCCTTAGTTCTAGGCTGGTTCTTTTCTTCCTGTTGTTAGTTGCAAAGTCGTGTCCGACCCATCGCGACCCCATGGACGACGTTCCTCCAGGCCTTCCTGTCCTCTCCCATCCTCTGGAGTCCATTGAAGCTCACATCGACTGTTTCAATGACTCCATCCAGCCACCTCATTCTCTGTCGTTCTCTTCTTCTTTTGCCCTCCATCGTTCCCAGCATGAGGCTCTTCTCCAGGGAGTCTTTCTTCCTTCTCCTTAGGTGGCCAAAGTCTTTGAGTTTCCTCTTCAGGATCTGGCCTTCTAAAGAGCAGCCAGGGTTGATCTCCTCTGGGACTGACCGGTTGGATGGCCTTGCAGTCCAAGAGACTCCCAGGAGTCTTCTCCAGGGAGTCTTTCCTTCTGATCAGGTGGCCAAAGTCTTTGAGTTTCCTCTTCAGGATCTGGCCTTCTAAAGAGCAGCCAGGGTGGATCTCCTCTAGGACTGACCAGTTGGATGGCCTTGCAATCCAAGGGACTCAATGCAGGAGTCATCTCCAGCCCCAGAGTTCAAAGGCCTCCATTCTCTGGTGCTCAGCCTTCCTTACGGTCCACCCTTCACAGCCATCCATAGCACCTGGGAAAACCAGAGCCTTGGCTAGATGCACTTGTATTGTCAGGGGGATGTCTCCGCTTTTTAGCATGCTGTCTAGATTTGCCATCACTTTCCTCCCCAGGAACAAGCGTCTTTCATTTAATGTTGAGTTCCAAGCCAACTTTCCTTGAACGGAGTCTAACACTAATTGATTTCTGCAGCTTGCCAAAGGACTTCGGCTGCCTCACCCCGGTTAACAGTTCTATTACCCAGCCCCCTGAGATGAGAAAGGAGTCCGCTGAGCAGGCAGCAAAAATTTGCAACGTTTCCCGATGGCTTTCCCATGGACTCCCTGGGGAAGACGGCAGACAGCATTGCAAATGGTGATCACTAATGGTAGGGCACTTGGGAACTGTAAGAGCTGTAGACTTTGGCAACTGATTGTAAGCGTGAACAGGTTGCCAAGAAACCCAGATCACAATGTATTGTGAGTTTACAAATTGATATACATACCATATTTTTTGGACTATAAGACACACTTTTTTGTCTCCCAAAAGGGGGTGAAAATGTCTCTGCGTCTTACAGACTGAATATTGCTGAAGCCCCGCCCACCCACCGACCATTTTTTGCCTCTGCACGCCCCATTTTTGGGACATTTTTTGGCCCGTTTTCGAGGCTTTTTCCACCCAGTTTTTTGAACACCCCCCCCCAAAGCCTCAAAAACGGGCTGGAAAAAGCCTCAAAAATGAGCCAATAAAGGCCCCCAGAATGGGCCAAAAAGTCTTGAAAATGGGTAGAAAAAAAGCCCCCCAAAAGGGCTGAAAATGAGGCACGCAGAGGCCAAAAACCTTTTTTTTTTGTTTCCTTCTTCTCAATTCAGGTGCATCTTATGGTCAGGTGCCTCTTATAATCTGAAAAATACAGTATTTATGGTTTTATTTTGAGGCTATAAGCCGCCCCGAGCCGCCTTGCAGCGGGATGAGTGGCAAACAAATTTAATAAATAAAAAATAATTGGTGACTGTGGTTTGTGCGTGCACAAAATTTTGCAATACTTTATAGGCTATATAACACCCTTATTCCAATCCATTATGATGTTGCAGTATTTGAGGGGCTGCCACAAAGAAAGAAGAGTCAGCCTGTTCTCCAAAGCACCTGAAGGCAGGACAAGAAGCAACGGATGGAAGCTGATCAAGGAGAGAAGATTAACGGACAGTTAATTACCGTAATGAATGCTACAACACTGGGAGTTTTTAAGCAATTGGACAACCGTCTGTAGAGATTCTCAGTCATCCAGGTGATGAGTTGTCCCAAAGGTGCTTTTTTCAGGAGGCAGTTGGACTTTTTTCTTTTGAAGACGTTTTGCTTCTCATCCAAGAAGCTTCTTCAACTCTGACCGGATGGTGGGGAAGGGAAGGATTTATAGTCCTTGCAGACAGCTGGTCATTTGCATCCTTTTAGAGGGTCGTTGAGGCCACTTGAAGGTTTCTGTGTCCTCAGGGACACCTGAGTGGTGCAAATGGTTCCTATTAGTCTGCAATTTTCCCTCTGGAAATCCATTCCTACTCCCACAACCATTCCAAGGGTCTTCATCCCAAATTGCGTAGCTAAAAGACTGAAGAGATTCTCCTTCATCCAGGTCATAGTTGTCCCAAAGGGACTTTTTCAGCTTGGACAACCATTTGAAAACAGTATAAGGCTTTCCTGTCTAAGCAGGGGGTTGGACTAGAAGACCTCCAAGGTCCCTTCCAATCCAGTTATTCTATTCGCCTTCCTTCGTAATAAACCTTTGGTGATCCACTCAGATTGGAAACCCACAGAAGAATGACCCATGAGTGGTTTTGAAGACAAAGGTTTAATTTCCCCCCGATTAAGCCGAAAGGTATGCAGCAGAACCAAATCACACAGAGAAAACGGGACACAGGTACCAAATTTATATATAGCTATATATATATATTTATATTTCAATCAAAACACAATTAAATATGGTTTGAGTACTGGAATACTTGGGTATCAGACGATAAGATGGTACACAGTACCAAAGAAACTCATACATGTTTCGCTTCTTGACGGCGTCTCGCTCCAGCCGAAACCGGACAAGTGATGTGCGTTTAGTCCATTCCCCTTTCCAAGGGCCGGAGGCAAATCAAAAAACTTTCCTAAAAGTAGTTTTGAGATCATAAATCCTTTTTTTTTTTTTTTGCTTTCTTTTTTGCACAAGTCTTCAGGAAACAAAACGCCAACGAGAACGTCAAAAAATCCCCCAAAACCTCCGCAAAGGAATAAAAACATCGCAACAGGAAAAAAAAAAATAGCAGAAGGGGGTAAAAAAAAAAACACCCTATAAGCACGACGGGAGCGGATTTTGTCTCAAGTATTCCAAACTTTTGTAAAACGTCTCGCGCGTGGCACGCGCTGGAGATCGGAGGAAGTTTCGGATTTATTTGTAGAAAGGAAAAAGGAGGAGAGGGGGGGAACAAAAAGGCAAACAACCCCACAAATTGCATTAACGGAGAAGTGAGAAAGGCAGGAATCTGGGACGATTCAGCCAAAACTGAATGAACGTCTAAAACCGGGCGACAGTCGTCGCTTTCGCCTTCATGGAGACAAAAAACAAAACAAAACCAGGAAACGCACAAAAGTTCATTGCTTGTTATTATTATTTTTCTTGCATTTTTTCTCAGATGGCAGCAATGTTGCTCCGCAGAGTGTGAGAGAGAGAGAGGCATGGAATTGCACGGGTTTTTTTTGGAAGGCAAGAAGAGAGAAAAATGGAAGGAAAAATTGTTTGTCTCCAACTCCTTCTTTTTTTCCGAAATGGCCCAAATGCATGGGGGGAACAGAATCCAGTTAATGGGATACTTCATTATTTCAGGATGATTCCAAAACGGTTCCAGACTGCTCCCCGCTTTCTCCACCCCGACCCCGATCCACTGCGAATCCCTCTCCAACATACCGAAGGTGCCCTGAGCCTTTCTGATTGCAAATGTCTTTTTTAAAAAGTTTGCGATAACAACAATATCAACAACAACCAAAAAAATGCAGCTCGGAAAACTAAGGGGCGATTTTTTCGTTCTCCATGCCTCACTGTAGTCCAGAAAGGAGAATCCTTGGTAGGAGGCGATGGGGAAAATCTTCCTTCAATTGGCTCTCCAGAGAGAAAGGTAAGCCTTTCTTCTCCCCCCAGCACAAAGGGGGGGGAGAGGGAGATGCACCCGCTGATTAGGGTGTGGGGCGCTAGGCGGGCAGCTGTGAGAAGGGGGCTTCGGGGAGGAGGGGGAGAAATCCGGCTCCGCTTCACTTCATAGGCAGAAACTCCTGAAGATCATAGCTGAGGAAAAAATATAGAAAAAAAAGGGATGGTTAAAAAATTTGGTTCCCCTCACACAGTCGTTCCCGACTCTAGGGGGCGGTGCTCATCTCCGTTTCAAAGCCGAAGAGCCATGGCTGTCCGAAGACGTCTCCACGGTCATGTGGCTGGCATGACTAAAAGCCGAAGGCGCATGGAACTCTGTTCCCTTCCCACCAAAGATGCTTCCTATTTTTCTAATTGCATTTTTTTACGTGCTTTCGAACTGCTAGGTTGGCAGAAGCTGGGACAAGTAACGGGAGCTCCCTCCGTTACGCGGCGCTAGGGATTCGAACCGCCGAACTTTCTGATCAACAAGCTCAGCGTCTTGGCCACTGAGCCACTCCCAGAATTCCCGATCCATCATTCTTTAAGATGGATGGACTTCCACTCCCAGAATCCCCCAGCCAGCATGGGAGTTGAAGTCCACAAGTCTTAAAACTTGCCAAGATTGGACCTCCCTGTTGTGGCAGCTCAGCCATTACCTTGGTCACCTTTTCGACCGCTGCCTCCGGGGGTTGCGCCTGTTGCATGACGTCGTTGACGATCATCTTGGCTATCCTCCACGCCATCTCCTCTTGGGCCTAGAAACAGGGTGAAGGAGTCCGTCAGCCCAGGACCAGGGGTGAAATCCTCCCGGTTCGGCCGAACCGCTAAGGACGATTGTTCTTGGTTCTGAGAACCAGTAGTAAAAAAAAAAGAGCTTCCGATACTGAGCCGCGCGAGCATCGGAAGCTTCCCCCCCCTTTTTAAAGCACTTTTTTTCCTACCTATTCGCCAGAACCAGCAGGGAAAAAATACTTTATAAAGTGGAAAAAAGTTGGCCACACCCACCCAGTCACATGACTCCCCCCCACCAAGCCACGCCCACAGAACCGGTAGCAAAAAATAGTTAGATTTCCCCACTGCACAGGGCATTCTGGGATTGCGTCTAACGAGCAGACAAAAGCTATTGTTCTGACCCAGCTCCTCAAACTCGACAAGCCCCGTGAGGTTAATTCAAAGATCCCTTTATCAGGAGCGCCGGCAGCCCCGGCAAAAAGTTTCTCTCTCACCGAGGCTAAGAAGTCCGTCCGGCAGGGGAGATGAATAGTTGTCTGCCACATCTATTCACCTCTGCAACCTGCCTTTTATCCCCAGAGCTACGGTGGGGCTTCATTAGCAGTGGTAGCTCTTCCGTCCCAAGGACCGGCCCATAGATTTCCACTGCTCTCCTCTCCTCTGCCTTCTGCATATTTATGGGTCAGGCACTGGACCCAGCTTTTCCTCCTCTTCCTCATCAGCCACCTCCAGACCAGAGGACTGTTGACTCTCCATCTGAGGGCTGACGGACAGCCCAGGCTCCGCCCCCCCCTCCTCCCAACTCCATTCCCTCTTCTCCCTCGGAGCTCTCAGGTTGGCTTGATGCTGACCCTGATTCCCACGCCTCCTCCTCCTCCTCCTCCTCCTCCTCCTCTGATTCGGCTTCTGGAGGGACCGGCAGCTGACAGGCCACAACAGCTATACCCCAGGACTCTCGCCTCCCACTCCAATTCATCTGGGGCCCAAGCTATAATTTCAAACCAGATTTGATGGGCCACTATGGAAATAACGTGGCCCTACCTTCCAATACAGGTAGCCCTCAACTTACGGCAATTGAGCGTCACATTTTGGTTGCTAAGTGAGACAGTTATTAATTGAGTTTGGCTCCATTTTTCAACCTTCCTTGTCATAGTCGTTAAGTGAATCCGACTTCTCCATGGACTTCACTGGTCAGAAGGTCACAAAAGGGGATCACCCCACCCCCCGGGACATTGCAACCGTCATAAGTACATGTCAGTTACCAAGCGTCTGGATTTGGATTACGTGACGATGGGGATGCTAGTCGTAAGTGTGAATAATGGTCATAAGTCAGTTTTTTCAGTGCCCTTGTAACTTTTGGTCGTTTTCTAAAGGAAAGGTTGTTAAAGTTTGGGAACTTTCTGTGTTTGTTTAATGCAGGGGTTTGGACACCCCTGGTTTAATGGCTGTTCAAAGTTACTAAGGCGTTGAAACATGTGACTTGGGAGCAGTCCTCAAACTTATGACCATCACATCTGCATGATCACGTCATCAAAATTAGGGGGATTGACAGCTGGCATGTATTTACAATGATTGCAGCATCCAAGGGTCATTCTATGCAACCATCCCAACTGGCTTCTGATAAGTCAATGGGATGAGCCGGATTCACTTAATGACCACCTGATGGTTCCTCTGCAACCATTTTTTAAAAAAGAATTCTGGGGAAGAATTTTTGCTTGTTCTGACCTAAAGCCTGCCTGGTCCCCAGAGGAGGGTCTCTCTAAGTCACCAAACAAATCCCCCCCCCAATAAGTAGTACGCGCCTTACCTCATCTGTATTTCCTTGCACCCATTTCTTCATTGCTTGTGAAAACATGGACCCTGGCAAGAGAGGAGAAAGAAGGACTGAGAAATTACATGTTTTATGGAGTCAACAGGACTGAGGAATTCTGGGAGTGGAAGTCCTCCCCTCTTTAAAGGATGCTGGCTGGGGGATACTGGGAGTGGAAGTCCACCCCTCTTAAAGCATGCTGGCTGAGGAATTCTGGGAGTGGAAGTCCTTCCCTCTTAAAGCAGGCTGGCTGGGGGATTCTGGGAGTGGAAGTCCTCCCCTCTTAAAGCATTCTGGCTGGGGGATACTGGGAGTGGAAGTCCACCCCTCTTAAAGCATGCTGGCTGAGGAATTCTGGGAGTGGAAGTCCTCCCCTCTTTAAAGGATGCTGGCTGGGGGATACTGGGAGTGGAAGTCCAACCCTCTTAAAGCATGCTGGCTGAGGAATTCTGGGAGTGGAAGTCCATCCCTCTTAAAGCATGCTGGCTGAGGAATTCTGGGAGTGGAAGTCCTCCCCTCTTAAAGCATTCTGGCTGGGGGATACTGGGAGTGGAAGTCCACCCCTCTTAAAGCATGCTGGCTGAGGAATTCTGGGAGTGGAAGTCCTTCCCTCTTAAAGCAGGCTGGCTGGGGGATTCTGGGAGTAGAAGTCCTCCCCTCTTTAAAGCATGCTGGCTGGGGGATTCTGGGAGTGGAAGTCCTTCCCTCTTTAAAGGATGCTGGCTGGGGGATTCTGGGAGTAGAAGTCCTCCCCTCTTTAAAGCATGCTGGCTGGGGGATTCTGGGAGTAGAAGTCCTCCCCTCTTTAAAGGATGCTGGCTGGGGAATTCTGGGAGTGGAAGTCCATCCCTCTTAAAGCATGCTGGCTGAGGAATTCTGGGAGTGGAAGTCCTCCCCTCTTAAAGCAGGCTGGCTGGGGGATTCTGGGAGTAGAAGTCCTCCCCTCTTTAAAGCATGCTGGCTGGGGGATTCTGGGAGTGGAAGTCCTCCCCTCTTTAAAGCATGCTGGCTGGGGGATTCTGGGAGTAGAAGTCCTCCCCTCTTTAAAGGATGCTGGCTGGGGGATACTGGGAGTGGAAGTACACCCCTCTTAAAGCATGCTGGCTGAGGAATTCTGGGAGTGGAAGTCCTTCCCTCTTAAAGCAGGCTGGCTGGGGGATTCTGGGAGTAGAAGTCCTCCCCTCTTTAAAGCATGCTGGCTGGGGGATTCTGGGAGTGGAAGTCCTTCCCTCTTTAAAGGATGCTGGCTGGGGGATTCTGGGAGTAGAAGTCCTCCCCTCTTTAAAGGATGCTGGCTGGGGAATTCTGGGAGTAGAAGTCCTCCCCTCTTTAAAGGATGCTGGCTGAGGAATTCTGGGAGTGGAAGTCCTCCCCTCTTTAAAGGATGCTGGCTGGGGGATACTGGGAGTGGAAGTCCACCCCTCTTAAAGCATGCTGGCTGAGGAATTCTGGGAGTGGAAGTCCTTCCCTCTTAAAGCAGGCTGGCTGGGGGATTCTGGGAGTAGAAGTCCTCCCCTCTTTAAAGCATGCTGGCTGGGGGATTCTGGGAGTGGAAGTCCTTCCCTCTTTAAAGGATGCTGGCTGGGGAATTCTGGGAGTGGAAGTCCTCCCCTCTTAAAGGATGCTGGCTGGGGGATACTGGGAGTGGAAGTCCTTCCCTCTTAAAGGATGCTGGCTGAGGAATTCTGGGATTGGAAGTCCTCCCCTCTTTAAAGGATGCTGGCTGGAGGATTCTGGGATTGGAAGTCCTCCCCTCTTAAAGGATGCTGGCTGGGGGATTCTGGGAGTGGAAGTCCTTCCCTCTTAAAGGATGCTGGCTGGGGGATTCTGGGAGTGGAAGCCCACCCTCTTCAACCTGCGAAGGCTGAGAAACCTTGGCTTAGGAGGATCTTCTCTTGAGGAGGAAAAGGCAACTCACCTTTGGACTTCTTGATGTCCGGCTCTGGCTCCGATTCCCTAATGAACTGGCCCAGGTCGCTCACGCGGCCAAATGTCATCTTCCTGCAGGAGGAGGAATAGCTGCTTGTTAGCTATGAGCGGTTGGGGGAGGTTGCAGCCGAGATGGGAGGTGAACAGCAAAGAATCCACCCAGGTTCAAATCCCACCTGTTGACCTGGAAGATCTATTATTTTTCCCCATGTCAGAGACGAAGGCCTTATTCTCCGACCTTCACACAAGAAGTGAAAAGGAGTTGAAAGCTGACTGTGGGGAAAGTAGAACCGAACTGTGAAGGAGGGACTTGGACAAGGCTACATAGCCCACCCCTTGAAGAAAGTGGAAACCAAATGGTCGTAAGTGCGAGGGCTGGCTGTAAGTCACTTTATCCAGCTGTTGTAACTTTGAAGGGAGGCTGTGAATGGTCCTAACTTGAGGACTACTTACCGTATTTTTCGGAATATAAGACAGACTCCCCGCCCCTAAAAAAGGGTGAAAATTTGGGTGTGTCTTGTAGCCCCGCCCACCCGCTGGCTCCCACCCTTTGCCCTCTGCCTCCCAGCCATTTGCCTCCTTGCAGCAAACAGCAAACAGACTGTTTCAGTTTCAGCCCAGCCTGATTAGCAGAAGCAGCTGATTGTTGGTTGGATCGGCCTCCCGACCATCAGCTGTTTCAGGCTGCAGGGATTGCTATTGCTGCTTCTGCGTGCCCCGTTTTCGGCCTCCATATGCCCCATTTTGATCCCCGCCGCCTGGAACAGGTGGAAAATGAGGCATGCGGAGGCCGAAAATGGGATGGGGAGGCCAAAAATGGGCCGTACGGAGGCAGCAATAGGCAATGACAATCCCTGCAGCCTGAAACAGCTGATGGTCGGGAGGCCGATCCAACCGACAATCAGCTGCTTGTGGTAATCAGGCTGTGCTAAAACTAAAACAGGCTGTTTGCTGCAGGGAGGCAAATTGCTGGGAGGCAGAGGCAGACTTTTTTTTCCTTGTTATCCTACACAAAAGCTAGGTGTGTCTTATACTCTGAAAAATACAGTTTTATTACAGGGTAGGATAATTCAGACTTGAAAACCTCCTCCAAATTTGTCACGTCTTACCGTAAAGAAAATCAAGACAGGATTATCTTGAGTTTCTTTCTCACCTTTCCTTCTCATTCTTTTCTTAGCAGCTTTCTTTTTATCTTTCTGAAGCTCTGCTCCACATTTCTTTCCCCAAAAGGGGCCATCCAGATGTCAGATAGATATTTTACAAAGCCCAACGCCCCATCCCAGGTTTCTGTAGCCCTCGGCTGATCTCTTCCAGGTGCAGGAGAAGCATCTGCCTGGGTTCCCAGCTGCCGCTCAGCATGGAAAAGAAAACCCTTACCCAGCGTAGGTCCGCTGATACAGAGACTCGGGATCCAGGCTGGCAGCATCGACAATTATTGCTTCATCAAAGTTTTTCAGGATTTTGACGTTGGCCTTTTTGAGGCTGGGCTGTGATGTAATGTTCAGGTATTATGATTCGGAGAACGGAGGAGGAAAAAAAAAAGAAAAGAAAAAAGAACCTCATATAACTGTAATCTGATTTAAACTTTTCATAAAAGGATTGCCTGTATCTAGTCTCTCTTTCTCTCTAACTAATCATTGTGTCTGTCTATTTATCTCTCTCTCTCTGTATCTATCTATCCAATCTGCTTCTATCATCTATCTATAGCTGTCTAATCTCTCTAATTTGTCTGTCTATCTAATCTCTCTCTCTCTATCGAATCTGTCTGTCTCTAGCTAGCTATCCCCACCTACCCACGTAATCTGTCTTCTATTTCTATACCTGTCTATTTCTTTCTCTCCCTCCCTCCCTACATATCTGCCTACCTAATCTGTTTATCTATACCTATTTGCCTATCTATATCTTTCTGTCTATCTGTCTGTCTATATCCACCTATCTATTGTCTATCCTGTCTATCATTTCTCTTACCTCCTATCTTCCATATCTATCTATCTATCTGTCTTTCTGTCTTCATATCTATCCATCCATCCATCCATCCATCCAATCTATTAATCTAAATCTAAATCCAATCTAATCTAATTCCTGAATTCATGCCCCCCCTTTTTTGTGAAAGACAGCCCATTTTCTGCAAAAACAGGGGCATTTCCCCCTTTCCCCACCCTGCTGAAGCCTGCAGAGGGCCCCTGGGGGCCAGGGAGGACAAAAGTTTTTGCACTCTACAAACGTCCCAAAAACGGCCTGTTTTTCACAAAAACAGGCCCGTTTCCCCCCCCCCCCCCAAAGGGCATGGATAGCCTTTAGGAGGCTTATAATGTAGAGTGCTCCTGGGGGAGGGGTGGTGGTGGCAAAAACGAGCAAAAAATGGCCTATTTTTCACTCATTTCTGCCCTCCCCAGCCCCCAGGAGCACTCTGGAATCCTCCTAAAGGCTCTGCACGGCCATTTTTGCAAAGGTGGCAGGGTTTCAGGAGGCAAAAAATTGCTGTATTCAGTGTATAAGACGCACCCAGATTTTCAGCCTCTTTTTCGAGGGGAAAAAGGTGCATCTTATACACCGAAAAATACGGTACCTCTTCAAAATCTTGGTGCATCTTATACACCAATGCGTCTTATAGTCCAAAAAATACGGTAACTAGAAAGCAGGAAATACGACAATTCTAGCTAATCTAAACCACAACTGATTGTTGGAAATACCAGTTCTCCCGAACCGGTAGCCTTTTTACTACCGGTTCGAACCGGTAGCATTTCACCCCTGAGGCACACCTCTTAAATCTAACTCGCCTTCTGCAGAGGTTTGTGTCTTCCTGTCGATCGCTGGATGCCACTTCCTGTCCTGTGCTTTGCTGTTTGAATTTCCCCCTGGCTAGATCTTTAGATTTGCAGAAATATAAACGAAACACTTACGCAATCATCCCCAACAATAGAAACATACGCTCCCTGACGCGCCGTGCCGGAGAAGTCCGTTCAATCCTTAAATAAAGCATCCTTCTAAATTCTAATTTTAATGGTCATTCTCGGGTTTCCAAGATGTATTTTCTCACAATTAATTGGCTCCACTGACTAAAGTCCAGAGGACCTGATCATTTACCGCGTTTTCCCCCCAAATAAGACCCTGTCTTATAATTATTTTGCCACCAAAAAAGGCACCAGGTCTTATTTTTTTGGGGGGGGGAGGATGTCATCCACTGACTCTCCTCAAGTCGCCCCTGACCATCCTTGTCAGAGTTTGTTGCATAAATTCAAATCCAGAAAGCACACACAGATAACTGATGCAGCTGGATTCATTCACTTCTTTATACACATAAGAATAGATGAGTAAATGTACAACACCAGCAGGTGTTTCTTCCAAGTAAACACAAGGCAGGAGAGTTACAGGCAAACACCAGTAGCTGCTTTCATTTCTGCAGACAGGCCGCTGGTTTACTTCTCAGAGCAGCAGACTGCTTAAGTTTCTGTTTCAATTCTCTGCACAGACTCAGATCTAATGGCTGACTTAGTCGCTATGCCTATTCATTGGCTGACCTTGTTCCCATGTCTCTCCCAGTCATGAATATTTTGACAATCCGGAGTTCTGTTATCGGCTAGAGAGGCTTTCTAGAAAGCCTTGCTGGCTGCAGAAGAAATCCGTGGAACAGAAGTTGCCTCCGGAAGTTGTGAATGCCCCAACACTGGAAGTCTTTAAGAAGATGTTGGATAGCCATTTGTCTGAAACGGTATAGGGTTTCCTGCCTAGGCAGGGGGTTGGACTAGAAGACCTCCAAGGTCCCTTCCAACTCTGGTATTGTATTGTATTGTATTAAATGGGCCGAGGTGTGCGTGGCCTGGCTGCAACTATCAGAAGGTAAGTAGTAGGGAAGCGCCACCCTACACCATCCCCACCTTAGCTTAATTCTTACCTGTGCACCCTGGAGTGGGTGGGGTCTTAATTAGAGCTTATATTGGGTGCATGTAAAATCAAGCTAGAACTTACTTTCTGGGTAGGTCGTATTTTCGGGAAAACACGGTAGTCATCACAACTATTAAGAAGAGGCAAAATAGTTTTAACAGAGTTGGGAGGGACCTTTAAGGTCATTTAGCCCAACCCCTCCCCCCTCCCAAGCAGGAGACCTTGCACCATTTCTGACCAATGGCAGTCCTCACTTCTTGAAAGCTTCCACTGATGAAGCTCCCATAACTTCTGAAGGCAACTTCTGTTCCATGGGTTGATTGTTCTCACTGTCAGAAAATGTCTCCTTATTTCTAGGTTGAATCTCTCCTTGGTCAGTTTTCACGCATTATTCCTTGTCTGGCCTTCGTGTGCCTTGGAAAACAGCTTGACCCCCTCCTCTCTGGAGCGGCCCCTCAAATATTAGAAGGCTGCTAACCTGCCTCCCCTGGTCCTTCTCTTCTCTTCACTAAACTAACCATGCACAGATCCTACAACCGTTCATCGTATGTTTTGGCCTCCAGTCCCCTAAAATCCTCTTAGTTGCTCTTCTCTGCGCTTTTTCTTGAGTCTCAACATCTTTTTCATAGTGTGGTGACCAAAACTGGACGCAGTACTCTAGGTGTAAGTAAGAATACTTAAGGGTTTTGGGGGGGAGAAAGGAGACCACCAAGTTTCAACCGAGCACCTGGGAAGTAGCCCCGCTGTCCGCAGCACCCACGTGGGAGTAGTGGTCGGAAACGTTGCCCAGACCGTGAGCGTGGAAGGAGAGACCTCCACCGGCAAACTCATCTCCCCGGACCGAATGGATGAGGTCGTTCAAGTATTTGTAATAAAGATTGCTGGACAGGAAGCTGGGTAAGAAAACCTGCAAGGTGAGAGAGAACGGGAGGAGGGAAAGTGACCACCAGCCCCATCCTTAGAAGAGAATGTTGGCAGCGCAGAATTGAACGTGCCATCTTCAGGGCTTCTCTGAGATGGGCTGGGGTTTTGTTTCGCAGGTGTTTTCGTGACCCAGATGGGTGACATCATCAGTGCTAGAAGGGAATGGAGTTTGCAGAGGGGAAGAGAAGGAGAAGAGGGGACAAGGGTGAAGAGAGGGAGGAGGAGGACTGTGGGGCCCTTGGAGCTCTCTGAGCTTGGGGGTTTTCTTGAAGACATTTCATGACCCAGCTAGGTAACATCATCAGTGCGGAGCTGGCAGCAGATTCAGACAGTGAGGAGGTTGGGAAGGAAGATGGGCCAGTCCTGGAGTCTGGGGAAGGCTCAGACGAGGGCTCTGCTTCGGAGGCAGAGAGGGGGCCAGGGCCATATGGGAGTTATGTGCTGCCTCCGGAGCCTGACATCAGCGAGGCAGAGGAACAGGAGGAGTCTGTTCCCAGTGTGCGCATGTGCACAGCTGCCAGAGAGCAAGAACAGTTAAGAAAACAGGGACGACTTCGGAGTAAGGCTTGGAGATGATTGGCCCCTCCCATAAGACATAACAAACGAGCAAGCAGGTGTAAACCTTTGCAAGAAGCAATTAGTTCGTTTTGGTCGTTCAAGTTCTGAGAAGCTCCGTTTGACTCTGTGCTCCGTCTGGCCTTGCAAAACTAATTGGCAATGAGGTCTCTGGCAGCGCTTCAAGGTTGCTTATCAGCCTTACCCCGAAAGACTGTGGCAGACTTCTGTCAGACTCTTCACAAACTCTTTGTGACTCATCACGGGCTGTGAATGAACGTAATTCACAGCCGTTTAAATAAAAAGAGGGTTTTTGGGACTAAGCGTGTGATTTTTAGGAAGCCCAGGTCAGAACAATAAGGCAGTGCTAGAAGGTAGTGGAGCTTGTAAGAGAAGGAGAAGGGGGGACCAGGGCGTGGAGGAATAAGAGGAGCAGGAGGACTGTGGGATCCTTTATTTTGAGGTTGGTGGTTTCCTTGCAGACGTTTCCTGACCCAACTAGTTATCATCATCAGCGCTAGAAGGGGACGGGGTATGTGAAGGGGAGAAGGGGATGGGGGAATGTCAGGGAGGAGAAGGACTGCAGGGTCCTTAGTGTGCTTTGAACTTGATTTTTTTCTTTTTTTGCAGATGTTTCATGACCCAACTAGGTAACATCATCAGTTCTACAAGGGAGAACTATAAAGGAGTGTTTCTCAGCAATTTTAAGACAGGGGGAGTTCAACTCCCAGAATTCCTCAGCCATTATGTTTTAAATCATACTTATGAGGGATTCTGGGAGTGGAAGCCCACCCCTCTTAAAGCATTCTGGCTGGGGGATTCTGGGAGTGGAAGTCCTCCCCTCTTAAAGAATCCTGGCTGGGGGATTCTGGGAGTGGAAGTCCTCCCCTCTTAAAGCATGCTGGCTGGGGAATTCTGGGAGTGGAAGTCCTTCCCTCTTAAAGCATGCTGGCTGGGGGATTCTGGGAGTGGAAGTCCTCCCCTCTTAAAGCCTGCTGGCTGTGGAATTCAGGGAGTGGAAGTCCATCCCTCTTAAAGCATGCTGGCTGGGGGATTCTGGGAGTGGAAGCCCACCCCTCTTAAAGCATGCTGGCTGGGGAATTCTGGGAGTGGAAGTCCTCCCCTCTTAAAGCATGTTGGATGGGGAATTCTGGGAGTGGAAGCCCACCCCTCTTAAAGCATGCTGGCTGGGGAATTCTGGGAGTGGAAGTCCTCCCCTCTTAAAGCATGTTGGATGGGGAATTCTGGGAGTGGAAGCCCACCCCTCTTAAAGCAGGCTGGCTGGGGAATTCTGGGAGTGGAAGTCCTCCCCTCTTAAAGCATGCTGGCTGGGGAATTCTGGGAGTGGAAGTCCTCCCCTCTTAAAGCATGCTGGCTGGGGAATTCTGGGAGTGGAAGTCCTCCCCTCTTAAAGCATGCTGGCTGGGGAATTCTGGGAGTGGAAGCCCACCCCTCTTAAAGCCTGCTGGCTGGGGAATTCTGGGAGTGGAAGTCCTCCCCTCTTAAAGCATGCTGACTGGGGGATTCTGGGAGTGGAAGTCCTCCCCTCTTAAAGCATGCTGGCTGGGGAATTCTGGGAGTGGAAGTCCATCCCTCTTAAAGCATGCTGGCTGGGGAATTCTGGGAGTGGAAGTCCATCCCTCTTAAAGCATGCTGGCTGTGGAATTCAGGGAGTGGAAGTCCATCCCTCTTAAAGCAGGCTGGCTGGGGAATTCTGGGAGTGGAAGTCCTCCCCTCTTAAAGCATGCTGGCTGGGGGATTCTGGGAGTGGAAGTCCTCCCCTCTTAAAGCATGCTGGCTGGGGAATTCTGGGAGTGGAAGTCCTCCCCTCTTAAAGCATGCTGGCTGGGGAATTCTGGGAGTGGAAGTCCTCCCCTCTTAAAGCATGTTGGATGGGGGATTTTGGGAGTGGAAGTCCATCCCTCTTAAAGCATGCTGGCTGGGGGATTCTGGGAGTGGAAGTCCTCCCCTCTTAAAGCATGCTGGCTGGGGAATTCTGGGAGTGGAAGTCCACCCTCTTAAAGCATTCTGGCTGGGGAAATCTGGGAGTGGAAGTCCATCCCTCTTAAAGCATGCTGGCTGGGGAATTCTGGGAGTGGAAGTCCACCCTCTTAAAGCATTCTGGCTGGGGAATTCTGGGAGTGGAAGTCCATCCCTCTTAAAGCATGCTGGCTGGGGAATTCTGGGAGTGGAAGTCTACCCCTCTTAAAGCATGCTGGCTGGGGAATTCTGGGAGTAGAAGTCCATCCCTCTTAAAGCATCCTGGCTGGGGAATTCTGGGAATTGACACCCATCATCTAAAAAGATGCTAAGCTTGAGAAATTCTTGAGATTTAAAATAAAGTGATCTCCATCCCCATCAAGCAGCCGTTGGAGTTCACCCCACAGCCAAGAGCTGCTCCGTCTCCTTAACCAGATCTCTCCACATCCTGTCGGACTCTTTCAGGGCCGCCCCTGATCCCAGGGCCCATCCTCACCTTCTCCATGGTGGTCCAGGCCTGTCGCAGCGGAGTGGTGAAGCAGTTGGGGAGGGGTCCACCTTCCCTGCAGATGTTGGACTCGATCTCCAACCGCACGGAGTCATCGAAGCCAAGAGGGTGAGTGGACTGAAGAGAGAAGTACCTGTTTGGAGTGGAGGGGAAAAGGCAGGTAGGCAGAGAAAGAACGGTAAGACAATTGTTGTGGCCAGCCAGCAGAGTCAGACAGTGAGGAGGTTGGGGAGGAATCTGGGCCAGTCCTGGAGTCTGGGGAAGGCTCGGACGAGGGCTCTGCGTTAAAGGCAGAGATGGGGCCGAGGGCATCTGGCAGTGATCAGGTGCCTACAGAATCAGACAGCAGTGAGGCAGAAGAACAGCTGGAGCCTGTTCCCAGGGTGCGCATGCGCAGAGCTGCCAGAAGAAAAGAACAACTCAGAAATCGGGGTCGACTTGGGAGTAAAGCCACAGGTTTATGTTTGTAGTCTATTTTATCTATTTCATTTGACTGTACACCGCCCCGAGTCCCTTTGGGGAGAGGGGGCGGTATAAAAATCGAAATAAAAGGTAAGGTAAAGGTGTAAGGTGAATGGCCCCTCCCAGAGAAAATAAAAGAGGATCGAAAGAGGAGGGGGCTTTTGCAGGAAACAATTCGTTTATTGGGTTGTTAAGATTCGTTTCAGGAGTGTGAAGATCTGTCCGTGAATCTCAGAGACTCTGTGCCCAGCCTTTCCCTGCACAGCACCTCCTTTGGGAAAATATTTGCATGGCAGCTTTCCAAGATAGATAAGGTCTGTGGTCCTAAATATTCCTTTGAAAGACTATTTACCAGGCCTTTGCTGAATGTGAATGAGAGGAATTCACATTTGTTTAATAAAAGGAGTTTTGTCGGGACCAGGAATGTGCTTCGTATATTTTGGGGAAGCCTCGGTCACAACAAGAACAAAGGTGAAAAATAGATTGGGTTCATTTCTTTTCAAGCATTTTTGACTCAAATTTTGGGGTTTTCCCCCCTCCCCTCAGGGGATGGCGTTTGTCAATCTGGGGGTTTGGCAGGGAGGTGTTGGGAGGGGAAGAAAGAGTGAAACATGACCCCCCCCCAGCCCTCTGGCAACGAGACTACAGGAAGCCCCCAACTTACGACCGCAACTGAACCCAACATTTATCTCCCTAAGTGAGACTGTGGTTAAGTGGATTTGGTCTCACTTTACGACGCTTCTCTCGCCACATTTGTTAAGGGAATCACTGCAGTTGTTAAGTGAGTAAGACGGCTGTTAAGTGAAGCTGGCTTCCCCGTGGGCTTTTCCTTGTCAGAAGGCCGCTAAAGGGATCAGGTGACTCTGGGATGCTGGGTTAGATCTTGCTCTCATCGTCATCAGGCTGGCCAGATGGAAAGCAGGGGGGCTGCTGGGTGAGGTGGGGAGAAAGAGAGGTGTAAGGATGAGGCTCACTTATCATACAGGATCATGGCATCGTTCTGGGCCTCCTGCCCGTCGTACTGGCCTTCCTTGGCTGCCAGCTGGGACTGGAAATTGTCTGCGGCCAGCCAGAACTGCAGGATGTTAACTGCGTCTTCTTTCTCCATGAACTGGCAAAGACAAACAGGGGGAGGTGAGCACAATGGTTCCTGCTTGAAGTGCGAAATTTCCCTCTAGGTGGGAAAAGGGGAGGGGATGAGAAAGGGGAAAAGGAAAGGAAGGAGTGGAGGAAGAAAGGAAAGAGAAAGGAAGGAAGGGAGAATGAGGAAAGGAAAATAAAATGCTGGAAGGGAAGGCGAAACAAGGAAATGGGGAAGAGAGAAGAAAGGAAGGAAGGAGGAAAAGAAAGAGAGAAAGAAGGAGGGAAGGGAAAATATTGAAGGATGGGTGGGTAAAAAAAAGAGAAAGGGAAAGGAAAGAGGGAAGGAAAGGAAAGGGAGAAGAAGGAAAGAAAATGAAGGGAAGGGAGAAGAAGGAAAGGAAAGGTAAGAAGGAAGGAAGGAAGGGAAGGAGAGGAAAGGAAAACAAAGGAAAATGTTGGAAGGGAAGGAAAGGCGGAACAAAGAAATGAGGAAGACAGAAGGAAGGAAAGAAGGAAGGAAGGAGAAAGAGAAAATGGAAGGGAAGGGAAAGGAAGGAAAAAAGAAAGAAAAAGGAGGGAAGGGAAAGGGAAAACAGTATGGATGGATGGGTGGATAAAAGGAAACAGAAAGGGAAAGGAAAGAGGGAAGAAAAGGAAAGAGGGAAGGAAGGGAGATGAACAGTGAAAGGAAAAGGAAAAAAGGAAAGGGGAGGAAAAAAGGAAGGAAAAAGAAGGGAAAGAGGCAGAGGAAGGGAAGGAAAAAGTTCCCTTTTTGAAGCATTTACCCTGATCTTAAAAGCAAAACAAACGGCGTCATTGAGACAGTTTTATTCTGAGCTCCTGAGTACAAAAATGCCCTCGTGAATCGAGAGATGCTCTTTCTTCCACGCCAGAGAGAAAAAAGGACACACCAATGAAAAACACCACCGATTGTGCAATGAAGGGAACGGTTGCACAACCAGCAACCAAACACAAACCAACACCTTATGCAGAAAATAAAATCTTTGGGGCGAAGAGAAGCGCAGAGTGGGGTGGTTTTGTTTTTATTTTGCTATAAATACAGTTTGACAATTCGCCAGACGTCTTCCCAGCTACGAAAATTAAAATTCTGCTTCGGTTAAATTTAGGGCGGCTTTTTTCACACCCCCAAGCCGGATATAAAAGATTCAGCAGTGAGGCGAGAACGAGTGTTTCTCAGGGGTGCAAAAGCCCTCGTGCATAGAGAGCCGTCTAATACTGGCAGTCCTTGACTTACGACCACAATTGACCCCCCCCCCCAAATGTTCTGTTGCTAAGTGGAAAGTGATGGTTAAGCGACTCTTGCGTCATTTTACAACCTTTCTCGCCATGGTTGTTAAGTGAATCACTGCCGTTGTTTTAGTTAGTCACCCAGTTCTTAAGTGAATCCAGCCTCCCCAATGGCTTGGCTTGTCAACGGGGGTCGCGTGACATCCCCTCGGGATGTTGCAACCGTCATAAATATGAGTCGGTTGACAGGCGTCTGAATTTGGATCACGTGACTGCAAGGATGTTGCAACGGTCGCTAAGGGTGAAAAACGGCCATAAGTCATTTGGTTTCTGGGCCGTTGTAACTTTGAACAGTCACTATATGAACTGTTATAAGTCGACGACTACAATATCCAATTGTCCAATTTGTCAATTTCAAGACCTATGGACTTGAATTCCCAGAATTTGTCCATATCCAATTTGTTCATATCCAATTTGTCAATTTCCAATGTGTCAATTTCAAGACCTATGGACTTCATAGGTCTTCCGATGATATCCAATGTGTCAATTTCAAAGGTTGTGGATTTCATGGGTCTTCCTATGATATCCAGTGTGTCAATTTCAAAACCTATGGACTTCATAGGTCTTCATATGATATCCAATGTGTCAATTTCAAGACCTGTGGACTTCAATGCTCAGAATTTGTCCATATCCAGTGTGTCAATTTCAAAACCTATGGACTTCATAGGTCTTCCTATGATATCCAGTGTGTCAATTTCAAAACCTATGGATTTCATAGGTCTTCCTATGATATCCAATGTGTCAATTTCAAAACCTATGGACTTCATAGGTCTTCCTATGATATCCAGTGTGTCAATTTCAAAACCTATGGATTTCATGGGTCTTCCTATGTTATCCAGTGTGTCAATTTCAAAACCTATGGACTTCATAGGTCTTCCTATGATATCCAGTGTGTCAATTTCAAAACCTATGGACTTCATAGGTCTTCCTATGATATCCAATGTGTCAATTTCAAGACCTGTGGACTTCATAGGTCTTCCTATGATATCCAATGTGTCAATTTCAAGACCTGTGGACTTCATAGGTCTTCCTATGATATCCAATGTGTCAATTTCAAGACCTGTGGACTTCATAGGTCTTCCTATGATATCCAATGTGTCAATTTCAAGACCTGTGGACTTCATAGGTCTTCCTATGATATCCAATGTGTCAATTTCAAGACCTGTGGAATTCAATGCCTAGAATTTGTCCATATTCAGTGTGTCAATTTCAAGACATATGGACTTCATAGGTCTACCTATGATATCCACAGTGTGTCAATTTAAAGACCTGTGGATTTCATGGGTCTTCCTATGATATCCAATGTGTCAATTTCAAAGGCTGTGGACTTCATGGGTCTTCCTATGAGATCCAATGTGTCAATTTAAAGACCCGTGGACTTCAATTCCCAGAATTCCCCAGCAGCATGGCTGACTAGGGAATTCTGGGAGTTGAAATCCCCCAGGCCTAAAAGTTGCCACAGTTAGACACCCCTGGTCTAACATATCTTGGAGAGCGAAGGAATGAAAAAAACAACATTTTAAGAGCCTGTGTAAAGTCGTGACGTTTGCCTTCGCAACTTACCCTGAACTTTTATGCACAGACAAATGGGGTGTAATCCCTTCCCGTAAAGTAGGGGTGAGCGCTGCCTTTATTATGGGGGTGTTAGGAAGACAAATGCCACAAAAACCTGGATTGTTGCGAACGGCGGCACTGAATCGAGCTTCCCAGAGTCTCTTCGCGTGTGAGATGGGTGGCGGGCAAATTGAAAATAAATCAAATCAAATCTCCCTAACCGGGCAACACCTTGTCTCACCTCTGAGAAGTAGAAAAGGGCTGATTCGCAGAAGAGGATATCGGCCAGGTAGACGGTCCCACTGGTCAGCACCTCGATCTGGTATTTGCAGAAGTGATGGCTTCGCAGGAATTCGCTAAAGTGCCTGCCAGAGAAGAAAAGAGGGGCATTCCCCATCAGAAGTTAGTTAGTCCGCTCTTCCTTTCCAAAAATTACAGAATGATGGGAAGGACCTTGGAGGTCTTCTAGGCCAGGTGTCACCAACCTCTCAGGGGGTAGCATTCAAAATTATCCGAGGCAAAGTATTGCTCAAAGTTCCAAGTTATGAAGAGAGCCATGTTGGCACATCTGGGGAAACCTGAATCTGAAAGCTTCCTGGGTTTTCCCACCTAGTTGAAAGTTCAAGATCTTGCCCCCCCACCCACTCACCAGTCCATCCCATGATCCAATCTCCCACTGCCACGCTGGCAGCTTCCACCCATCCAGTTCTGGTCAGGTGCAGAGGTGCAGAGACAAAGGATGACCTTGGCTTTCTAGAAAGAATGATGTTATGGCTACCTATCATCTAACTCCGTACAATCCCCCTCTCTCATTTTCCCACCATAGAAAATGCATAGTAGAAGAATAGAAAGTGCGGCAGGCCAAGGATCCAAAAGGAAATATGGCTGCAGGCCTGACCCAACTTTTCGGACCTCAGGAACCACTAAATTCACAATTTTAAATCCCGCAGACCACTAAAATGATCTGCCTAATGACTGGGTGGGTGGGCGTGGCTAGGTGGTCACGTGACTGGGTAGGTGTGGCCAACTCAATGTCACTCACATCGAGGGGCACCTTACCAGCCCCTCCTCCCATGCCCGCCCGGGCTCCTTAGGGCCCCAACAGGAAGCAGCTGCTGGAGCTGAGCAGCCACCAGGAGAAAGAGTTGGCAAAACAGCTCAGTTCAAATTGGATCTGACCGAGAAGGAGGCTCAGCAGAGGCACCTCACTGAGGACTAGGAGCATAGGCTTTCCAAGCAGAGTGCAAGACCAGGGACCGGCACCTGGAGGCTCAGCGGGCTGAGATGGTCAGCCAGTTGCAGACCATTGTGAGAGGAGAAAATATTCATTGGAAAGTTGCAAGTTAATAGACCTAGAAGTGAGCTTGCTGTGAGCTCACTGAACCAAAGTTTTAAACTACCACATTTTTCGGAGTATAAGACGCAGCAAGATTTTGAAGAGGAAAATTTAAAAAATAAAGTTTTTACACTCTGCAAGCCTCCTAAAAATGGCTCGTTTCCCCCCCCCCCCCCAAAGGCATGAATAGCCTTTAGGGAGCTTGCAGAGAGCTCTTGGGGGCTGGGGTGTGTGTTAAAATTGAGCAAAAAATGGTCCGTTTTTCATTTTTTAAAAAAAGGGCATGCATAGCCTTTAGGAAGCTTAGAGTGCTCCTAGCAGCTGAGAGGTAAAAGTGAGCAAAAAACGGGCTGTTTTTTACTCATTTCTGACCTCCCCAGCCCCCAGGACCTGTCTGAAAGCCTCCATAAGGCTCTGCACAGCCATTTTGGTGAAGGGGGAGACAGGGATTCGGGAGGCCAAAAATGCTGTATTCAGTGTATAAGACGCACCCAGATTTTCACCCTCTTTTTTGGAGAGGAAAAGGGTGCGTCTTATACTCTGAAAAACACGGTAATATAATATTGCAAAATGTACGAGACTAATATTTCTAATGCGCTGACTTGTGTCTGCATTTTCTGCAAAGTTTCTACTTGAGATGGGTATATTTAGAGCAGGAAGAATGAGATGGTGGAAATGAGGAACTGAAAGTGTCTTGAGAACGTCAAAGGTACACGGGGGTTTGCAGAGAGTGACAGTCAGTGTGGCCCGTTTTTCCGCCGGCAGAGTGCTGGGGGCCGGGTAGGTCGAAAACGGGCCTGGTGGGGGGCCTTGGGGCAGACAGAGTGCTGCTGGAGGCCGGGGAGGGTGGAAATGAGACCCGGGGCCGCACGCATCCCCCACCCCATCCCAGTGTCCTGTTTTGGAGGGAAGGCATTTCACGGATTGTTTTCACACTCGGGAAATTTGTCCTCAATTTTAGGTTGCTTCTTTCTTTGATTAGTTTAACAGAATTACAAGGGACCTTGGGGGTCTTCTAGCCCAACCCCCTGCTTAGGCAGGAGACCCTCTACCATTTCAAAGAAATAGTTGTCCGATCTCTTCTTGAAAACCTCCAATGATGGGGAAGGAAGGAAGGAAGGAAGGAAAAAGAAAGAAGAATAACAGTTGGAAGGGACCTTGGAGGTCTTCTAATCCAACCCCCTGCTCAGACAGGAGGCCCTATACCATTTCAGATAAATGGTTGTCCAATTGCTTCTTGAAAACCTCCAGTAATGGAGAAGGAAGGAAGGAAGAAAAGGGAAGGGAAGGGAAGGGGAAGGAAGAATAAGAGTTGGAAGGGACCTTGGAGGTCTTCTAGTCCAACCCCCTGCCTAGGCAGGAAACCCTATACCGTTCCAGACAGATGGCTATCCAGCATCTTCTTAAAGACTTCCAGTGTTGGGGCATTCACAACTTCTGGAGGCAATTTCTGTTCCACTGATTAATTGTTCTCACTGTCAGGAAGTTTCTCCTCAGTTCTAGGTTGCTTCTCTCCTTGATTAGTTTCCATCCGTTGCCCTTCCTTCCTTCCTTCCTCCCATCCATCCATCCATTAATAGAATTACATTGGAAGGGACCTTGGAGGTCTTCTAGTCCAATCCCTGACCAAGGCAGGAGACCTTATACCGTGATTCCCTGAAAATAAATCAGGGCCTTATTTTCTTTTGACCCTCAAATAAGTGCTTGGCCTTCTTTTCGTGGAGGCCTTATTATTTTTGAGGTGCAGGAGGCAGACAGCGTGGTCACTTCACGGCTGCTGCTGTGTTCCAATATTTTTGGGGAAGGCTTATTTTAGCACATGCGCTCAAAACCCAATTGGGCTTATTATCCAGGGAGGGATTATTTTCAGGGAAACAGGGTACCATTTCAGACAAACAGTTGTCCAACATCATCTTAAAAACTTCCAGTGTTGAAGCATTCACAACTAGATTGGATCTCTCCTTATTTCCCCAAAAGTTTTGGGATGTGATCGAATCCTAAGATCACTAACCAACCATAGGATCTGAGACTCTGCTGGAAGGTCTTCTGATTCACTCCTCAGACAGAAATCCCTATACCTGTCATGGTGAACCTATGGCAATTGGTACCAGGGGTGGCACGCAGAGCCGTTGCCAGTTGCTCTTCTGGTTTCCAGTGTGCACATGCGCGCCGGCCACCAGAGCACAGGAAAACAGCCTGAAAACAGCCAAAAATGCCATTTTGGGGGTCATTTTCTGGGCTGTTTCCAGGCTGATTTTACCAATTTTTCAGGCTGGAAAAATGGCCTGAAAACAGCCCAAAAAATGACCTGAAAACAGCCCGAAAAATGGCCTGAAAACACAGCCTGAAAAATGGCCTGAAAACACAGCCCAAAAAATGACCTGAAAACAGCCCGAAAAATGGCCTGAAAACACAGCCCCCAAAATGGCCCGAAAACAGCCTGGAAAGTGGCCTGAAAACAGTCCAAAAAATGACCTTAAACAGCCCCAAAACCAGCCTGAAAACAGCCCAAAAAACGGCCTGAAAACACAGCCCAAAAAATGGCCTGAAAACAGGCCGAAAAACAGCCTGAAAACAGCCCGAGAAATGGCCTGAAAACAGCCCAAAAATCGGTCTGAAAACAGCCAAAAAAACGGCCTAAAAACAGCCCAAAAAACAACCTGAAAACAGCCCGAGAAACGGCCTGAAAACAGCCCGAAAAACAGCCTGAAAACAGCCCAAAAAACAACCTGAAAACAGCCCGAAAAACCTGAAAACAGCCCGAAAAATGGCCTGAAAACAGCCTGAAAAACGGCCTGAAAACAGCCTGAAAACAGCCCGAAAAACAACCTGAAAACAGCCCGAAAAATGACCTGAAAAATGGCCAAAAACAGCCCCCCAAAACAGGCATGCGCACACCAGCCAGCTGGTCTTGGGGTTTCAAGCTCTCCAGCGCATGTGTGCACGTTCCGGTTTGGGCACTTGGTGCCGAAAAGGTTTGCCATCGCTGCCCCGTCCCATTTCAGACAATTGGTTTTCTAATCTCTTCTTTAAAAACTCCAGTTTTGGAGCATTTACAACTTCTGGAGGCAAGTGGTTCCACTGGCTAATCATTTTAACCGTTAATGTTAGGTCGGATCTCTCTTTGGGGGCAGAATGAACCGAAATCAAGACTGGAAAAATGACCTAGTTGGTGTATCAGGCAGGGCACTTAGGAGCGTCATTCCAGCAAAACACAGAGAACTTTCTTGCTACAGGTAGACCTCAACATACGACCATCTTGGTTCCTGGCCGTTATGGCCGCGTGGGAAGACTGTAAGCATCGTAGACCAAGGTAAGTCCAAAAATGCTAGAGAATTCCTGGAACTCAAGACAAATCGGTCATCGACGGGCACATAGAGATTAACACCGTTTACACAACCATCAAAAGACAGTCAAAAAGCCCCCCCAAAAGACGAAAAGACCTCCTCATCAGCAATCAGCACCCAGATGAGCAGAGATTAACACCAAGACTAAACCAACAATCAAGCAATAAACAATACTGCAATCAAGGAATTAACAACTCAGACAATCAAACAGTAGACAACAGCCTAATCAAGGAACCATTAAGAAGAAAACATTCCCAGTGAACAGGGCGAGTAATTCGTATTTAAAATGAGAGTAAACCGCATTCCCCTCCAGCGTTGATGAAGTTACCTAGCTGGGTCATGAAATGTCTGCAAGGAAACTACCAAGCTCAGAGAGCACCAAGGACCTCCCAGTCCTTCTTCTCCCCCCCAACCTCTTCTTTCTCTTCTTCCTCTTCCCCCCTTTCAGCTTCTTTACTTCACAAACCCCACTCCCTACTAGCACTGATGATGTTATCTAGTTGGGTAACAAAATGTCTGCAAGAAAACTACCAAGATTTGAGAGCACCAAGGACCCCACTGTCCTTTTCCTCCTCCTCCTCCTCCTCCTCCTCCTCCTCCTCCTCCTCCTCCTCTTCTCAAACCCACTCCCTTCTAGCACTGATGATGTTCCCTAGTTGGGTCATGAAATGTCTGCAAGAAAACCACCAAGCTTAGAAAGCACCAAGGACCCCACTGTCCTTTTCCTCCTCCTCCTCCTCCTCCTCTTCCTCCTCCTCCTCCTCCTCCTCTTCTCAAACCCACTCCCTTCTAGCACTGATGATGTTCCCTAGTTGGGTCATGAAACGTCTGCAAGAAAACCACCAATGTCAGAAAGCACCAAGACCCTCACAGTCCTCCTCCTCCTCCATTCCACAACCCCACTCCCCTCTAGCACTGATGATGTTATCTAGTAGGGTCATGAAATGTCTGCCAGAAAACTGCCACGCTCAGAGAGCACCAAGGACCCCACAGTCTTCCTCCTCCTCCTCTCCTCAAACCCCTCTCCCTTGTAGCACTGATGATGTTACCTAGCTGGGCCATGAAACGTCTGCAAGAAAACCACCAAGCTCAGAGAGCACCAAGGAGCCCTCCTGTCAAACCTGGGAAGGGGGGCACACAAGGTTTAATCTGGTTGAAAGAACAGAGCTGACTTACTCTTGTTCCATGGCGTTAAACACCACCGACTGTGCCATGATGAAGCAGTTGGGGTCCACCTGTCCATCTTCTCCGCAGATCTTGGCTGAAAGTTTACCAGAAGAAATTCCCGCTAAGTGTCAAGAGTTTACGGCAAAGGAAAAGACAGAAGGCGGCCGGCGGCCTGCAGATTACAGAGCTGTTGTGGCCGGCCAGCGGCTAGTGGATCTGGCAGCTGAGTTGGACAATGGGGAGATTGGGGAGGAAGATGGGCCACTCCTGGAGTCTGGGGAAGGCTCGGATGAGGGCTCTGTGTTGGAGGCAGACAGAGGGCCAGGGCCGTATGCCAGTTATCAGCTGCCTTCGGAGTCAGACATCAGTGAGGCAGAAGAACAGCTGGAGCCTGTTCCCAGTGTGCGCATGCACAGAGTTGCTAGATGAAGGGAGCAGCTAAGGAACAGGGGTCGACTTGGGAGTAAAGCCACAGGCGGATGATGAATGGCCCCTCCCATAGGGAATAAAAGAGGAGCGAAAGGGGAGTGGAGCTTGCAGGAGACACTTAGTTCATTCCTGCATTCTTGCCAAGTGTTGCAGCGTCTGAAAGATATCGGCCAGGCCGCTCTCCAAGCCTGAGAAAGATCGGTAATTGGGAACTATCTCGGAAGACGGTGGGAGAGGAAAGACTTTGCTGGAGAGGAATTCACTGTCAATTAAATAAAAGGGGTTTATCGGGACGAGGACTCAGCTTCGTGGTGCTGGGGAAGCCCAAGTCAGAACAAAAGCAGGGTTTGAAACCGGGGAGTGGGGTGGGGTGGGAGGAATGTCAGGGGGTGTCTCCCTTCCAGCCCCATCTCCCCAAAGTTTGTTATCCTGCCGAAAAACGGGTTTGGGAGTGTGACGTCTTACCCACAATGTCATTTCTCATCAGCTCTGTAATGGGTATTGGTTTAGCAGCATCGGGAGATATATATTTGGTAAAAATGGTCACTGCATCCCGTTCAATACCTGGGAAGGGGGAAGAGAGAGAAAAGGAGACAATGGATTGAGCCCAGTTCAGGGCTGGTATTCTGCCGATTCTGGCCAGTTTGCCCGAACCGGTAGCGGAAATCGCAGGTGGGCCCGCCCACCCGCCCGGTCTCTATGTCATCCCGTTTAGGCCCTTTTTTTAGCCAAAGCGCATGCATGGACGGGCGCTGACTTAGCTCAGTGGACGCTGAGCTTGTTGATCAGAAAGGTCGGCAGTTCGAATCCCTAGCGCCGCGTAACGGAGTGAGCTCCCATGACTTGCCCCACCTTCTGCCAACCTAGCAGTTCGAAAGCACGTGAAAAATGCCAGTAGAAAATAAGAACCACCTTTGGTGGGAAGGGAGCAGCGTTCCGTGCGCCTTCGGCGTTGAGTCATGCCGGCCACATGACCACGGAGACGTCTTTGGACAGTGCTTGGTCTTGGGCTTTGAAACGGAGATGAGCAGCGCCCCCTAGAGTCAGGAACGACTAGCACATATGTGCGAGGGGAACCTTTACCTTGGGGATACCCTACCCCTGGCCCAGTCTTACTATGGAAAGGAGGAGTTCGTCTGAGGTTGCAATGAGTTGGGAGTGGGGGGGGAGAGGGGGAAGCGGTTCAGCAGTTTGCAAAAACTTCCGCAGTGAGTAATCGGAGGTTACATTTTGTTTTCGAGAAGGATTGCACAACTCCGCAAACTGAGCCAGAGATCTTTGTTGCTGAAAAGCAAATCTCCAGTAATAAGTGACTAATTGTTTTTGAAACCCGGAGGCCTTGCAGAAATGGGTCTTCCTCCCCACTCGAACAACTACAGGTAGTCCTCGACTTACGACTGTAAACTGAGCCTGCAACTACACCCAAAATTGCCCTCCATAATTGAACACACAAAACCAAGATGGTAAAAATAAGTTATCCCATGTCTGTTCATCGCTCCCTTACTCTCTTCTAATCCCTTCCTCTCCAATTTCCACACTCCCTGATGGGAACAAAAACCAATAGGTCAGAAACACGGGATGATGTGTACAGGTAGTCCTCGACTTACAACAGTTCATTTAGTGACCGTTGAAAGTTACAATAGAGGTAAACTCCAGACATTTGGCAACTGACTCGTACTTATGACGGCTGCAGTGTCCCGGGATCGTGTGATCTCCTTTGGCGAATGCCTGACAAGCAAAGTCAATGCGGAAGCCAGATTCACTTAACAAAACCATGTTACTAACTGAATAACTGCAGTGATTAACAACTGTGGCAAGTAAGGTCACAAAAGGGGCGGGGGGGGGGAAACTCACGTAACTGTCTCACTTAGCAACAGAAATTTGGGGCTCCTAAATCGAGGACTTTCTGCACATGTTTTCCAAAAAGGAACTACCTCTCCTGCTACAAATCTTCCTTTACTTATAATTTTTTTTAGCTGAGCTTTGCAAAGTATCCTCACTCCGGAAGAGACGCCCAGTTACATTTAACAAATTAACAACAACAAATTGCAAACAATCAACAGGGTGAACCGGAGGAAGGGATTAACGATTAGGGATTAACCCTAACCGGACGAAGGGATTAATTAACGAAGAACTATCTCAGTTGTACTTTGCTAATTTGAGATTTAAGATTACAACACAAATTTCTCTTGGGAGCCCCACATTTGTTCCTTCTCCAGTTTGCAATCCTGGATTTTGAAGCTTTGTGGGTTTCGTATAAACTCAGGTGAGTCTAGCAAAACAGGTTGCAATTGAGCCAGCAAATCTTATATTTTAAAGGTTTCTCAACCTTGGGCCCTTTTAAGATTGGTGGACTTCAACTCCCAGAATTCCCCAGCCAGCTATGCTATGCTGGCTAGGGAATTCTGGGAGCTGAAGTCCACAGGTCTTGAAATTGACACATTGGAAACCTATGGAAGTCCACAAGGTCTTGAAATTGGCACAATTGACACATTGGAAATTGACAAATTGGATATCATAGGATGACCTATGAAGTCCACAGGTCTTGAAATTGACACATAGGATATCATAGGAAGACCTATGAAGTCCAGAAGGTCTTGAAATTGACACATAGGATATCACAGGAAGACCTATGAAGTCCAGAAGGTCTTGAAATTGACACATAGGATATCACAGGAAGACCTATGAAGTCCAGGTGGTCTTGAAATTGACACATAGGATATCATAGGAAGACCTATGAAGTCCAGGTGGTCTTGAAATTGACACATAGGATATCATAGGAAGACCTATGAAGTCCAGGTGGTCTTGAAATTGACACATAGGATATCACAGGAAGACCTATGAAGTCCAGGTGGTCTTGAAATTGACACATAGGATATCATAGGAAGACCTATGAAGTCCAGAAGGTCTTGAAATTGACACATAGGATATCACAGGAAGACCTATGAAGTCCAGGTGGTCTTGAAATTGACACATAGGATATCATAGGAAGACCTATGAAGTCCAGAAGGTCTTGAAATTGACACATAGGCTATCACAGGAAGACCTATGAAGTCCAGGTGGTCTTGAAATTGACACATAGGATATCACAGGAAGACCTATGAAGTCCAGAAGGTCTTGAAATTGACACATAGGATATCACAGGAAGACCTATGAAGTCCAGGTGGTCTTGAAATTGACACATAGGATATCATAGGAAGACCTATGAAGTCCAGGTGGTCTTGAAATTGACACATAGGATATCATAGGAAGACCTATGAAGTCCAGGTGGTCTTGAAATTGACACATAGGATATCACAGGAAGACCTATGAAGTCCAGGTGGTCTTGAAATTGACACATAGGATATCATAGGAAGACCTATGAAGTCCAGAAGGTCTTGAAATTGACACATAGGATATCACAGGAAGACCTATGAAGTCCAGGTGGTCTTGAAATTGACACATAGGATATCATAGGAAGACCTATGAAGTCCAGAAGGTCTTGAAATTGACACATAGGCTATCACAGGAAGACCTATGAAGTCCAGGTGGTCTTGAAATTGACACATAGGATATCATAGGAAGACCTATGAAGTCCAGAAGGTCTTGAAATTGACACATAGGATATCATAGGAAGACCTATGAAGTCCAGAAGGTCTTGAAATTGACACATAGGATATCACAGGAAGACCTATGAAGTCCAGGTGGTCTTGAAATTGACACATTGGAAATTGACAAATTGGGTTTGAACAAATTCTGGGAGTTGAAGTCCATAGGTCTTGAAATTGACAGATTTTATATCATAGGAAGATATTCATCTGAAAGTACTGAAGGTTAACAAATGGCACTTTTAACAATTTTTCCTCCTGAAGAATCGAAACTATGTTTATAGGACCATCTTGTATCCTGAGTTGAGGTGGTCCTTGACTTACAATTGTTCATTTAGTGACCATTTCAAGTTACAACAGCACTGAAAAAAGGGACTTAGGGTCGTTTTTCACACATAGGGCAGTTGCAGCATCCCCATGGTCACAGGATCAAAATTCAGAGGCTTGGCAACTGACTCACTTTCATGACGGTCGCAGTGTCCTGGGTCATGTGATCCCTTTTTGCGACCTTTTGACAAGCAAACGGGAATCAGGCTTCTCAATGGGGAAGCCAGATTCGTTTAACAACCGTGTAAGTCCTTTAATACAGCTGCAGTGATTCCATTAACCGCTGTGGCAAGATAGGTCGTAAAATGGGGGAAACTCACAGAACCATTAGCGACAGAAATTATGGGCTCAATTTTGGTCATAAATTGAGGACTACCTGTAGATCCTTAAAGGAGGACAACCCCGGAAACTGCAGGTAGTCTCAACTTTCAACAACTGAACCCCAAAATTTATGTTGCTAAGTGAGAAATTTGCAAAGCGAATTTTGTCCCCCTTTACGACCTTTCTTGTCACATTTGTTAATTGAATCACAGCGGTTGTTAAATTAATCGCCCTGTTCTTAAGTGAATCTGTCTACCTCATTGACTTCGCTTATCCAAAGGTCGCAAAAGGGGATCAAATGACCCTGGGACAGTGCAAACGTCATAAAAGCGAGCCAGCTGCCAAACATCCAAATGTAAATCATGTGATCAGAGGTGGGTTGCTGCCGGTACGACCCGGTACGGCCGTACTTGTTGTGGCCCGGAGCAGCTGAGAGCGTACCAGTACAGTGGCTCTTTTGGCCCATCCGCGCTGTATATCTGTTTTTATGGCAAACGGCAAATTGCAAATGCACGCACAGCGTTCAGTGCCTGCGCGAGCTCCAACAATCAGCTTGTTGTCGCAGGGGTGGTGGATTGCGCACGCGTGTGCACGAACAGAACCCGCAATTGCATGATCAGCGTACCGGTAGTGACAGTAAGAGCAACCCACCACTGCAGGTGACTATGGGGGTGCAACAACGGTGTGAAAAATGGCCCTAGGTCACTTTGCTTCAGTGCCGTTGTAACCTTTTGTTCCCATCAGGGAGTGTGGAAATTGGAGAGGAAGGGATCACAAGAGAGTAAGCAAGTGATGAACAGTCCGGGCTATGATAATACCACTTTATAAGGCCTTGGTAAGGCCACACTTGGAATACTGCATTCAGTTCTGGTTGCCACGATGTAGAAAAGATGTGGAGACTCTAGAAAGAGTGCAGAGAAGAGCAAGAAAGAGGATTAGAGGACTGGAGGCTAAAACATATGAAGAACGGTTGCAGGAACTGGACATGTCTAGTTTAAGAGAAAAAAGAACAAGGGGAGACATGATAACTTTGTTCCAATATCTCAGGGGTTGCCACAAAGAAGAGGGAGTCAAGCTATTCTCCAAGGCACCTGAGGGTAGAACAAGAAGCAATGGGTGGAAACTAATCAAGGAGAGAAGCAACTTAGAATTGAGGAGAAATTTCCTGACAGTGAGAACAATTAATCAGTGGAACAGAATTTGCCTCCAGAAGTTGTGAATGCCCCAACACTGGAAGTCTTTAAGAAGATGTTGGATAGCCATTTGTCTGAAACGGTATAGGGTTTCCTGCCTAGGCAGGGGGTTGGACTAGAAGACCTCCAAGGTCCCTTCCAACTCTGCTATTGTATTGTATTGTATTGTATTGTATTATGAGACAACTTATTTTACCACCGTCATGGCTTTGTACAGTCACTAAATCAACTGTTGTAAGTCAAGGACTACCTGTATAGATTGTCCCATAACCGGGTGTCTCTTCCGGAGTGAGGATACTTTGCAAAGCTCAGCTTAAAAAATTTATAAGTAAAGGAAGATTTGTAGCAGGAAGGGTAGTTTCTTTTTGGAAAACATGTGCAGAAAGTCGATTTAGGAGCCCCAAATTTCTGTTGCTAAGTGAGACAGTTACGTGAGTTTTTCCCCCTCCCTTTTGTGACCTTACTTACTTACTTACTTATTTATTTATTTATTTATTTATTAGATTTCTAGACCGCCCCCTCTCCCCCTCTTGAATGCAGTTGTTAATCACTGCAGTTATTCAGTTAGTAACATGGTTTTGTTAAGTGAATCTGGCTTCCGCGTTGACTTTGCTTGTCAGACGTTCGCCAAAGGAGATCACACGATCCCGGGACACTGCAGCCGTCATAAGTACGAGTCAGTTGCCAAATGTCTGGAGTTTACCTCTATTGTAACTTTCAACGGTCACTAAATGAACTGTTGTAAGTCGAGGGCTACCTGTACACATCGTCCCGTGTGTCTGACCTATTGGTTTTTGTTCCCATCAGGGAGTGTGGAAATTGGAGAGGAAGGGATTAGAAGAGAGTAAGGGAGTGATGAACAGTGTGGGCCACGCGAGAACTTATTTCACTACCGCCAGGGCTTTGTGTGGTCACTAATTGAAGTGTTGTGAAGTCGAGGACTACCTGTACTTGGAGAGACTGTGGACTTGGCTTACTTTTCATGAGTTTTCCTGACAAGTCCTTTAGTGCAAAGGAAGGGCTGTTTCGATTGGACGCTGAGATCATGGAAGCATCTTGAGGGTCACCCGGAAAAGGACAGTCCTCGCCTTCTGACGGAGTCAACCCCAAACGGGGTTTGTCACCGCCGTGGCCAAGCAGCAAATGGTCCCGAAGAGTCAAAGCTGACCGGTTCAAATGTGCCAAAGAGGGTTCGGCGGGGCACCGGTCGTCCAGTCCTCCGTTGAGCGACTCGCCGAAAGGGGGAAACCCCGGAGGGTCTTGCTGCTGCCGCAGGCAAGGAGACACTGGCTCGGCCAGAGAACTGTGCTTCACCGTGTTCAAGCTGTGTGCTCTGATGCGGGACCAGATGGCGGAGCGGAAAGTCTCGGCTTCCAGCCAGAATCGGACCAAGTGTTCCATGCGGTGGAGCTCCATGTACTGGGAGAAGTACGGGAGGGCCACGGAGTCGCGTAGGACTTGAGTCAGGGTCTTGGAGAGGCTGGACTTGGTTTCTTGAGCTTGGTAATCCAGGCAGGAGCGGCCTAGAGGAAGCAGAGGAAGAGAAAGTGAGGAGGGGGAATGCTGTTGTTCTGACCCAGCTCCCCAAACACGACCCTCCCTCTGAATTGAACTCAAAAGATTCCTTTATTAGGAGTGCCAGCAGCCCTGGCAAGTCCGTCCAGCCAGAAGATGAATAGTTGTCTGCCACATCTATTCATCTCCGGCCCCTGCTTTTTATCCCAGAGCTAGGGTGAGGTTTGCTAGCAGCGATGGCTCTTCTGTCCCAAGGACCGGCCCATAGATTTCCACTGCTCTCCTCTCCTCTCTGCCTTCTGCGCATTCGTGCGTCAGGGACTGGACCCAGCTGTTCCTCCTCTTCCTCATCAGTCACCTCCAGACCTGGGAGCTGTTGACTCTCCATCTGAGGGCTGGAGGATGGCACAGGCTCCGCCTCTGTCATCTCCATTCTTGCTTCCCCCTCCGGGGCTCTCAGGTCGCCTCGATACTCACCCAGACTCCCACGCCTCCTCCTCTGATTCGGCTGCTGGAGGAGCCGGCGGCCATAACAGAAACGTTCTCTAGGTTTGGAGAGAGGCACCCTATAAAATATCTCCATCACGACCCCATCAGTTCAGAGGAGGAGGAGCTGGAATCAAGACCGTCCTACGAGGACAGGGTGTGTCCCATGGAATGTCTGGAGAGTCTAGAGCAGAGGTGGGTTGCTGCTGGTTCAGCCTCGTTCGGCCGAACCGGTAGTGGAATTCAAGCCTGGGTCGCAGAACCGACAGCGACGCAGGCGTCACATGTCCCCGCACCGGTTCTTTCACCGACGTATTGGATTTTAGTAGCTGCACGTGCAGAACTCACTGTAGATTGTTCTAAGTATGCACGCAGAATTGCGCACGGGTTGCAAACAGGTAGTAAGACTGGCAGCAACCCACTACCCCTGGTCTAGGGGCTGAAGACGATGCTCTCCCAGGGCCCTTCAGTATTGGGGGAGGTAGTCGACCAGAGGGGCAGAAACACGGGAGAGGATCGGCTGCAGACAGGCAGTGGTGTTGAGAGGCAGAGGATTCCCTCTGACTAGGAACAGCTGCCTCCCCAAGAGTGATTCAAGGGCACCATGAGCGGAGCGGAGGCAAAGGAGATCAGCGAGGCTGCTGGCGAGGAGGCCGCCCAGGCACTTCTCCCAAGGAACATCTGCCTTGAGTTGATTTAAACGGAGGCCTTCTCGGGAACAATCTGATTTGCCTCTTGTTAAACTCATTTACACGCAGGTAGTCCTCAGGTTATGGAGGCTTCCTACTATATTGTAAGTATAGTATAAAGGTTGTAAAATGGTTGGTCAAGTGATTGATCCCAAGTCGCTCACCCGGCTTCCATTCCTGAGCTGGGACTAGAATTCACTCTCTCCTGGGGATTGGTTCAAGGTCACCCAGCTAGCATTCAAGACCAAATGTCACCATCTCCTGGTGATTGGCCCAAAGTCAACCACATGGCCTTCTTGCCTAAAACGGGACTAGAACTCTCGCTCTCCTGGTGATTGGCCCAAAGTCACCCAGCCAGCTAGCATACCTAAGGGGAGACTAGAACTCACAGTCTCCTGGTGATTGGCCCAAAGTCACCCAGCTGGCTTTCCTGACTAACCTGGGACTAGAACTCAGGGTCTCCTGGTTCCTAGGCTGGCTCCTTAATCACTTGACTGAACTGGCTTGATCAATCAATCCCTCCCTTCCTTACAGCTACCTATCAAGGCTATTTTAGGTCTCTAAACATGCTCACGAGGTCTTTGCACCCAGCTAGACCATGTCAACAACGAGACATGGTTGAAGCGGGCACAGCAGCGCCTGCATTTTCTGTGTCGCGTGAGAAGAGCACATCTTCCTCCCCCTGTCCTCACCACTTTCTATAGAGCAGTGGTGCCGAACCTTTTTTTCCATCAGGTGCCAAAAGCCCGTACGTGCCCACACCCGTAATTAAATGCCCCCCTGCGTTGCGCCCCCCTGCACATACATGCACCACACACACACACACACACACACATACACACACACACACCGTGCATGTGTGCATGGCTTTCTTGGACCCTGGGGAGAGTAAAAACAGCCTAACCCGCCCCCTGGAGGCCCTCTGGAAGTTGGAAACGGCCCTCCCAGGCTTCAGGAAGTTGTCTGGAGCTGACATGGGGCAACGCCTCACATGCCCTCAGATATGGCACACGTCCATAGGTTCGCCATCACGGCCATAGAGGAAGGATTGAGAGCATCCTGTTGTATTGCATTACAGTCTGGTTTGGAAGCATTATGGCTTCGGACAGGAAGGCAGTGCTGAGTGGTGAGGACAGTGGAAAAGATTATTGGCAGTTCACTCCCTTCTATCTAGCGCATGGCACATAAGCAATGCTTGAGCAAAATCAGCAGGATGGCCTGGGATGCTACGCAACCTGTTTTCCTTGTTACCTTCTGGAAGGCCCTTCCTGGTATCCGAAGGAGAACATCCCGATTCAGTCACAGTTTTGGTGTGTGTGTATGTGTGTGTGTGTGTCCGTTTTTGCTCCCAGGAGGCTTCCCTGAGGCCTGCTAGGCCAAAAACGGCATAGGGGGGGAGGGTGCTGAGAAAGAAAGAAGGAAAGAGAGAGAAACAGAGACGGAAACAGAGAGAGAAACAGAGACAGAAAGAAAGAAGGAAAGAGAGAAACAGAGACAGAGACAGAAAGAAAGAAGGAAAGAGAGATAGAAACAGAGACAGAAAGAAGGAAAGAGAGAAATAGAGAAATAAATGAGAGAGAGAGAAACAGACAGAAAGAAACAAGGAAAGAGAGAAATAGAGACAGAAAGAAAGAGAGAAACAGAGACAGAAAAAGGAGAGAGAGAGAGAGAGACAGAAATAGAGACAGAAAGAAAGAAGGAAGGAAAGAGAAACAGAGACAGAAAGAAAGAAGGAAGGAAAGAGAAACAGAGACAGAAAGAAAGAAGGAAAGAGAGAGACAGAAACAGAGACAGAAAGAAGGAAAGAAAGGAAAGAGAGAAAGAGACAGAAAGAAAGAAGAAAAGAGAGAAAGAAAGAAGGAAAGAGAGAGACAGACACAGAAAGAAAGAAACAGAGACTGAAAGAAAGAAGGAAAAAGAGTCAGAAACAGAGAGAAAGAAAGAAGGGAGAAAGAGAAAGGAAGAGAAAGAAAGGGAGGGAGACTACAAACCTGGCACTAGACGCAGCTTCAGAGGATAATCCAGGGCTGGAAAGGACCTGGAGGTCATCTAGTCCAACCCTGCTCCAGCAGGATATTGTTAAAGTGAGTTTCTCTCTTTTGATCCCCTAATTACATGACTCCATAGTCACATGACCCCCACCAAACCACGCCCACAGAACCAGTAGTAAAAAAAATTAGATTTCCCCACCGCAATGAAGGTTATCCTATAAAAAAGAACCGGGCTCACCCAAGTCTCCAAAATGTGCAGCTTCCATGTGGCTGGGCTGCTTCTTAAGGGCGGCGGTGCGACTGCTGCAGGATTCCATGTTGGCCGAGATGGCGTTGATCGCCACGTGGCTTGGTCCGGCAGCCTCGAGCAAGGCATGGTTCCTGGCACCTCTCTGCGGAGAATATCCTGCCGCTGCCGCTGGAAAGGGAACCACAAGGTGATGCTGCTGCTTTAGCGAACTAAAATCTGGGTTTTTACATCTCCCATCCTTGTTGTAGATACAGGCTGGTCCTCGACTTACAACACAACTGAGCTGAACATTTATGTTGCGGGGCGAGAGTTGTTAAAAGATTAGAAAAGATGTGTTAGAAAAGATGCGGAGACTCTAGAAAGAGGGCAGAGAAGAGCAACAAAGATGATTAGAGACTAAAACATATGAAGAACGGTTGCAGGAACTGGGTATGTTTAGCTTAAGAGAAAGAAGGACTAGGGGAGACAGGATAGCAGTCTTCCAATATCTCAGGGGTTGCCACAAAGAAGAGGGAGTCAAGCTATTCTCCAAGGCACCTGAGGGTAGAACAAGAAGCAATGGGTGGAAACTAATCAAGGAGAGAAGCAACTTAGAACTGAGGAGAAACTTCCTGACAGTGAGAACAATGAATCAGTGGAACAGAAGTTGCCTCCAGAAGTTGTGAATGCCCCAACACTGGGAGTCTTTAAGAAGATGTTGGATAGCCATTTGTTTGAAACGGTATAGGGTTTCCTGCCTAGGCAGGGGGTTGGACTAGAAGACCTCCAAGGTCCCTTCCAACTCTGCTATTGTATTGTAAGTGAATTTTAGCCCGTTTTACAACCTTTCTTGCCGCCGTTAAGTCAGTAACACAGCGGTTCAATGAATCTGGTTTCTCCTTTGACTCTGCTGGTAAGGAGGTTGCAAAAGGGGATCTCACACTGCAACCGTCATAAATGTGAGTCAGTTGTCAAGCATCTGACTCTAAATCACATGGCCACAGGGGGTGCTTCAACCGTCGTCTGTGTGTGTGTGTAACGGTCATAAGTCACCTTTTACGCTGCCTTTGCTAACTTTGTAACACTCAATGAACCGTTGTTAAGTTCTAGACGTAATGTTGGCAATTGGGTCCCAACTTTCTGTCACTAAGTGATACAGTCATAAAGCACCACCGGCAGAAATCCCCGACTTTCTAAATAAACCAGGAGGGAAGGTTTGCAAATGGCGGTCAAGGGATGGAATCTCTAAAGGAAGTCCCTATAAAAATCCAGAAGTACATTCAGTACATTAAAATTAATCATGTTGAAGGGTAGCCCAGCCCTGCTGAATCCATAAATTATAAGCAGAATTATAAACACCCCGGAAATGACGTCATTTCATTTCTTTCCATTTCCTTGTTGTATTCAAGCAACAAAGCCAATGGGAGTGATTTAAGTCGGTGTTGTTTTTTTCTCAACCGTGGCAACTTTCAGAGGTGTGGACTTCAACTCCCAGAATTCCCCAGCCAGCATGGCTGGCTGGGGAATTCTGGGAGTTGAAGTCCATACCTCAGAATATACTCAAGGTTTAGAAACATAGGTCTAAAGCGATTAAGCACACAGAGACTTTGTAATAAGGCAGTTAAGAAATTAGTTTTAATCTATCATCCATCTATCTATCCATTTATCCATCCATCTATCTCTTTCTCTCTCTCTATCCAGCCATCATGTCTGTCTGTCTATCTGTCTGTCTGTCTATCTATCCATCTAGCCATCATATCTGTCTGTCTTTATTTGTATATCTATCTATCTATCATCTATCTATCTATCTATCTATCTATCTATCTATCTATCTATCATCTATCTATCTATCTATCTATCTATCTATCTATCTATCTATCTATCTATCATCTATCCAGCCATCATATCTGTCTGTCTGTCTGTAACCATCCATCCATTATCTATCTATCTATCTATCTATCTATCTATCTATCTATCTATCTATCTATCTATCTATCTATCTATCTATTGTCTATCTCTATCTATCATCTATCTATCTATCTATCTATCTATCTATCTATCTATCTATCTATCATCTATCTATCTATCTATCTATCTATCTATCTATCTATCTATCTATCATCTATCCAGCCATCATATCTGTCTGTCTCTCTGTGTTTGACTATCTATCATCTATCTATCTATCTATCTATCTATCTATCTATCTATCTATCTATCTATTGTCTATCTCTATCTATCATCTATCTATCTATCTATCTATCTATCTATCTATCTATCTATCTATCATCTATCTATCTATCTATCTATCTATCTATCTATCTATCTATCTATCTATCTATCTATCTATCTATCTATCTATCATCTATCCAGCCATCATATCTGTCTGTCTCTCTGTGTTTGACTATCTATCATCTATCTATCTATCATCTATCTATCTATCTATCATCTATCTATCTATCTATCTTCCTAACACCAGGATGGCAAACCTATGGCATGGGTGCCAGAGTTGGCACGCAGCCCTCTCTGTGGGCACGCACCAACTGCTTTTCTAGTTTCCAGTGTGCACATGTGCGCCAGCTGACGGAGCGTGGGAAGACAGCCTGAAAACAGTCAAAACCGCCCCCAAAACATGCCGCTTTTGGGGTCATTTTCCGGGTTGTTTTCAGGCTGTTTTTGGCCATTTTTCAGGCTGTTTTAGACGCTCTGGCGGTAAAACCAAAAACAGCCTAAAAATGGCCCATAAAACGACCTGAAAATGGCCCAAAACAGCCATGCGTATACTGGCAGGTCTTCGGGTTTCCAGTGCTCCGGCGCATGCATGCAAAAATCGGCCCCTTTTTCACTCATTTCTACCTTCCCCAGCCCCCAGGAGCCCTCTGGAAGCCTCCTAACGGCTCTGCATGGCCGTTTTGGTGAAGGGGGAGGGGTTTCTGGGGGCAACAAAATGCTGTATTCAGTGTATAAGACACACCCAGATTTTCAGCCTCTTTTTTGAGGGGAAAAAGGTGCATCTTATACTCCGAAAAATACGGTACTCTGAATCCCTAATTCCTGGGAAATTCAGGTTTTCTGGAATGGAGCCTCTTACCAAAGTTGCCGGGCATCGGAGCTGATCCAGACTCTGTAAATATGAAAGGAAAGCGGTTAATTTTTTGCTGAGGGTGTGAAATGTGACAGAAATATGATACAGTGCCCATCCCGCATAACTTTAGAAGCCCTGTAGAGTTTAGTCAGCATATTCAAGGCAAAAGTGGATGGGTTTGTGAGGCCCTCGGTGCAAACCTGAATGTCAGAGTGAAAAAAAAAGAGAATGGCTTGAAAATTAAATTCCAGATCAGCAGGATTATTGCCAAGACAGCCAGCTTAAGGCAAAAGAATGGCAGAGTTGAATGTGTCCTTCTGAAGTAAGAGCTTTATAATATCGATCAGGAGTGAGTAACGGTGGGCCCTTTATGACTCGTGGACTTCAACTCCCAGAATTCCTGAGCCAGCATGGAGAATGATGGCCCTTTATGACTTATGGACTTCAACTCCCAGAATTCCTGGGCCAGCATGGGGAATGACAGCCCTTTTATGACTTATGGACTTCAACTCCCAGAATTCCTGAGCCAGCATGAGAAAAAATGGCCCTTTTATGATTTGTGGACTTCAATTCCCAGAATTCCTGAGCCAACATGGGGAACAATGGCTCTTTATGACTTATGGACTTCAACTCCCAGAATTCCTGAGCCAATATGGGGAACAATGGCCCTTATTTGACTTATGGACTTCAACTCCCAGAATTCCTGGGCCAGGATGGGGAATGACAGCCCTTTTATGACCTATGGACTTCAATTCCCAGAATTCCTGAGGCCATCCAAAGCATTTAAGAGCATTTATGGCAACCACACAGAACTAAACCACCAGCAAAGTGAAAAGAGGGAATTTACCTTTAATTGCCCGGGTGTTTTCTAGCGGCTTCTGGTTCTCTCTGCCTCTCACTGCAAAGACACGGAAAGGCTGGTTTTAGCAATGGAGGAAAAATTGGGGACTGCAGCTGCAAATACCTGGGAAGACGCCTCCCCAACAGCAGCAAAAGACTTACGACATCACACAGACCCTCCACAACAAAGGGGACGAAATGTCGCCGATGCATCAATAACACCCACAGGTCAAAATCAAAAGAAGGAAATATTAAACTGACAGAGACTGTTTAGAAAAGATGAAAGGCAGTGAGATAAGAGAGCTTTCGATGCTAGGTCGGCACAAAACACAGCAGTACAAATAAGATTGTTAAACTAGATTACGCTTTTCAGACTAGCTCGTTTCAAGAGGGGAGGACTTCCACTTCCAGAATCCCCCAGCCAGCCATGCTTTAAAAGGGGTGGACTTCAATTCCCATAATTCCCCAGCCAGCCTGCTTTAAGAGGGGAGGACCTCCACTTCCAGAATCCCCCAGCCAGCCATGCTTTAAAAGGGGTGGACTTCAATTCCCATAATTCCCCAGCCAGCCTACTTTAAGAGGGGAGGACTTCCACTCCCATAATTCCCCAGCCAGCCTGCTTTAAGAGGGGAGGACCTCCACTTCCAGAATCCCCCAGCCAGCCATGCTTTAAAAGGGGTGGACTTCAATTCCCATAATTCCCCAGCCAGCCTACTTTAAGAGGGGAGGACTTCCACTCCCAGAATTCCCCAGCAGCCATGCTTTAAAAGGGGTGGACTTCAATTCCCAGAATTCCCCAGCCAGCCTACTTTAAGAGGGGTGGACTTCCACTCCCAGAATTCCCCAGCCAGCATGTTTTAAGAGGGGTGGACTTCCACTCCCAGAATTCCCCAGCCAGCCATGCTTTAAGAGGAGAGGACTTCCACTCCCAGAATCCACCAGCCAGCCTGCTTTAAAAGGGGTGGACTTCAATTCCCAGAATTCCTCAGCCAGCATGCTTTAAAAGGGGTGGACTTCAATTCCCAGAATTCCCCAGCTAGCAGGCTTTAAGATGGGTGGACTTCCACTCCCAGAATTCCCCAGCCAGCATGTTTTAAGAGGGGTGGACTTCCACTCCCAGAATTCCCCAGCCAGCCATGCTTTAAGAGGGGTGGGCTTCCACTCCCAGAATTCCCCAGCCAGCATGCTTTAAGAGGAGAGGACTTCCACTCCCAGAATCCACCAGCCAGCAGGCTTTAAGAGGAGAGGACTTCCACTCCCAGAATTCCCCAGCTAGCATGCTTTAAAAGGGGTGGACTTCAATTCCCAGAATTCCCCAGCCAGCAGGCTTTAAGAGGAGAGGACTTCCACTCCCAGAATCCACCAGCCAGCAGGCTTTAAGATGGGTGGACTTCCACTCCCAGAATTCCCCAGCCAGCATGCTTTAAGAGGAGAGGACTTCCACTCCCAGAATTCCCCAGCCAGCATGCTTTAAAAGGGGTGGACTTCAATTCCCAGAATTCCCCAGCCAGCAGGCTTTAAGAGGAGAGGACTTCCACTCCCAGAATTCCCCAGCTAGCATGCTTTAAAAGGGGTGGGCTTCCACTCCCAGAATTCCCCAGCCAGCAGGCTTTAAGATGGGTGGACTTCCACTCCCAGAATTCCCCTGCCAGCCATCCTTTAAGAGGGATGGACTTCCACTCCCAGAATTCCCCAGCCAACATGCTTTAAGATGGGTGGACTTCCACTCCCAGAATTCCCCTGCCAGCCATCCTTTAAGAGGGGTGGACTTCCACTCCCAGAATTCCCCAGCCAGCATGTTTTAAGAGGGGTGGACTTCCACTCCCAGAATTCCCCAGCCAGCCATGCTTTAAGAGGAGAGGACTTCCACTCCCAGAATCCACCAGCCAGCCTGCTTTAAAAGGGGTGGACTTCAATTCCCAGAATTCCTCAGCCAGCATGCTTTAAAAGGGGTGGACTTCAATTCCCAGAATTCCCCAGCTAGCAGGCTTTAAGATGGGTGGACTTCCACTCCCAGAATTCCCCAGCCAGCATGTTTTAAGAGGGGTGGACTTCCACTCCCAGAATTCCCCAGCCAGCCATGCTTTAAGAGGGGTGGGCTTCCACTCCCAGAATTCCCCAGCCAGCATGCTTTAAGAGGAGAGGACTTCCACTCCCAGAATCCACCAGCCAGCAGGCTTTAAGAGGAGAGGACTTCCACTCCCAGAATTCCCCAGCTAGCATGCTTTAAAAGGGGTGGACTTCAATTCCCAGAATTCCCCAGCCAGCAGGCTTTAAGAGGAGAGGACTTCCACTCCCAGAATCCACCAGCCAGCAGGCTTTAAGATGGGTGGACTTCCACTCCCAGAATTCCCCAGCCAGCATGCTTTAAGAGGAGAGGACTTCCACTCCCAGAATTCCCCAGCCAGCATGCTTTAAAAGGGGTGGACTTCAATTCCCAGAATTCCCCAGCCAGCAGGCTTTAAGAGGAGAGGACTTCCACTCCCAGAATTCCCCAGCTAGCATGCTTTAAGAGGGATGGACTTCCACTCCCAGAATTCCCCTGCCAGCCATCCTTTAAAGAGGGATGGACTTCCACTCCCAGAATTCCCCTGCCAGCCATCCTTTAAGAGGGATGGACTTCCACTCCCAGAATTCCCCAGCCAGCATCCTTTAAGATGGGTGGACTTCCACTCCCAGAATTCCCCAGCCAGCCATCCTTTAAGAGGGATGGACTTCCACTCCCAGAATTCCCCAGCCAGCATGTTGCTAAAGTTGAGAAACATTAGTTGAAAGCCATCAAATCTGGATCATTCAACAGCAGCTTCCAAAAATCATGTGAAGGGCTTCCCCATAAGCCTGTTATTTATTTAAAAAGCTAACTTGGGACTATCTTAAGTTGTGCTATAGTTCCTCCCATTTCGCTAGAGAGAGAGAGAGGGAGGAGAGAGAGAGGAGAGAAAGAAAGAAAAGAGAGAGGGAAAGAGCGAGAGAGAAAGAGGGAAAGTGAGAGGGGGGAAAGAGAGAGAGAGAGAGGAGGGAGGAGAGAAGGAAAGAAAGGGGGAGGGAGGGAGGGAGAGAGATGCTAAGCATAATTCTGTTCCCTTATATCACTTCCTCATCCTATAAAAACAACACTGAAGTCACTAAAGAAATTGGGGCTGAATTTTCCTCCTCCTGCTTCATCCTCCTATCCTCTCATCCTCTCCTTCCCTCTCCAGATCCTAAGGCTGTGCACTGGCTATACATTCTCTTCTTTCAATTCCATTTCCAAACCTGAGCATTTGGGGAGGGGGCTGCGCCGTGAGGGAGGAGACGCCGAAGAAGTAAACAACTAAGCAAGGCATCCATTGTTGACCATCTCAAGATAGCAACTTCCCTCCGACGGGGGTTGGGGAGGGCGGCTGTACCAACCCCACTCCTTACTTCGGACATCACCCGCTGTTCTGGCTGTCCAAAAACCCGGAAAAAAGGCACCTGGGACATCTAGTATAGGAGCGCTAGAGACTTCACTTCCGTCTGCGGCCGGATTGTTTGCAACGGAAACCAAAGACCACAAATGCTTCTAAGTGGCCTTGAAGCTCCCTTTTCAACTGTCACCATTCCGACCGGCCAACTGAATTATGTCCATTCTAGTAGCTGATGAGAAATCCAGAGTTTTCCTCCTACCTCCTAACTCTGCTTTCCTTTTATACAATACAATAGCAGAGTTGGGAGGGACCTTCGAGGTCTTCTAGTCCAACCCCCTGCCTAGGCAGGAAACCCTATACCGTTTCAGATAAATGGCTATCCAACATCTTTTTAAAGACTTCCAGTGTTGGGACATTCACAACTTCTGGAGGCAGGTAGTTCCACTGATTCATTGTTCTAACTGTCAGGAAATTTCTCCTCAGTTCTAGGTTGCTTCTCTCCTTGATTAGTTTCCACCCATTGCTTCTTGTTCTACCCTCAGGTGCTTGGAGAATAGTTTGACTCTCTCTTCTTTGGGGCAACCCCTGAGATATTGGAAGTGCTATCCTGTCTATCTTGGTCCTTCTTTCTATTAAACTAGACATCCCCAGTTCCTGCAACCGTTCTTCGTATGTTTTAGCCTCCAGTCCCCTAATCCTCTTTGTTGCTCTTCTCTGCACTCTTTCCAGAGTCTCCACATCTTTTCTACATCGTGGCGACCAAAACTGAATGCAAATATTCCAAGTGTGGCCTTCCCAAGGCATTATAAAGTGGTATTAACCATTCACGTGATCTTGATTCTCTCCCTCTGTTGATGCAGCCTAGGACTGTGTTGGCTTTTTTGGCAGCTGCTGCACACGGCTGGCTCATATTTAAGCGGTTGTCCACTAGGACTGTTTTATGTTGACACTTTCTGACCAGAATTTCAAGAGCTGATATTCGGACGTTTCAGACCCGTTTGGGTGAACTGGTAACGGTGACCTTCGGATGAGCCAGGTGGGCCAGCCCCTCGCCCACCTGCCCAGGCTCTATGCTGTCCTATTTATCCAAGTTTTCTAAGCCATGTGCATGCGTGCAAGCCGTGCATGAGAGCAAAGCGCATGCGCAGAGGTGTCCACGGTCATGAAGCGGCGGTAAATTTATGTGAAACCTAAGAGCTCCCCGGATAATAAGCCCAATGGGTCTTTTGAGCTCATGCGCTAAAATAAGCCCTCCCCCCCAAAAAATATTGCAATACAGCAGCGGCCATGAAGTGACCACGCTCGCCGCCTCCTGCACCTCAAAAATAATAAGGCCTCCCCGAAAAGAAGGCCAAGCGCTTATTTGGGGAGATTAAAAGAAAATAAGACCCTGTCTTATTTTCGGGGAAACATGGTATATACATCCCCTCCAGAAGTACCAGAGATAAAAATGCTTGAAAGCACAGGGATATTCTTTGGGGATTGGCTTTGTCTTTCATTCAGAAATAGCAAACCAGCGAAAGTCTTAAGCCAGGGGTGTCCAAACTTGGCAACTTTAAGACTTGTGGACTTCAACTCCCAGAATTCCCCAGCCAGCTGGCTGGGGAATTCTGGGAGTTGAAGTCCACAAGTCTTAAAGTTGCCAAGTTTGGACACCCCTGGCTTAAGCATTTCATTTTCTTTAATGGCATTGATTAGCCCTTGGGCCATATGATCAAAGTGCAGAGTTCCAGAAACGGATTATTCTCGAAATTTGATAAGAGCAATTTAAAACGGCATTGGAATACAAAACAACAGAGTCGGAAGGGACCCTGGAGGTCTTCTAGTCCAACCCCCTGCCTAGGCAAGAAACCCTACACCACTTCAGAGAAATGGTTATGCAATCTCTTCTTAAAAACCTCCTATGTTGGAGCATTTACAACTTCTGGAAGCAAGTCGTTCCACTGATTAATTATCCTCACGGTCAGAAATTTCCTCTTTATTTCCAAGTTGCTTCTCTCCTTGATTAGTTTCCACCCATTGCTTCTTGTTCTGTCCACAGGTGCCTTGGATAATAGTTTGACTCCCTCTTCTTTGTGGCAACCCCTGAGATATTGGAAGACTGCTATCATGTCTCCCCTGGTCCTTCTTTCTCTTAAACTAGACATACCCAGTTCCTGCAACCGTTCTTCATATGTTTTAGTCTCCAGTCCCCTAATCATCTTTCTTGCTCTTCTCTCCTTGATTAGTTTCCACCCATTGCTTCTTGTTCTACCCTCAGGTGCTTTGGAGAATAGTTTGACTCCCTCTTCTTTGTGGCAACCCCTGAGATATTGGAATATTTGTATTATGTCATGCCTAGTCCTTCTGTTTATTAAACTAGACATACCCAGTTCCTGCAACCGTTCTTCATATGTAGAACAAAACACAATTTAAATTGAAATTGGGATAAAATACAGTAATTTAAGATTTAGATAAAATATGATAAAATTGTATTCCAGTCCGTCCGTTTCGCCCTACAATCTACCGCAATCAGTCCCACATATGCCGATCTCAACCAAACCATTTTGCTTAAGTACCTGTGCTGCGTTAAATGTGATTTTCAGACTCTTCGCACATAAGGGTAAGTGGTTTTGATGTGGGGATGCCAATGGGTCCTTCGTTTGGCATTTAGACCGGGGTACCTGTCTCTTAGGGACGCGGTGGCTCAGTGGCTAAGATGCTGAGCTTGTCGGTCAGAAAGGTCGGCAGTTTGGAGGTTCGAATCCCTAGCGCTGCATAATGGAGTGAGCTCCTATGACTTGTCCCAGCTTCTGCCAACCTAGCAGTTCGAAAGCACGTAAAAAATGCAAGTAGAAAATAAGAACCACCTTTGGTGGGAAGGAAACAGCGTTCCGGGTGCCTTCGACTTTGAGTCATGCTGGCCACATGACCACAGAGACGTCTTCAGACTGCGCTGGCTCTTCGGCTTTGAAGCAGAGATGAGCACCGCCCCCTAGAGTCAGGAACGACTAGCACATATGTGCGAGGGGAACCTTTATCTTTACATGCCTCTCCCCTTCTGATACAGGCAAAAATCAAATAGGATGTGAGCCAAGTCTTCTACCTCTGCCGCTCTGCAGATGCAGAGATGTCCATTGTAGGGTACAGAATGGAATCTCCCATATGTCACCCTTGTCTTAAGCAATTACTGTATTTTTCGGAGTATAAGACGCACCTTTTCCCCTCAAAAAAGAGGCTGAAAATCTGGCTGCGTCTTATACACTGGATACAGCATTTTTGGCCTCCCGAAACCCTGCCCCTTCACCAAAAATGGCCATGCAGAGCCTTTGGGAGGCTTCCAGAGTGCTCCTGGGGGCTGGGGAGGGCAGAAATGACCGAAAAATGGGCCATTTTTGGCTCCTTTTTGCTCCCCCCACAGGAGCACTCTACAAACCTCCTAAGGCTGGGAGTTGAAGTCCACAAGTCTTAAAGTTGCCAAGTTTGGACACCCCTGTCCTAAGGGCTATTCATCCATTTTTTTGGGGGGGGGGGGAACCGGGGCCGTTTTTGGGAGGTTTGCAGAGTGCAAAAACTTTTTTTTTATTTGGCTCTTCAAAACCTTGGTGCGTCTTCTACTCTGAAAAATACGGTAAAAAAAAAAAAGAGGATAATTCTCGGAAGGCAAGATTACAATAATGACGGGTGTATGCAAATATTTGCTGCTACGGGTTACGTAGGAAGGAGAAACGCTCTCCAGGCTTTAAATTGCAGGGAGTCACATGACTCCCGGGTCACATGATCACATTTTGGCAATGGGCAACTGGCCCAAATCAACAGCTACCTCTAGTCCTCGACTTACGACAGTTCATTTAGTTACGGCGTCAGCGGGGGGGGGGAAAAGTGCTGTTTTTTTCCACAGTTACCACCTTTGTAGCATTCCCCATAATCACGTGATCAAAATTCAGGTGCTTGGCAACTGTTCCATACTTATGACCGTCGTGTGTTGTCTACTTTTGCGACTGCCTGACAAGCGAAGTCAATGGGGGAAGCCAGATTCACTCGACAACCATGTTAGAAGCTTAACAAACTGCAGCGATTCCCTTTAGAAAAGTGACAAGGAAAGTCGTAAAATGGGGCACAACCCATTTAACAACTGTCTCACTTAACAACCGAAATGTTGGGCTCAATTGTGATCGTAGGTCGAGGGACATGATTAAGTGAATCCAGCTTCCCCATTGACTTTGCTTGTCAGAAGTTGGAAGTGGTGTAGGGTTTCCTGCCTAAGCAGTGGGTTGGACTAGAAGACCTCTAAGGTCCCTTCCAACTCTTGTTATATTATTCTATTCTGCCAGTTCGGTTGCGACCTTTTGACAAGCAAAGACAATGGGGAAGCCAGATTCACTTAACAGCCTTGCGACTGCCTTAACAACGGCAGTGATTCGCTTAATAACTGTGGCAAGAAAGGTTGTAAATTCGGACAAAACACACTTAGCAACGTAAATTTTGGGTCTCCATTGAGGCCGTAGGTTGAGGACATGTAGTAGTCTCCAGAGCAGTATTTTTCAACACATTTCAGATGGTTGGATTTCAACTCCCAGAATTCTCCCACGGCTGACTAGGGAATTCTGGAAATTGAAGTCTGGGGAATTCTGGGAATTGAAGTCTGGGGAATTCTGGAAGCTGAAGTCTGGGGAATTCTGGGAGCTGAAGTCTGGGGAATTCTGGGAACTGAAGTCTGGGGAATTCTGGGAATTGAAGTCTGGGGAATTCTGGGAATTCAAGTCTGGGGAATTCTGGGAATTCAAGTCTGGGGAATTCTGGGAATTGAAGTTCTGGGGAATTCTGGGAATTGAAGTTCTGGGGAATTCTGGGAATTGAAGTCTGGGGAATTCTGGGAATTGAAGTCTGGGGAATTCTGGGAGCTGAAGTCTGGGGAATTCTGGGAGCTGAAGTCCGGGGAATTCTGGGAGCTGAAGTCTGGGGAATTCTGGGAATTGAAGTCTGGGGAATTCTGGGAGCTGAAGTCTGGGGAATTCTGGGAATTGAAGTCTGGGGAATTCTGGGAGCTGAAGTCCACCCATCTTAAGAGAGAGGTTGAGATTGAAAAATACCGCTTTGGAATTTGGGTTTATTCCTCAAAAATAGATTTTTTGCACCCTGGAATTTAGCAAGTAGATTTTAAGCAAGAGAAGCGCCTCTTCCCCCAAGGCGAATTCTATAAATATAAATCATATCTGGAAATTTTGCAGATTGACCTGACGGATTTTTCCAAGTGAGAGACGTCTCCTTGTTCCAAACGTAGGGAGTTCCCAGACGTGGCCAGCTGTGTTTTCACAAGGTGTGTCAAACCAACAGCGCGGCAAAGATTGTGTACTCCTGTACTACAAGCGTAAACTTTTTTAAAACTCCATGTCTGCCTTTCCTGCTGGAAAGAAAATTGCCATAGGACACAATACAGGGAAGTCCTCAACTTACAAGCATCCGTTGAGTGACCGGTTTGAAGTTACAACGGCATTGGAAGAGGTGACTTGTGCTCCTTTTTCACCCTTAACGACCGTCGGAGCATCCCAAGAGTCACATAATCAACGTTTGGACTTTTGGCACCTGCCTCATATTTATGACGGTCGCAGCGTCCCGGGGGTCACGTGATCCCCTTTTGCGCCCTTCGGACAAGCAAAGTCGATGGGGAAACTGGATTCACTTAGCAACCGTGTGGCTTACTTAGCAAACAGAAGTGATTCACTTAACAACGGCGGCAAGAAAGGTCGCGAATGGGGGGCGGGACAAATATCTCGCTTAGTAACAGAAATGTTGGGCTCAAGTGTAAATTGCCTGCGTGGAGGGAACTCTCTAGCTGTTGCGTTGATCACAACGCATTTCATTGTGAATTTTAACGGATGCATTAATTCCGCTTTCTTGTCCTCCTGTGTGAACTTCTTATCTGTCATTGAAATGAGTCATTAACCGTGCCAGGTGCAAAAAGCAGGATAGTCCTACCTCTGCAGGTATGGTGGGCCTAATATGTTACCTACCGTATTTTTCAGAGTATAAGACGCACCGGAGTATAAGACGCTATTCCTCATTCCTCCCCCTCCCCCTCCGTTCTGTAAAATCCCACTCCCTTCTAGTCCTGAAGATGTTACCTAGTTGGGTCATGAAACGTCTGCAAGAAAATAACCGAGCTCAGAGAATACCACACAGTCATACTACTATTACTACTACTTTCCCCCCACCTCCTCCTCCATTCTGCAAATCAGTCCCTTTTAATACTGATGACGTTACCTAGTTGGGTCATGAAACGTCTACAAGAAAACTAGAGAGCATCAAGCACTTCTCAATCCTCCCCTCCCCTTTCCTACACCTCTTTCTCCGCCTGCTACCCCACTTCTCCTCCTCCTCCTCTATTCTGCAAATTACGCTCCCTTCTGGTATTGATGACGTGACCTAGTTGGGTCATGAAACGTCTGCAAGGAAACAACCAGAGAGCACCAAGGACCTCTCATTCCTCTTCCTCCTCCCCTCTTCCCCTTCCTTTCTCCTCCTCCTCCATTCTGCAAATCACACTCCCTTCTAGCACTGATGATATTACCTAGTTGGGTCATGAAACGTCTGCAAGGAAACAACTGAGCTCAAAGAGCACCAAGGACCCCACAGTCGTCCTCCTCCTCCCCATTCCCATCCCCATCCTCACTATAAACGTTTAACCCTTCTAGCATTGATGGCGTTACCTAGTTGGGTCATGAAACGCCTGCAAGGAAACGACAAAGCTCATAGAGCACGAAGGGGTCCACAGTTCAGGACCTACGCACAGGCCTGGCCGTGAGACCAAGGGGAGCTTGTAACCAAGGCCTCCACTTCTGAAATCACACAACAGCTTCCCTCTTGAAAAACTGGTTCTGAGGACGTGTAAGGTGATTTACCTTCCTTCTGGCTGAGTCAAGAGGAAGAAAATATCCAGCCGCTCAGCTGATAATTCCTCAGAGGTGTGTTTCACACTTAACACCCACACAAACCTCGACCTTGCAAGACGCAAAGGAATTCGACAATCACACCCAGAGCATTCAGCAGGGACACATATAATTGGGGTTGGGGGGGAGGGAGGGAGAGGCTTAAACACATGTTTTCCAAAGGAGAAATATGAACCATCAATCGTCTCCCTGAAGTGGAATAGAGGCAAATCCCCGACTTACGACAACGGAGCCCAACATTTCTGTTGCTAAGCGAGACAGTGGTTAAGCGTGTTTCTCCCCCTTTTTACGACCTTTCTTGCCACCGCTGTTAAGTGAAGCACTGCAGTTGTTAAGTCGCTAACACAGTTGTTGAGGGAATCTGGCTTCCATATTGATTTTGCTTGCTGTGAAGTCGCAAAAGGGAATCGCGTGGCCTTGGGACCCTGCCACTGTCATAAATACGAGTCAGTTGCCAAGCATACGCATTTTGAATCACGTGGCCATGGGGATGATGCAGTGGTCGTTAAGTGTGAAAGACGGTCTTTTTTTTCAGGGCTGCTGTATCTTTGAACAGTCACTAAATGAATTGTTCTTAAGTCCAGAACTACTTGTAGGCTTAATAAAACCAAAGTCTTTCTCTAATTATTACAAAACATACTATTTCTTTACAAACCAACCAAGTTATCCTTATCATCTAGTCCATCAATGAACTGATAGCATTGAATGCTATCCACTGACTGGATAGCCATTTGTCTGAAGAGGTATAGGGTTTCCTGCCTAGGCAGGGGGTTGGACTAGGCGACCTCCAAGGTCCCTTCCAACTCTGTTATTCTATTCTATTTATCAACTTTTAATACAATTCTGTCCTGCAGACCAGATATAGTGCACAGGTACAGTATATAGGTGGTACCTTCCTCAATAGTAGTAACTGTGAGAGGGATCTTGGAGTCCTAGTGGACAACCATTTAAATAGGAGCCAGCTGTGTGCAGCAGCTGCCAAAAAAGCCAACACAGTTCTAGGCTGCATCAACAGAGGGAGAGAATCAAGATCACGTGAAGTGTTCATACCACTTTATAAGGCCTTGGTAAGGCCACACTTGGAATCCTGCATTCAGTTTTGGTCACCACGATGTAGAAAAGATGTGGAGACTCTAAAAAGAGTGCAGAGAAGAGCAACAAAGAGGATGAGGGGACTGGAGACTAAAACATAGGAAGAACGGTTGCAGGAAGTGGGTAGGTCTAGTTGAATGAAAAGAAGGACTAGGGGAGACATGATAGCAGTCTTCCAATATCTCAGGGGTTGCCCCAAAGAAGAGGGAGTCAAGCTATTCTCCAAGGCACCTGAAAGTAGGACAAGAAGCAATGGGTGGAAACTAATCAAGGAGAGAAGCAACTTAGAACTGAGGAGAAACTTCCTGACAGTGAGAACAATTAATCAGTGGAACAGAAATTGCCTCCAGAAGTTGTGAATGCCCCAACACTGGAAGTCTTTAAGAAGATGTTGGATAGCCATTTGTCTGAAACGGTATAGGGTTTCCTACCTAGGCAGGGGGTTGGACTAGAAGACCTCCAAGGTCCCTTCCAACTCTGCTATTCTATTCTATATCTTATCCTCGCCGCTGCCTTGGAAAAGCTGCACTGAGGAACTTCTGTTAATATGAACCCAGAGTCAACATTATCTGAGGCTAAAACTTCCTGTGTCTTGACACCGAAAGGAAAAAAAAGTTTAACTAGGGCACCGGCTGACTTGTGAAAGCAAAACTGATATCTTTGCTCCACCCTGACCCTGTTCTGAATCTTTTCTTTTGCACTAATGGAACTGACTGCCAAAAATTAGCTGGTTTTAGCTTTCAATGGTGCTCTGAGAGCTTCCTTCAGAGAAGAGTCCACAAAATATCCCTTTTTTCTCCTTTGCCTGATGGGTTATTAGTTATATATAACAGAATTGGAAGGGAACTTAAAGATCTTCTATCTAGTCCAACCCCCCCTGCTCAAGCAGGAGACTCATTTCAGAAAAGTGGGTGTCCAGTCTTTCTTTAAAAACCTCCAGTAATGGAGCAGCCAGAAACTTCTGGAGGCAACTTCTGTTCCACTGATTAATTGTTCTGACTGTCAGGAAGTTTCTCCTCAGTTCTAAGTTGCTTCTCTCCTTGATTAGTTTCCACCCATTGCTTCTTGTTCTGCCCTCAGGTGCCTTGGAGAATAATTTGACTCCCTCTTCTTTGTGGCAACCCCTGAGATATTGGAAGGCTGCTATCATGTCTCCCCTAGTCCTTCTTTCTCTTAAGCTAGACGTACCTAGTTCCTGCAACCGTTCTTCATGTTTTAGTCTCCAGTCCCCTAATCCTCTTTGTTGCTCTTCTCTGCACTCTTTCTAGAGTCTCCACATCTTTTTTACATCGTGGCGACCAGAACTGAATGCAGGATTCCAAGTGTGGCCTTACCAAGGTCTTGTAAAGTGGTATTAACTCTTCACGTGATCTTGATTCTCTCCCTCTGTTGATGCAGCCTAGAACTACCGTGTTTCCCCGAAAATACGACATGACCTGAATCTAAGCCATGCCAGATTTTCGCGGTGGGCAAAAATATAAACCCTCTCCTGAAAATAAGCCCTAGTGAAGGGGTGGGCTTAGCCAGAACAGGGGGCAGCCCTTCCCTTCCCCGGTCACCTCAGGGCTTCTTGGCCCCTTAATCGGATCAGTTGGGCCGCTCCGTTCACAAAACAGCTGATTCGTGGGTGCCGCTCAGGCCTCTGCCTCCTGCAAGCGCCGGTCGCTTTTGCAGCCAATTGCAACACAACCCAAATGCCTCATGCCCTTCTTGCCTAACGGTGACAGTCACAGCTCGCAATTCCGTCCACGGAGCAGGAAAAGAAGGCATGGAAATCAATGCACCTGGGACATCGGAAGAAGCCCTGCAAGGAGACCAAAGTTCAGGAAATCTCTCCCCCCCCCAACCTGCAAATCGTCCTTTCAAAGAGGAGTTTCACCAGGATGAAGGTGACACAAACGTCGCCTTCAGCCACCTCTTCGTCCTGGTGAAACTCCTCTTTGAAAGGACGATCTGCAGGTGGTGGGGGAGATTTCCTGCACTTCGGCAGCAGCGTCTCCTCACAGGGCTTCTTTCGATGTCCCAAGTGTATGGATTTTAATGCCTAGAGGAGGTAGGAGCTTCTCACCTGCATATTCACATTGAAGGCTCAAAATGGGGCGAATGGCTTGAAAATGGGGAGGGAGATATTCCTGCCTCTTCTCCCTGTTCTGAAGATCAGCACAGACTGAGAACAGGATAAGAGAAGAAATCCCCCCTCCCCATTTTCAAGGGGTTTGCAAAAACACCCCATTCCAAGCCTTCACATAATCCAGGATTGAAGGCATGCGGGCGGGAGGATTTTGTCTCTTATCCTGTTTTCAGTCTGTGACCTTCAGGAACGGGGAGAGGCAGGAATATCCCCCTCCATATTTTCAAAAGGTTTGCAAAAACGTTCCATTTTGAGCCTTCAGCATATTGCAGGATTGAAGGCTCGGAATGAGGCATTTTTGCGAACGGCTTGAAAATGGGGATGGGAGATTTTCCTTCCTCTTACTCTGTTCTGAAGCTGAGCACAGACTCAGAATAGGATAAGAGGCAAAATCCCCCCACCCCTTTTTCCTGGCAATCGTCCTTTCCTTGGGATCTCAGCACAGATGCACATCCCCCAAATGCTCTATCCGAAGCCTTCTCTGCTCCCAAGGAAAGGATGGTGTGTATGTTTGTGTGTGTGTGTGTGTGAGATCCCTAACCACCCACCCCCCCTCCCCCACCCACCCTCCCGCAAGGCAGCCACATCCCTCCACTAACCTGCTTTCCTGCTCCATTCTCCACTGCCAGTGCAGGGCAAGAAAAGTAGTTTGTGGGGCTACTTCCAACTTCGCAAGATCTTTTTTTTTTTTTTTTTTTTGCGAGAACTTGGAAGGTATTTTCTGGAATTTTTTTTAATCATAGGCACAGTCTACTTTTCTTTTCTTTTTTATTGAAAAAGTTTTATACAAACAAATTTTCCCCCTTTTAACCCCCCCCCACCATACAGTGTAAATCACATACAGATACTATGCCCCCTCCCCTCCCCCCAACCCCCCCAAAAAATTTCTCATTCAAATATTATAACAAATACTTTACCCCCTCCCCTCCCCGTCTTAAAGTAGATTACTCATTCACATATTGTACCCCCTCACCTCCCAACAATCATAATATAAGTTTCTCTTAAAGTAACAATAGCCCATTAATCCCATCTTCTAAGTTAATTAAACATATATAAATCATAATATAAATTTCTCTTAAAATAACAATATTTCATTAATCCCATCTTCTAGTTTAATTATGCATATATATTACCCCACCCTCCACCCTAACCCACCCCCACCTCCCACTCAAACCCCCCCCCTGACTTCCGCTATACACCACTCTAACAATTCCAAGCATCCCATGTATTATTTACTCGAATCATCTATCAGTCTAAACATTCTTACCTAAAGGCTACATAATACCTCCTAGTCTGGTATTTATTCTGTATATATTCAATCCATTTTACCCAATCCATTTTACCCATGGGGAATGGGCACAGTCTACTTTTCTTGTCCTGCATATGGAGCTGGAAAGCAAGTTAGTGAAGGGATGTGGCTGCCTTGGAGGGGGAAGAGCCCCCCGCGAGGCCAGAACAGCCCAGTTCTGCAGCCAGCAAGCAGGGCAGGCGAAGGCAAGGATGCCAGGAGAAGTTGGGTCATTGTGGCCGCAGGCAAGCAGAGGGTGGGACGGAGAGGGTGGGGCTGGTGGGCTTGCTGCTTCCTGCACCTGAAACATAATAAGCCCTCCCCCTCCAATAAGCCCAAGGCCATATTTCATGGGTCAAAAAATATAAGACCCTGTCGTATTTTCGGGGAAACACGGTATGTTGGCTTTTTTGGCAGCTGCTGCAAACGGCTGGCTCCTATTTAAATGGTTCTCCACTAGGACTCCAAGATCCCTTTCACAGTTACTACTGTTGAGTAAGGTACCACCTATTTTATACCTATGCATTTGTTCCTTCTTGCCTAAGTGTGTAGAACCTTATTTTTCTCACCACTCAATTTCATTTTTCCTTTATTTAAGTCCCTTAAAAACTTTGCACAACATCCACCCTAAGTGGATGACACAAATATTTTTGGAATTAAAAGAGGGTAGGCCTTCAAAGGGAATGTCATTCGACCAGCTTCAGACGGTACACACAGAACTGCCGCAGTACAAGACCAAGACTTACAGAGAGTCCTCAACTTACAACCAGCCACTTAGCAACCATTCAAAGTTGTGACGGACGCTGGGGAAAAAAAACCTACGTATGACCTGTGTATAAGGGCTGGAGGGGGGAGGCTTTCCCGGGGTCACGTGGCATTTTGGGAGCTTGGCAGCCAGTTTGCAATTACGGCCGTTTGCAGCATCCTGGAGTAGGATGACCACGTTTTCCATTTTTGCCAGAAATCCATGTTTACATCCATGGCAAAGAATGGGTTCACTTAGTGACTGCAGCGTTCACTCATTTAGCCACAGGATTTGCTTTTCAACGTATGCACTTAACGACTGCCACATAATAGGTTGTAAAATTGGGCACTTTGTGTTGCAGCAACAGCTCCAAAAAAAAAGCCAACGCAATCCTAAACTGCATTAACCAAGGGATGCAATCAAGATCAAGGGAGGTACTAATATCACTTTATAAAGCCTTAGTAAGGCCACACCTAGAGTACTGCATCCAGTTTTGGTCACCACACTATATAAAAAGATGTTGAGGCTCTAGAAAGAGTGCAGAGAAGAGCAACCAGGGTGATGAGGGGACTGGAGGCCCAAAACATTCGATGAATGCTTGCAGGAACTGGGCGTGGCTAGTCTAAGGAAGAGAAGGACCAGGGGAGACAGGATAACAATCTTCCAATATTTGAGGGGCTGTCCCAGAGAGGAGGGGGTCAAGCTCTTCTCCAAAGCCCCTGAAGGCTGGATAAGGAATAATAGATGGAAACTGAACAAGGAGAGATTCCAGCTAGAAATAAGGAGGAATTTTCTGACAGTGAGAACAATCAACCCATGGAACAAAAGTTGCTTTCGGAAGTTGTGGGAGCTTCATCCCTGGAAGCTTTCAAAAAGAGACTGGAGTGCCATTGATCAGAAATTGTGACCTAAAAGATCCCTTCTAACTCTGTTAATCTGCTTAGTAATGACCATCATGATTGACGACTGTAATTAAGGGCTAAATCACAGTTGTAAATCGAGAACTGCCTGCACTGCCAATCTTGGTTTAATCCCGGTCATTGAAAAGCTAACCCAGATGCAAAAATCTTAACGGTGCACCTTGAAAGCAACCAAGCTAATAATTTCGTCTGCTGGAAAGAGACTCATCAAAACTCTCTTCTTAACACATCAGGCAAAGTTTTGGGGATTGTGGATTTGCACATAAAGGAAGGGATGTTGTCCTTGTGCATCACCCTTAACAGGAAGATTTCACACTCTGGGGAAAAAGGAATCTGAAAAAATGGAAAACCTTACAGCTGGCATCTGTGGAATTTGGCTTAAAGGTTTGCTTATTATCCGGGCCAAAGGGTGGGAACAGGCACAAAATATGGAGGTTTTTTTTCCCCCTGCCGCACCTAGAAGTTCTGTTTTTCAACACATGATTTTGACAGAGGGGAAGAATTCCAGCATGACGCCTTTGACTGATCAGTGGAGAAATAAATAAGTCTCCCAAGGCTTGAAATCAACAGATCATCCATGCAAATCTAAAATACGCATGGAAACGAGATCCTCTACCCCAGTTTTTCTCAACCGTGGCAAATTTAAGGGGGGGAGGGTAAATTCCCCATCCAGCATGCTTTAAGAGGGGTGGGCTTCCTCTCCCAGAATTCCCCAGCCAGAATGCTTTAAGAGGGGTGGACTTCCACTCCCAGAATTCCCCAGCCAGCATGCTTTAAGAGGGATGGACTTCCACTCCCAGAATTCCCCAGCTATCAGGCTTTAAGAGGGGAGGACTTCCACTCCCAGAATTCCCCAGCTATCAGGCTTTAAGAGGGGTAGACTTCCACTCCCAGAATTCCCCAGCCAGCATGCTTTAAGAGGGATGGACTTCCACTCCCAGAATTCCCCAGCCAGAATGCTTTAAGAGGGATGGACTTCCACTCCCAGAATTCCCCAGTCAGCATGCTTTAAGAGGGATGGACTTCCACTCCCAGAATTCCCCAGCCAGCATCCTTTAAGAGGGGTAGACTTCCACTCCCAGAATTCCCCAGCCAGCATGCTTTAAGAGGGGAGGGCTTCCACTCCCAGAATTCCCCAGCCAGCAATGCTTTAAGAGGGGAGAACGTTCACTCCCAGAATCCCCCAGCCAGCAGGGAAACTGCAATTTTGCAGTTCAAATCTCACTAGGCTCAAGGTTGACTCAGCCTTCCATCCTTCCGAGGTGGGTCAAATGAGGAGCCAGATTGTTAGGGGCAAGATGGCTGATTCTGTAAACCGCTTAGAGAGGGCTGTATAAGCACTGTGAAGCGGCATATAAGTCTAAGGGCTATTGCTATGACGTGACCTTGGGACGCTACAAGCATCATAAACATGAGTCTGTAGTCAAGCGTCTGAATTTTGACTCCTATGGCGTTGGGGATGCTACATTGGTCGTCGGTGTGAAAAACGACCAGAAGTCACTTTTTCAGGACCGTCATATCTTGGAATGGTCACTAAACGAACTATTCCCTGAAATATCTATTGGCCGGCAAGAGTATTTTCCCCCTCCCTGTGTGGCTCATATTTCTTTGCGTAGTCATCTCTGCCTTTGCTTTTAAGACTGGCCTTTCTCTCTGGGGTTGAAGCTCCCGGCTTTTAAAATATTATGGGATGCTCTGCTAGGTTCATCAGCTTTTCAGAAAGCTCCAAAGGCTCATTTCCCTGAACCCCTGAAGTGATTTGAAATTGGGATTTAAGCCACTGAGTTGGCTCTGTTAACTTTTGCACTGTTTGGGTTTTAACCTTCGACTTGATAAATGTTTTATTCCTTGCACATCAGCACACCTTGGAAGGAAGGGAGGGAGGGAGGGAGGGAAGAGAGGGAGGGAAAGGAGGGAGGGAGGGAAGATAAGGAAGGGGAAGGGAGGAAGGAAGGAAGGAAGGCAGACAGAAAGTGATGGAGAAGGAAGGAAGGCAGTGATGGAAAAGGAAGGAAGGAAGGAAGGCAGTGATGGAGGAAGGAAGGAAGGAAGGAAGGAAGGAAGGAAGGAAGGAAGGAAGGAAGGAAGGAAGGCAGGCAGTGATGGGGAAGGAAGGAAGGAAGGCAGAAAGTGATGGAGAAGGAAAGAAGACAGTGATGGGGAAGGAAGGAAAGCAGTGATGGAGAAGGAAGGAAGGAAGGAAGGAAGGAAGGAAGGAAGGAAGGAAGGAAGGAAGGAAGGAAGGAAGGAAGGCAGGCAGTGATGGAGAAGGAAGGAAGGAAGGGAGGAGTTCATTGTTTTCTCATCCACTTGTCTTCAAGGAGTTCAGAGCTATTTAACCAATTCACACAAGGTTTACCCTCAAGGGGAAACTAAAGGAAAAAAAGCTTTCGTCATTCATATGTATAATAGAATGAGTTGGAAGGGACCTTGGAGGTCTTCTAGTCCAACCCCCTGCTCAGGCAGGAAACCTTATACCAGCACTGGAGAATATTTTCGCCACCATGCCAAAAAGGGGGCTCCTGCGCCAATGGTGGGATTCAATTTTTTTTGCTACTGGTTCTGTTGCTGTGGCTTGGTGGGCGTGGCAGAGGAAGGTTACTGCAAAATCCCCATTCCCTCCGGATCAGCTGGGACTCAGGAGGCAGAGAATAGATGGGAGGGGGGAGAACCTGCTGAATGCCACCTCTGGCGTGCACGCTGCAAACCAGAAGGGGAGATAACCGCCACACACATGCGGGCCGGGAAACTGCGCATCCAGTTTCCATCATGCACATGTGCACCGGTTGCCTGGTCTTTTCGGTTTCTGGTGTGCGTGCGCATGCGAAAACCAGCTGGCCGCCACACGAGTGCCCCAGAAACCAGAAGACCAGGAGTACGGTGTGTGCATGCGCTCCTCCAGTTTCCAGCACTCCCGCATGCACGAAAACCAGCTGGCCGACACACAGGCATATGCTGAAACCTGGAAGAGCAATGGGTGACGGCTCATGTACCCAGAGAGATGGCTTTGCGTGTCATAGGTTCCACAAAAAGGCCTTATACCGTTCCAGACAAATGCTCGTACAAGCTCTTCTTAAAGACTTCCAGTGTTGGGGCATTCACAACTTCTGGAGGCAACTTCTGTTCCACTGATTCATTGTTCTAACTGTTGGGAAATTTCTCCTCAGTTCTAGGTTGCTTCTCTCCTTGATTAGTTTCCACCCATTGCTTCTTGTTCTGCCCTCAGGTGCCTTGGAGAATAGTTTGACTCCCTCTTCTTTGTGGCAACCCCTGAGATATTGGAAGACTGCTATCATGTACTCCCCTGGTCCTTCTTTCTCTTAAGCTAAACATTCCCAGTTCCTGCAACCGTTCTTCATATGTTTTAGTCTCCAGTCCCCTAATCATCTTTCTTGCTCTTCTCTCCTTGATTAGTTTCCACCCATTGCTTCTTGTTCTGCCCTCAGGTGCCTTGGAGAATAGTTTGACTCCCTCTTCTTTGGGGCAACCCCTGAGATATTGGAAGACTGCTATCATGTCTCCCCTAGTCCTTCTTTTCATTCCACTAGACATACCTAATTCCTGCAACCGTTCCTCATATGTTTTAGCCTCTAGAATTCTGCAGTTCTCTTAAGAGGACAGCATCAAGAAAAATGGCCTCAGTGACAGCAACCTACAATAAGTAGCATTCTCAACCCAAGTCTCAAAACCCGCAAATGTTACTAACCCACAAAGCAGCCTGTCTGCCTGTTGCCTCCCATTCTGTACCGTTTGTGGGTTACTTGCAAAGCACTTTCTTGCTTCAGGTTGCCTTGAGATGACGCCTCTGGCACCTGAGCCTACAGAGCTGCTTAGAAACCGGCATCGCACCATCTTCCGAGAACAAAAAAAGAAAAAAAGGAGGGAGAAAAAGGAACTTAAAAAAAAAAAAATCACACGCCCCCTGATTCTACCGACTGAGTAAAGCCAAGGCAGCAGCTCAGACTTTGAAGAAAACCAGGATTTATAAGCAGAAGGGTAGGATTAAACAGCTACAAAAAGCAGGGGTTGTTGGAGTAAGAACAGATTTTGCGCACACACCCATCTTTCCTTTTAATATTTGTTGCTGCGCGGGCTGCACTGGCTACCTGTGGCTTTCCGGGTGAGTTTCAAGGTGTTGGTTATCATCTTTAAAGCGCTCCATGGCACAGGACCTAGTTATCTGCGGGATCGTATCCTGCCCCATACATCCCTTCGGCCGATTCGCTCTCACAGGGAGGGACTCCTCCGGGTGCCGTCCGCCAAACAATGCCAGCGGGCAACGCCCAGGGGAAGGGCCTTCTCTGTGATGGGCCCGACCCTCTGGAATGACCTCCCCCTGGATATCAGGACTACCACCGACCTCCGCTCCTTCCGTAAGAAGCTAAAAACCCACCTGTTCAATTTAGCCGGCCTGGCCTAATTCCCAATTTTAGTCCCTCAAGCCTGCATTTTTAAGTTTTTTAGGGGTATGCTTTTAGTTGCTTTTAATTTTTACTTTTCTGTACAGTTGTATTAGGTTTAATTCGTTTTTAAGGGTATAGGATATTTATCTTTTGTATTCGTTTTAATGAGACACCTGTACACCGCCCCGAGTCCCTTCGGGGAGAGGGGGCAGTCTATAAATCCTGAAAAATAAATAAATAAATAAATAAATAAATAAATAAACGTTTAGCTTTTATGTAATTTTGAAAGCTGGCCAGAGTTATCCTACGGCCGTGGGGCCACACAGCGCCGTCTCTGTGGGCACGCGAGTCGTCGCCCAAGTTCAGCTCCGCCATAACATGCACGCGCGCCTCCCACTGGCCAGCTGGTCTTTGGGTCTCCGCCTTGTATGCACCGGGGGGGGGAGGAGACTAAGCATGCATATGTACGGGGGCAAGATGTGTGCGGGGGGCCACACAGGCATGAGGGGGGAAGGGTGCGGGCGGACAGCACACACGTATGAGCAGGGGTCAGGGCGCAGGGGGCGCACATGGGTGGGGGGCAAACATGCACTGCAATTTGGGAGTTTGGGTGCACTCCGGGCATTTGGTCCAGAAAACGTTAGCCATCCCTGCCCTATGGTAAGATGAGTGGCCAATAGATAGAATGATTGAATGAATGAATGAATGATTGAATGACTGAAATGAATGATTGATAGATTGAACGAATGATTGAAATAAATGAATGAATGATTGAAATGAATGAATAATTGAAATGAATGGCTGATTGATTGAATGATTGAAATGAATGAATGAATGAATGATTGAAATGAATGAATGAGTGAATGAATGATTGAATGATTGAATGATTGAAATGAATAATTGAAATGAATGAATGAATGAATTTGAAATGATTGAATGATTGATTGAATGAATGATTGAATGAATGAATAATTGAAATGAATAATTGAAATGAATAATTGATTGATTGAAATGAATGATTGATTGAATGATTGATTGAATGAATGAATAATTGAAATGATTGATTGAAATGAATGAATGATTGGTTGAAATGAATGATTGATTGATTGAATGATTGATTGAATGAATAATTGAAATGAATAATTGAAATAATTGAAATGAATGAATGATTGAATGATTTTGAAATGACTGAATGATTGAATGAATGATTGAAATGAATGAATGAATGAATGATTGAAATGAATGAATGAATGAATGATTGAATGAATGGGAAGAGAAGGGAAAGGAACATATAGGCAAGGGAAGGGAAGGAAATACAGCAGCTGAAAATTTTCTCTGCAATACAGATAGTCCTCAACTTACAAAAAATCATATAGTGACCACTTGAAGTTACAGCACTGAAAAAGTGCCTTATGACTTTTTTTCATACTTATGACCATCGCAGCATCCCTGCAGCCACGTGATCCAAATTCAGACGCTTGGCAACTGATTCCTATTTATGAGGGTTGCCAAGTTTCGGGGTTGTGTGTGTGTGTGTTTATGTGATCTCCTCTTGCGACCTTTGGGCCAGCAAGGACAATTTGGAAGCCACATTCACTTAACAACCGTGTTTCTAACTTAACAACTGCAGTGAACCCACTGAATAACAACGGTTATTAAGTGAATCTGGCTTCCCCATTGACCTTGCTGGTCAAAAGGTTGCAAAAGGGGGTCATGTGACCCCAGGACACTATAACCGTCATAAATATAAACCAGCTGCCAAATGTGGACCGTGGGGATGTCGCAACGGTCGCAAGTGTGAAAACAGCACCTTAAGTCACTTTTTTGAGCGCCAGTGTAATTTTGAAGAGTCACTAAACAAACGGTTGTAAGTCGAGGACTACCTGTAGAAATAAATAAGCAAAAGAGGCTTACTGTGTCTATTTCTTCAGCAGCACCCTCAAAATTTCTCAAAAGCAGCATTTATATCCAACAAGACTCTTAACATTTTGGTTTATAAGGGCGCCTGGTGTAGTTACAATAGTAGAGTTGGAAGGGACCTTGGAGGTCTTCTAGTCCAACCCCCTGCCTAGGCAGGAAACCCTATACAGTTTCAGACAAATGGCTATCCAACATCTTCTTAAAGACTTCCAGCGTTGGGGCATTCACAACTTCTGGAGGCAAGCTGTTCCACGGATTAATTGTTCTAACTGTCAGGAAATTTCTCCTCAGTTCTAAGTTGCTTCTCTCCTTGATTAGTTTCCACCCATTGCTTCTTGTTCTGCGCTCAGGTGCCTTGGAGAATAGCTTGACTCCCTCTTCTTTGGGGAAACCCCTGAGATATTGGAAGACTGCTATCATGTCTCCCCTGGTCCTTCTTTCTATTAAACTAGACATACCCAGTTCCTGCAACCGTTCTTCATATGTTTGAGCCTCCAGTCCCCTAATCCTCTTTCTTGCTCTTCTTTGCACTCTTTCCAGAGTTTCAACATCTTTTCTACATCGTGGCGACCAAAACTGTTAACTCAAGGGACCATCAAATCACAGCCTGAACTACACAGCCATTACAATTATAGTAACATTGGGTTCACTTCTTCATTCTGCCCTTCAAAATAGCCGACTCTGCTTGCATCACTTCAGCTTCAGCGTGCAAACATTAAGGTAAAGTTTCCCCTTGTACATCTGTGCTAGTCGTTCCCCACTCTAGGGGACGGTGCTCATCTCTGTTTCAAAGCCGAAAAGCCGGCATTGTCCGAAGACATCTCCGTGGTCATATGGCCGGCATGACTCAACGCCAAAGGCATATAGAACGCTGTTCCCTTCCCACCAAATGTGGTTCCTAGTTTTCTAGTTGCATTTTTTACCTGATTTCAAACTGCTAGGTTGGCAGAAGCTGGGACAAGTCACGGGAGCTCACTCCGTTTATGTGGCGCTAGGGATTCGAACCGCCAAACTGTCTATCTTTTTGATCGACAAGCTCAGCATCTTAGGCACTGAGCCACATAATTGTGCAAACATTATTCAAACTGCAAATTCCCAAATTCAGAGAGGATATTAGTTGTGAGGGCAGCCTCTTAAAATCACCTGTTCAGGTCCAGCAACTTAATGCCTTCCTCCAAAGGCTACGCAAAGTGAGAAGAAGGCAAATTCCCAACACAAATACAAGTAGGCCTTGACTTACGACCACAATAGAGCCCAAAAATTATGTTACTGTAAGAAATTTGCCCTATTTTATGACCTTCCTTGCCTCAGTTGTTATGCGAATTGCTGCAGTGGATAAGTTAGTAACCCGGTTGTTAAGTGAATCTGGCGAATAGAATAGAATACAGAATAGAATATAGAATAGAATAGAATTCTTTATTGGCCAAGTGTGATTGGAGACACAAGGAATTTGTCTTTGGTGCAGATGCTCTCAGTGTACATAAGGGAATAAAATACATTCATTATTGACTTGGCTGATCCGAAAGCCCCCAAAAGTGATCACGTGACTCAGAACACTGCGACCGTCATAAATATGAGTCAATTACCAAGCATCTGAATTTCGATCACATGACCACGGGGATGCTGCAAAGGTTGTAACTTTGAAAAAGGCTCATAAAAGTCAACATTTCCAGTTGCCATTCTATTCACAAAACGAACCGTCGTTAAGTCAAGGACAAAACCTTCATTTTCGGGACCGTTTTTATGACCATTTTTGCAGGGATTGTTAAGTGAAAACCCCACCCCGCAGCTGTTAAGCAAGCCAATGGTTTTGCCGAAAACCAGAATAAGTACCAGAGGGTTTTTTTTTTAAAGCAAAACCGCTTTAAAAAAACGGTCCTCAGTCACTTTGTTCAGTGCTGTTGTAACTTGGAATGGTCACTGTTGCAAGTCGAGGACTACCTGCACTCAAGAGTACATCAATACGGGGCATGTACCTCAGAGGCCTGGCTCAATTGTTGAGACCGCAGCCTTAGAGAGCTTTTCGACCTGATGCCGAAATGACAAAGGGGTCTGCCTTTTTTCACAACTGCTATTGTGTGGCTTTCACAGCATTCATTCAAGGCTGCGGATGGTTGATTTCCTAGGATTTAGAGCGGTCGCTCGGCCAACTCTAGCCGGGTTGCTAATCTAAGCATTTCCTGCAATTCAGAAAAGTTGAAAGCAAAGGCACTTCCGAGGGGACACACACACACACACCTCCCTGTAGGGCGGGATAGGCTGCCTGCTTCCAAATCACCCAGCTGGCATTCACGGCTAAAGGAAGACTTGAACTCACCACCTCTTTGCTTTGTAGCCTTAATAGATCAAATAACTACTGCAGTTCCCTCCAGCTGCCTCTGAATAGGACCTATGATGTTTCATTTAATAGCACAATACACACACAAACGTTCCTATTTTTCCCCCACAACAACCTTGTGGGGTGGGATTGGCTGGAACAGAGAGACTGGGCCAAAGTCACCTATAAACTGGCATTCACGGCTAAGACAGGACTTGAACTCACACTCTCTGTTTTCAAGCCTTAACGACTAGACCAAATAAATACTGCAGTTTCAGCTTTTAAATAGCACCTCTGTTGTTTAATTTCATACCACAACACACACACACATGTCACTTGGGAGCCATCACTTCCTGCTAGACAATCAGACAGATCGTTATCTCTCAAGTTTGCTACCCGTATCACGGTTTCATTTGACTTTGCAGTCTCGCACACAATCCGGGCTTTCTTTGTGGTCTCCCATCCCAAGGCGGCCGCAAACCAGCCGCCCAGCAACCCGGCTTTCCTTGCGTTGGCTTTCAATGTCCCAACAACCTGGCAACAACCTCCACTCCTGGGTGTGTCCCTATGCCGACTATCTCCTCCACCCACCACCCACCTGTGCGTGCAGGTAGTCCTCAACTTACAATGGTTTGTTTAGTGACAGTCCAAAGTTACAACAGCACCGGAAAAAAGTGACTCAATGTTGTTATTGTTGCTGTTTACTCTTACGACCTTGGTGACATCCCCATGGTTGTGTGATCAAAATTCAGATGCTGGCCAAACGGTTCATACTTATGACAGTCGTGTGTGTGTGTGTGTGTGTGTGTGTGTGTGTGTGTGTGATGCGATCCTCTTGTTGTGTGACCTTCAGACAAGCAAAAGTCCAAGGGGAAGCCAGATTCACTTAACAACCGGGTTACCAACTGAACAAGTGCAACAATTCGCTTCACAACGGCGGTGAGAGGGGTCGTAAAACGGGGCAAATCTCAACCACCGCCTCGTCTATTAGCCATGGAAATGTTGGGTTCGATTGTGGTCGTTAAGTCGAGGACTACCTGTATGACAGGCCCAAGACCCCTCCCTGTAGCCAAATTCAACCCCCCCCCACCCTCATCTGACTGGGTCTTCCTTGTCACGCCAAGTCCTGAGACCCCCCCCTCTTCAGATAAAGACCCCCATTTCTCCTTCTCCCCCTTCATATTGTACTCCCCCCATTCAGAGGGGCAGCCCATATTTGCTTTCCCCAACTCACTCCCTCTCCCCTCAATTCCCCTGCTCCCTTGACTGAAGCCCCCCCTCTCTTAAAGGCAGCAGCCCCCTTCCTGCAAAGCCTCTCCCCATTGTGGCAACACTACTACAAAACCCATACTTAGGCATCACAAAGCCCATGCTACATAGCCTTCAGTCCCTCCCCGACCCCTTTTTCATCCTCCCCCTCCCTCCTCCAGGCCCAAAGACAGGCACAGCCTGCACCCCATTGTTGTAGTACTACAAAACCTATACTTAAGTATTACAAAGCCCACGCTATGTAGCCCTCAGTCCCTGACCCCTTTTCGTCCTCTCTCCCTCTACCAGGCCCAAAGACAGCTGCAGCCCCCTCCCCTCAATTCCCCTGCTCCCTTGACTGATGCCTCCCCTTAAAAGGCAGCAGCCCCCTCCCCATTATTGCAGTACTACAAAACCCATATTCACAAAGCCCTCAGTCCGTCCCCGACCCCTTTTTCGTCCTCCCCCTCCCTCCACCAGGCCCAAAGACTGGCGCAGCCCCCCCCACAATTTTCCCGAAGCCCCCCTTCAAGGCAGCAGCCCCTTCCCCATTTGTTACAGCAGTACTACAAAACCCATACATAAGCATCAGAAAGCCCATGCTGCGTAGCCCTCCGCCCCCGACGCTTTTTTTCGACCTTCCCCTCCCTCCGCCAGGCCCAAAGACAGGCGCAGCCCCCTCCCCAGAGCCCCCAGACCCAAAAGCGCGGCTACCTTTCCGCCTGAAGAACGACATGGCGGCGCCAGCGGGGCAGGCCTGGGCCGTCCCTCAGGGCTGCTGGGTCGTCTTCCTCCTCCCGCCGCCGCCTCCCGCGCCCCACACCGAGGCGGAGGAGGAGGCGGCAGCCGCCATGTTGTCAACAGCGGCGGCCGCGGCGCAGGCTCCTTCTTCCGGGCGGCGGGGCGCGCGCAAAGCCTATCGGGATAGAAAGAAAAAAAGACCGGCCCGGAAGTCCATTAGTCGTCATGCGTTATTGGGCCAATCAGCGAGAGCGAGAGAAAGGAGGAGGCGGGGCACTGAAGGGGAGGCCATCTTGGAAGAGGGCACCCGGCACAGGAGGGCGGAGGAAGCGGAGAAGGCCATCTTGGAAGAGGGCGCGATCTCCCGCGGGCGGACCTCTCCAAGCGAGGCAAGAGAGAATCCCGCCCGGCTTATTCGTGAAACAGATGCGGATGCCCGTTCAGCCATCTTGGATAAGGGCAACTGCAACAAACCTAGGAGAAATCAATTCCTGAGAAAGGAGGAGCTGACGTCGCGACCACCCGACGTGCGATCAGGCTTTAAGAGGGGTGGACTTCCACTCCCAGAATTCCCCAGCCAGCATGGCTTAGACTATGTTGATTTCAACTCCCAGAATTCCTCAGTCAACATACCTAGGTTTGCTTCCGCTCCCAGAATTCCCCAGCCAGCATGTTAACCAGATTAGAAAATTGACCCATACATATTCTAATCTAGTGTTTCTTAATCTCCGTTTTTAAAATGTCAAACTTCAACTCCTATAATCCCTCAGGCCAACTGAAATCCACCCATCTTAAAGTTCTAAATATGAACAATGGTGATTTACCAACTATACATTTTTAAAAGAATAAATAAAAATTGTGAGGTGCAAAAGCAAAGAAATCATAATGGCAATTAAATTTATTTATTTCTGCCTGATGTATTATCTTTTTGTGCAGCACATATTCTCTTAAGAAGCAACGAAGAACACTATCAACGCATGTGGAAACTTTTATTTTGGAAATAGTTTTTATTATTTTTATGATATAAACATCTTTTCTTAAACAGTGTGTCATCTGGGGTAGAAATATTTGTGCAATAACCATCAGAATTTATAACATTCACTACATTGATATTAATTCTCTAATCTTTCAATTATAGTATATTAAAGTTGAACATGGTCAATTTGTTCATTTTTCCCTCTTAACATATCTTCCAATAAAAATAGAATACCGTAATAACATTAAGCATAATAATCATTATCATATTAACAATTATCAAATTGTTTACATCTCTATCTTAACATATTTCCTCTTCTTCTTTAATCTCCTTTTATTTCCATCTTCCATTTTTATTCTATAACCCTAACCTCTGCAAGCTTTTTAAAAAGTTTTTGTTGCTATATTTAATAGGAATATTCCAATCAGTTCTATACTGAAATATTAATTCCAGTCCATGAGAATAATGTATTTTCACTGCTACTAAAAAACAAGTTGTAGATGAAGGCAAGACAATAAGCAATGGGTCAAGCCATTTTCCAATTTGTAAACACTGCCACTATAACATTCGAAGCTTTTACCACATCTAAAGCCTTTTAATGTACTAAGAGAGGAAAGGGTAATTCAAACTCAAGATCACGTGAATCAAGATCACGTGAAGTGTTAATACCACTTTATAATGCCTTGGTAAGGCCACACTTGGAATACTGCATTCAGTTCTGGTCGCCACGATGTAAAAAAGATGTGGAGACTCTAGAAAGAGTGCAGAGAAGAGCAACAAAGAGGATGAGGGGACTGGAGACTAAAACATATGAAAAACGGTTGCAGGAACTGGGTATGTCTAGCTTAAGAGAAAGAAGGACCAGGGGAGACATGATAGCAGTCTTCCAATATCTCAGGGGTTGCCACAAAGAAGAGGGAGTCAAACTATTCTCCAAGGCACTTGAGGGTAGAACAAGAAGCAATGGGTGGAAACTAATCAAGGAGAGAAGCAACTTAGAACTGAGGAGAAACTTCCTGACAGTTAGAACAATTAATCAGTGGAACAGCTTGCCTCCAGAAGTTGTGAATGCCCCAACACTGGAAGTCTTTAAGAAGATGTTGGATAGCCATTTGTCTCAAGTGGTATAGGGTTTCCTGCCTAGGCAGGGGGTTGGACTAGAAGACCTCCAAGGTCCCTTCCAACTCTACTATTGTATTGTATTAAACCTGGTTTCAGTATGGACAGTTACAGGCCAGATGGAAAAAAGATCAGAAAATTGGTATTATGCAAAATGAGGATAGTTTGGTAAAACAAATTAGGGACCAGAGTCAAATGCATATAAAAAAGGTTGTATAATATACTGATAGAAACAGATTCTGAAACAGTTAGTTAAAGACTGTTTGATAAAATGGGCACAAAACTTTGAAGAACCAATAATGATGGAAATATGGGAAAAGATTCGGACAAGAAATGTAAAATTTACGCAAGCTCAAAACTTGAGAGAGAATTTCTGTAAGATGTTTTATAGATGGCATTTAGACCCTAAAAAGTTAGCTTGTATGTATCCGAATTTACAATCTAAATGCTGGAGATGTGATTGTGCTGACGCTACGTATTATCTTATATGATGGACTTGTAAAAATGTTAAAGCATTTTGGATAAAAATATGGTGGATTATTCAAAACATTCTTTAAAAGATGATAAAGTTCACTCCCCGGTTGTTTTTGTTCGGTATAATTACAGACTGTACAGTTATAGAGACTAATTTGATTCTGAATTTAACAACGGCAGCAAGATTGCTGGTGGCGCAGTACTGGAAGAGGGAAGAATTGCCTACTATTCAAGAATGGACGTTAAAAGTAGTAAATTTAGCAGAGATGCCCAAAATCTCAGCATATCTGAAGGACCATTCAGATGAGAAATATAAGTTGAAATGGAGAAGATGGATTGACTACGGTATATTCAAAACAAATATCGGACTAAGAAATTTCAATTAACTTATGAGTGAAGGAGCAAGGAATGTTCAATTTACCTAAAGTTAGCTTAACAAAAGGGGAGTTAAAGCACAAGAGGAGGCAAGATGTTAAAGTTAGTTAGCTTATGTTAGCGTATGATTGTTAAATGTTTATACCCTGTATTTTGCTCTGGGAGGTTGGGGGGAGGGTGGGTTGGAGGGGCGGGAGGGTTGGGGTGGAGGGAGGGAAGGGGAAGGGGAACTATTTGTAAAATCTATTAAAACTCTTTAATAAAAAAAAGAAAAAAGAAAAAAACATTCGAAGCTTTTTGTTAGATTTGAAGTGAGTTCATTTATAATCTTTCAAAGTCAAGGTCTCCTCTCTCCACTCCAGCTATTGAAAGAGCATAAACGAAATGCACAGGTACAGTATAGGTGATACCTTGCTCAGTAGTAGTAACTGTGAAAGGGATCTTGGAGTCCTAGTGGACAACCATTTAAATATGAGCCGGCAGTGTGCAGCAGCTGCCAAAAAAGCCAACACAGTCCTAGGCTGCATCAACAGAGGGATAGAATCAAGATCACGTGAAGTGTTAATACCACTTTATAATGCCTTGGGAAGGCCACACTCAGAATACTGCATTCAGTTCTGGTCGCCACGATGTAAAAAAGATGTGGAGACTCTAGAAAGAGTGCAGAGAAGAGCAACAAAGATGATTAGGGGACTGGAGACTAAAACATACGGTATGAAGAACGGTTGCAGGAACTAGGCATGTCTAGTTTAATGAAAAGAAGGACCAGGGGAGACATGATAGGAGTGTTCCAATATCTCAGGGTTTGCCACAAAAAAGAGGGGGTCAAACTATTCTCCAAAGCACCTGAGGGTAGAACAAGAAGCAATGGTTGGAAACTAATCAAGGAGAGAAGCAACTTAGAACTGAGGAGAAATTTCCTGACAGTTAGAACAATTAATCAGTGGAACGACTTGCCTCCAGAAGTTGTGAATGCCCCAACACTGGAAGTCTTTAAGAAGATGCTGGATGGCCATTTGTCTGAAACGGTATAGGGTTTCCTGCCTAGGCAGGGGGTTGGACTAGAAGACCTCCAAGGTCCCTTCCAACTCTACTATTGTATAAACAACCCGTGCTCTTCCCACTATCACTCACAGTAAACAAGCTGAGAGACCTTGAAATGTAAAACAAATGATCAAAGGGGGGAAAAAAACTAATATTTCCAGCCTCCAGTCTCCAGGTGGCAGTGTTACTTCCTTTCCTTCTATTGTTACAGACCTCTTTGTATTCCTTTTAATATCTTCTTTATAATCCAAACTTAGAGAGAAAAGAAGAAAAAACTTTTTAAATGGAGAAAAAACCACCCAGCATTGTAAAAATAAAGGAAAAAATTCTCAATCCATTGGTATATAAAAAGACATAAAAAGTAGATGAAGAAAAACTAATCCATTCAGTTTAAAAAATAGGAAATATTTGCAAAAGTTCCATCCATGAAAAAAGATTTTAAAAAAACAAGGATAACACACTGTTTAACGTAGCTTAATTCCGCCGCTTACTTTCTTCTGTTTTCAAATTTAATTTAACTTTGCTTTTTTTGGGTAATCCCTTTTCTAATAATAAAATTTCCTCACCAAACGGCACACTTTCTCTTTCCACTTTCCTCCTGTTCCAGAGCTGTCCCAACTTCAGCAGCTTCAGTGGCTGCGCTTCTATCGCCGGCAAGAAGAGGTTCTCCTGGATCAATCAGGGACTTTGCGGTGTCCCTGAGAACAGCAGGACATACGCTTTCCTGTCACTGTCTCTTCGGGATGGTTTAGGTCCAAAAGGACCATCCAGCGGCACAAGTATCGACTGTGATCTTGGAGCTCCAAGATCGCACGTCGTCTCATTGCGACATCAGCTCCTCCTTTTTTCAATTTGTGTTTAGAAATTGGAAAATGGTGCAACAAGAAAAAGAAACCTTAACATTGCAAATGATTATGTTTGGAATTCAAAAGATCTTAGCAGTAATAGAAAAAATTGAGAAGTGATTGGAGAATATAGAATGCAGCACAGTAAAATTTGATGGAAAAATTGAGAATGTTTTATCAAATGGAAAAAGTGGAAGACAGAGTTCTAAAAATTGAAGGGAAAAATAATCAAAGAAACAAGAAAACTGTTGATATTGATAGTAAACTGAGCCTGGCTGGAAATGAAAAGAGTGGAATATGGAAAGGGGAGATAGATGGACTGGAACTCTATCCCAGACTTCAAAGTATAGAAGAAGAAAAGAGAGAAAAATTGATGGAAGTAAGGAGAGAAACTTTATCAGAAGCACGAGTGATAACTAAAGATAAGCTGATTGAAGAAGCAAATGGAGGGTTTCGAGTTTACATAAGAAATGAAATGAACAATAACTTGCGAAGAGAAGTCTATGTAAGACATACCAAGAAATTAATCAGAATGCTAATGCTACAAATGGCAAAAGACATAAGACTGCACTATTACTGGAAAGACGCAGGGATTGCAGTTGGAATTGGAGACCGATTATGGCGGTGGCCACCGGAGGGCAGCGCGAGGACGGAGGAAGGCCCGTGACGCAGGATGCCGACGGAAGGCCTTCGAGAGGGCCGTAAGTCGGCTGGAACGGCATCCGGACCAGGAGGGGAGGCAGGTTGAGGCCAGGACTAGCTGCTGGAAGCTGTGCTGTGTGCTGGAGCCAGGCAGAAAGAGGAAGAACTGTGGCATTAGTGGCACTAGGGGCAGAGCAGGGCTTGTCCTGGAGACAGGCAGGAGCCCGCCCCCACCTGGCAGACTAAGATCTATTGTCCTTTTCCAAACTACCTGCCATGGCTTGTGCCCAGGTGCCCCTGATGACTATAATCTGCCCGTTTAACATCTGGTATCCTGTTGACTTCCTGCTATTTATGACTTATGGTGTTTCACCTGCCGGGCTACTCCTACTACCTCTCCCCCTCTCACCCTCGCCATCTGTTATTTTATAACAACTAGCTACTACAAACTATCTGCCCTCTTCCGCCCACAATGGACCGCACCCAGGCCTCCATCTATTTATTTATTATCCATCTTCCAACCGATCACCTGACCAACATAAGATCTTCCCACTTAGTTGTGATCGTGGACATTGCTTTCCTCCCATTAGATCCTGGCTTACTGATTTTAACATCAACAGCACCCTGACTTTGTCATAGCTTTTTACCATTACGTATTCGAGGTCGGACTTGCTCCTGCTGCGGGAGTCCCCCCTCTCGCAGGCATGGCCCTTTGCCCTCTCCGGGGCCCACCTTGATGACGGGTTTGTGAACCCAGAGAGGTGGAGGAAGCGCAAACTTAGGGGGTTTTTAATGAAATGTTTTTTATCCTTTTTAGGGGGCTCCAGGGTGGGGGGGTGGGTTAATCAGGCCAGGAGAGGGGCCAATGCCAGGCGAACAGGTGAGTCCAGGAGGGAAGTGAGTGTAGTAGGGGGGGGGAGGGAGAATGACACTTCAACAGAGGGTTGCCCTATTACAGGGGTGGCGAACAAGTTCGACAAAAAGAGCCAAAATTTTAAACTGTGAGAGTCAGAGAGCCACACCACGCAGTGACCTGCCAAAACAGACAAACACTCACACAAAAGCATATAATTTTAACAATAATATATTAAACACATAATATAACATGCTCAGTCAGGTGTTTTTTGTTATAAATTTTTATACACCCATTAGAGCTGCTGTATAACTTTTAAATCCATAAATAAGTGGAATCTCTGTCCACCTAACAACCTACAAGATTACTTGATGACCACAACCAGGAATGCCACACTTGCATTAAACAAAGCAGTCACATATCTCGCTTAATGACTGCTTTGCTCAGTGACGAGATTGTGATTGTAAATCGAGTACAACCTATACATGGGTAAAGCCTGGTCCTAATATTATCTTCCTTTAACCTAATATATGTATTATAATATATATATGAGTTTGGATTATCTTTGATATAGGATTATCTTTGATATCTTTGAGAAAAACACTCGTAGAATTTTGGGAAATATACTAACCATGGAAATTCAATTAAATGTTTTCTCCTATTTAAAACTCTGCTGCTCCTGAACCCAGAGCTTCAATATGCAACCATTATTATTAATTTGAGCAATCATTAGAACCTCACCGGAATCCTGCAGCAACTGTGCTAGACTTTGAAGCATTATTTTTTTGGTTTATCTCAACAGCAGAGGGCGCTGTTGAGATAAACCTGGAAGTACGGTCGACGCGACGACCAGCTCAGAGCTGGTGGAGTGCAGGCAAGCGTCGACCGTACTTCCGGGTTTAGCGCGCGATCCGAGCCACAGTATACTAAATAATGGTAAGAGGCAAAGAGCCTCATTTATTTTGGCTGCGAGCCGCATGCGGCTCGCGAGCCGCGTGTTCACCACCCCTGCCCTATTACAACGGTCGTAGGGAGGGGTGGGTGCGAGGGCAGAAGAAGATCTCGTAGTCGGTTGGGAGACCGTGGCTGTTGGACACGCCCGGTCATCTGTACCAACCCCCGCAGCCTAGGTGGCCAGGAACTACAGAGCCAGGGCCTGAGGCTGATGCTTTGCAATGCAAGGTCCGTGACCAACAAGGCCCCCCTCATTAATGAGTTGATCTCAGAGGGGGAGCTGGACCTTGCAGGGATAACGGAGACCTGGTTGGGCCACGAGGGTGGTTTACCCCTTGTGGAGATGTGCCCACTGGGTTTCCGTGCATTCTATCAGCCCCGGGCCCTGGGTAAGGGTGGTGGGGTGGCGGTAGTTATACGGGAGGATCTGGAGCCAAGAGAGTTCACTGTACCTCAGATATCCGGGTGTCAGTCCCTTGGTGTGAAATGGGGCCCAGGGAGTGGGGTCTGCTCATAGTATACTTGGCTCCTCGCTACGCATCAGCAGCCCTGCCCGAGCTCCTCGAGCTGATCTCAGAAACGGCAGTTGAGACCCCCAAACTTATGGTTATGGGGGATTTCAACCTGCCGCCGACAGGGGAAGCGTCCGAGGTGGCTCGGGAGTTCATGACAGCCATGGACCTGACCCAATTAATTCAGGGCCCCACACACGAGGGTGGTCACACGCTGGACCTTGTTTTTGTATCTGAACAGTGGACGAGTGATCTGGGAATAGGGGATGTAGTTATTACCCCCCTGTCATGGTCAGATCACTCATCTCTCCGGCTCGACTTCCCTGGCGCTACCCCCCACTGCGGGGAGGCGGAACCAGACTGTCCAAGCTGGTACCGCCCCAGGCGCCTGATGGAACCGGATAGATTCCAGACGGAGCTTGGGCCACTTCCTGTAGAGCTGACCCGCTCTCGGTCAGAGGACCTAGTGACCGCCTGGAATAGGGTGGCTGCCGGGGCCTTGGACTGGGTTGCGCCTTTGCGGCCTCTCTTACGGCAACGAACCACCCTGGCTCCTTGGTTCACCGAGGACCTGAGGGTGATGAAATGCCATAGGAGACGCCTAGAGAGCAGGTGGAGGTCCTCGCGCTCCGAATCTGATCAAACACAGGTAAGAGCCTATTCACGGACTTACCTTGTGGCATTAAGAGCGGCCAAACGTAGACATTGCGCCGCTCTTATTGCATCCGCCGATAACCGCCCTGCTGCCCTGTTTCGGGTAACCCGCTCCCTCTTATTACAGAGACCGCGGGAAGCGCCTTTACAGGGCAGAGCAGAGGAGTTTGGAGAATATCTGCAGGATAAAATCGCTTAGATCCGGAGTGGATGGGCCTCCTTCAGTGGACCAGAGGAGTCGTCAGCAGCGAGTCTTGAGAGACCATTCTGGGAGGAGTTTGATTCTGTTGCCCCCGAGGATTTGGACAGGTTGCATGGACGGCTGCGACCCACTACATGTTTATTGGACCCGTGCCCCTCCTGGCTGGTACTGGCATCCTGGGAGGTGACATGAGGCTGGCTCCTGGGCCTAGTGAATGCCTCATTGGGTGAGGGGTCCCTACCGGCCACCTTGAAAGAGGCGGTGGTGAGGCCCTTACTCAAGAGGCCTTCCCTGGACCCTATGGAACTAGCTAATTATCGTCCTGTCTCCAACCTTCCCTTTTTAGCGAAGGTTGTAGAGAATGTGGTGGTACAGCAGTTTCTGCGACACCTGGAAGAAACCGATTATCTAGACCCACGCCAGTCCGGTTTCCGACCCGGTCACAGTACGGAGACGGCCTTGGTCGCGTTGGTTGATGATCTCTGGAGGGCCAGGGATAGGGGTTGTTCCTCTATCCTGGTCCTATTAGATCTCTCAGCGGCTTTGGATACCATCGACCATGGTATCCTATTGCGCCGGCTGGAGGGGATGGGAGTTGGGGGCACCGTTTTGCGGTGGTTCGGCTCCTACCTCTCCGACCGGACGCAATGTGTGTTGGCAGGGGGGCAGAGGTCGGCCCTGAGGTCACTCACTTGTGGGGTGCCGCAGGGGTCGGTCCTCTCGCCCCTTCTGTTCAACACATATGTGAAGCCGCTGGGTGAGATCATCCGTGGTTTTGGGGTTGGATACCATCTGTACGCTGATGACACTCAGCTGTACATTTCCACCCCAAACCACCCCAACGAGGGTGTCGAAATGATGTCCCGGTGTTTGGAAGCCGTCCGGGTCTGGATGGGGGACAACAGACTCAAGCTTAACCCCTCCAAGACTGAGTGGCTGTGGTTACCGGCGCCTCGGTTCAACCAGTTGATTCCATCACTGGCCATCGGGGGCGAACAGCTGGCCCCCGTGGAGTGGGCGCGCAATTTGGGCGTCCTCCTAGATGTCCGGCTGTCGATGGATGACCATGTGGCAGCCGTGGCAAGGGGGGCATTCCACCAGGTTCGCCTGGTGCGCCAATTGCGCCCCCTATTGGACCGGGATGCCCTACGCACAGTCACTCATGCGCTGGTGACGTCTCGTCTAGACTACTGCAATGCTCTCTACATGGGGCTCCCCTTGAGATGTACCCGAAGACTACAGCTAGTTCAGAATGCGGCCGCGCGGGCCATCATGGGGAGTACTAGGTACTCCCACATAACACCTTTCCTGCGCGAGCTGCACTGGCTGCCTGTGGTTTTTCGGGTGCGTTTCAAGGTGTTGATCACCATCTTCAAAGCGCTCCATGGCACAGGGCCTAGTTACCTGCGGGATCGCATCCTCCCACATACATCCCTGCGACCAATTTGCTCACACAGGGAGGGACTCCTCTGGGTGCCGTCCACCAAGCAATGCCAACGGGCGGCGCCTAGGAGTAGAGCCTTCTCTGTGATGGGCCCAACCCTCTGGAATGACCTCCCCCCCCGATATCAGAACTACTACCGACTTCCGCTCCTTCCGACAAAAACTTAAGACTCAACTGTTCCGACTAGCCGGCCTGGCCCACTTATAGTTCTACTCTTACCTCCTGGCGGATATTTTATTTGGGATAGCTTTTAAGGTTAATGTTTTTAACTTTTTTAAATTTTTTAACAAAGTTTAATCTAACTTAACTAAATTGTACAGGGAACTTTTACTACCTCCTCCAGTCCTATGTTTAATTTATTTATTGTATAACATGTATATTTACTGTTCAACTATTTTAATATAACTGTACACCGCCCCGAGTCTCTTTTGAGAGAGGGGCGGTCTAGAAATCCAATAAAGTTAAGTTAAGTGATGTAATGAAAGCTGATAATAAAAATTAAGTAAAATTTAGTTAAATTTAGAGTATTATGTATAAAATGAAATGATAATGGTTATAGTTAAAAAAACGATTGATAATGATAATAATGCATATATATGCATTGGTTTGTTAAGAGGAAATTCTATATAAATTGCAAATGGAGACTATGAAAGGAAGTTTAGAAATTAAACATAATCATTTTTTTTATTTAGAACATGTTATAAAGATGCAATTTTATTGTAGGATGTTGGGAGGAGTTAATGGAATGCCATTATGTGGTTTTGCTTTAAATTGGAATATTTCATATAAAAGGATGTAAAAACAATTAGAGTCAAATGAAGGCTGAGGTATGATGAAAGCAATGTATATAAATACTGCATAATTGATTTAAAAATATGTGATTCGATATGAATTATAGGTGATGACTGTGGAAGGGATGCACGGAAGTTTTTGTAACCAACCGTCACACTTTCTACAATTTATAATGGAAGATGGTTTTGTGGGGTTGTTTTTTTTTGTCTGTTTGTGTTCGTTTAAAAAATAAAAATAAAAACTTTTTTTTAAAAAAAAGAAGCAAGGGGTCGAAACTAATCAAGGAGAGAAGCAACCTAGAACTAAGGAGAAATTTCCTGATAGTGAGAATAATACAATTACAATACAATACAATAGCAGAGTTGGAAGGGACTTTGGAGGTCTTCTAGTCCAACCCCCTGCCTAGGCAGGAAACCCTATACCGTTTCAGACAAATAGCTATCCAACATCTTCTTAAAGACTTCCAGTGTTGGGGCATTCACAACCTCTGGAGGCAACTTCTGTTCCACTGATTAATTGTTCTCACTGTCAGGAAATTTCTCCTCAGATCTAAGTTGCTTCTCTCCTTGCTTAGTTTCCATCCATTGCTTCTTGTTCTACCCTCAGGTGCCTTGGAGAATAGTTTGACTCCCTCTCCTTTGTGGCAACCCCTGAAATATTGGAAGACTGCTATCATGTCTCCCCTAGTCCTTCTTTTCATTCAACTAGACATACCCAGTTCCTGCAACCGTTCTTCATAAGTTTTAGTCTCCAGTCCCCTAATCCTCTTTGTTGCTCTTCTCTGCACTCTTTCTAGAGTCTCCACATCTTTTTTACCTTGCGGTGACCAGAACTGGATGCCGTATTCCAAGTGTGGCCTTACCAAGGCATTATAAAGTGGCATTAACCCTTCACATGATCTTGATTCTTTCCCTCTGTTGATGCAGCCTAGAACTGGGTTGGCTTTTTTGGCAGCTGCTGCACACAGCTGGCTCCTATTTAAATGGTTGTCCACTAGGACTCCAAGATCCCTCTCACAGTTACTACTGTTGAGGAAGGTACCACCTATACTGTACCTGTGCATTTTGTTTTTCTTGCCTAAATGTAGAACCTTACTCTTTTCACCATTGAATTTCATTTTATTAGATAGTGCCTGTTAGATCTGGGCAACGAGAGACAGACTGCGGACACGAAGTAACTTAACAGCTCTTTATTAGTGGTAGTAGTGATCCAGCTTGCTCTGTGGTCGGAGGGTTCCCCTTTTATAGGGATTGGGTACGCCCCTCGACCAATCAGAGGGATACCTGTTTCCCGCTGTAGGAGCGGACCAGAGGGGAGACTTATCTCGATATATGCTAATATCTAACACCCCTCCCCTCCTAGATGGAACGTTGCGGTAGGTCACATAGTCTTTTAGATATGTGGGTGTTTGTCTTGCTCGGGAGGAACGTCGTAGTTCGGGTTGGTTTGAAGTGGTTGCAGGACTGGGTGCGGGTCGGTTCGAAGTAGTTGCAGGATCGGGTGCTTTTCCTATTTCCCGTTCTGGAGGTCTTGTGCCTTCGTTGCTCGGGCGTTCAGGAGTCTGCTCGGCTGCGTTGTCTGGGGGTTGCTCTGCTACGTGCGTGTTGTCTTGTTCCACGCTTGGCTCGCCGGCGTCGTTGTTTCTTATGATGGGGTTTTCTTGTGGCTGACTTTCTGTAGACAGGAAACTCTCGTCTTCATTTCGAAGGTTGGAGTGTGCTAGGCGACCCCGAAGTTGATCGATGTGCCTTTTCCAGTTCCGCCCATCTTCTAGTTCCAGCAAATACGATCGTGGACCCGTGATGCCAATGACCTTTGCCGGCATCCACAATGTCCCCCCTGTGTAGTTGTGGGCGTATACTGCATCCCCTACTCTGAAGGACCGGATCTTACTTGTAGAGTCTGGGGGAGCCGTGGCAGAGTAATTCGGGTGGAGCCGGTCCAGGTGAGACCGTAGGCGGCGACCCATGAGTAGTTCAGCGGGGCTCCTACCCGTCGTTGCGCTTGGGGTAATGTGCTGAATGAGGAGGTAATGGTCAATGCGTGTTTGCCAATCACCTGGACCCATCCTAGCGAGGGCCTCTTTTGCGAATCGCACCATTCTCTCCGCCTGACCGTTAGATGCTGGATGGAATGGCGCGACGAGGGCATGCCGGATTCCCAACCCTGCTAAAAATGTTTCAAACTGCATGGCCGTGAATTGGGGCCCGTTATCGGATACTAGGAGATCTGGCAGGCCATGGGTGGCGAAGAGCCGCCGAAGAACCTTTATGACTGCCTCTGCCGTGGTTGAAGTCATTAGGACTACATCTAGCCATTTAGAATAAGCATCTACAACTATAAGGAAGGTCTGACCTTGGAATGGCCCTGCGAAATCGATGTGTATTCGCGACCAGGGTGCCTTGGGTTTCTCCCATTCTGTGGTGGGCGCTTCCGGGGGTGCTGGTCTCGATTCCTGGCATGGGTCGCAAGTGGCCACCCACTCCTCTATTTCTTTGTCCATGTTTGGCCACCACACGTAACTTCTTGCTAACGCCTTCATTCTAACAATCCCCGGATGACCCATATGTAAAGCATCTAATACATTTTTTCGTAGAGCATAAGGAATAACAACTCGATCCCCCCACAACAAACATCCCTGTAGCACTGAGAGTTCGTCCCGTTTTGACCAAAACATTTTGAATTCCGGGCCCACATTTCCCTTCGGCCACCCCCTCCAAACCCAAGTTTGAACTTGTTTTATTAAATTGTCTTTAGAGGAGAACCTTGCAACATCGTAGGAAGAAACCGGTCCCGAATCCAAACAGTCAATGAGCAATACCGGTACTTCTGGAGTGGGGTCTGGCAGTATGTCGGGTAATGGGCAACGGCTGAGTGCGTCTGCGTGTCCTAAAGTGGAGCCCGGTCGATGAATTAACTTGTAGGAGTACGCAGCCAGGAAAACAGTCCACCTGGTCATGCGTGGAGAAAGGGAGACCGGAGTGGGGCGGTTTCCCGCCAAAAGTCCCAACAGCGGTTTGTGATCTGTGATTAGTTCAAAATCGCGGCCGTAGAGGTATTCATGGAAACGTTTTACACCAGCTACGGCAGCCAGCGCTTCCCTGTCCATTTGGCTGTAGTTCCTTTCGGCCGATGAAAGAGTTCTGGAGTAGAAGGTGATGGGTGCTTCTTTTCCGTCGGGCATCCTGTGGCTGAGGACTGCTCCAACTCCGAAAGGTGATGCGTCGCAGGTCAATACCAGCGGTAGGGTCTGACTGTATTGAACAAGCAGTGAGTCAGTGGTGAGCAGGCGCTTTACCCCGGCGAAAGCTGCAGCTTCGGATCGTCCCCATTTCCATGGTGCGTTCCTCTGGAGTAGACGGTGTAGTGGCTCAGCAACGGTCGCCTTCTGCCTCAGAAAAACGCTGTAGAAGTTAAGTAATCCGAGGAAGGCCTGCAACTCGGTCTGATTTCGTGGTGTGGGGGCGTCCTGGATCGCCTTAATTTTCTTTGAAGTGGGGTGTATTCCCTGACCATCGATTCTATAACCCAGGAATTCTACGCTAGGCATGTTAATTTGGCATTTTTCCTTTTTAAGGCGGAGACCCTTTTCTCTGATTCTGGCCAAAACAGATCTGACTCTTTTATTTAGTTGCTCCTCGTTTGCAGCGGACACCAAGATGTCGTCAAAATATGGGACGACTCCCGGTATCCCTTGCAACAGTCGTTCCATGACACTCTGGAACAATCCTGGGGCAATACTCACGCCGAATTGTAGCCGGTTGCATTTGAAAGCTCCTCTATGCGTCACTATAGTCTGGGCCTCCGCTGTGGCGCTATCAACTGGCAGTTGCTGGTAAGCTTGTGCCATGTCTAACTTAGCAAAAACCTTTCCCGGCCCCAACGAGTGCAATAAGTGCTGTACTACGGGCACAGGATATGCGCTCTGTTGTAGTGCGACATTAATTGTGCATTTATAGTCCGCGCAGATGCGGACTGATCCGTCTGGTTTGACTGGGGTCACGATAGGTGTTTCCCAACGCGCGTGATCTACCGGCTCAAGGATCCCTTGTTCCACTAACTTATCTATCTCCTTATCTATTTTTGGGCGGAGTGCAAAGGGCACTCGTCTCGGTTTAAGTCGTATTGGCGCCAAATTGGGGTCTAAATTGAATGATATTGGTTTGCCCACATACTTACCAAGACCGGGGCTGAACACATCCTCGAACTCCTTAAAAATCTGTTCAGCGCTGCTGTTTCTCACGGCGTTGATTCCGGTGACTTCTAACCCCAGGGCTTCAAACCAATCAAGCCCCAGAAGGTTCTGCAATGGCGCGCTGGCGATGGTCACGGGCAGCTGGGCTTCGATGTCCTTGAAACGGATGTGGAACGTGCCTTGGCCCACGATGGGGACTTGGTTCCCCTGGTAGTCTCCTAGCAGGACGTCTGGAGCGCGTAGTTGGCTCTTTCTGAGGCTAGGGATAGCCTGTTTCATGGATGCCCATGAAATGATCGTCAGGGTCAATCCTGTGTCAACTTCTAGCTCGCAGGGTGAGCCCTCCAAGAGGACTGTGACTTTCAGCCTTTTTGGCCGCTTAGGGCGGACCTGATGTATCGTGGTGAGATACGTTCGCAACTCATCTCTCTGGGTCAACTCTATCTCATCGTCAACATCCTGAAAATACTCTCGTTGAGCGTCTTGATAGAACGCTCTTTCAGCTCTTTGTGTGTATTCTCTCTGGGGATACGCTCGCTCAACTCCTTGTGAGTAATCTCTCTGGGAATACGCTCGTTCAGCTCTTTGGAAATTTTCTCTCTGGGTAAACACTTGTGGATTTCTCTCTGGGCGCCCTTTTTGATTTCGCCAAGCCCCTGGGTTGGGCTTCTGTTGGCGGTACATGGGTGGCTGCCGTGAGGCAGGGACTCCGCTCCGGCACACTCGTGCGATGTGCCCAAGTTTGTTGCAGTGCGAACAAACAACGTTCCTGAACCTGCAAGTAGACCTGGGGTGATTCCCTCCGCAGCTTGCGCAGGGCGGCAAACGGGATCCGGGTCTCCCCCCAGGCCTCAAGTGACTGCTCTGCATCAGGTGACTGTCCTCGAACTCGGGATTCTCGTAGTCGGGGCTTGTGTCCTCGTAGTGAACTCTGGTTTGTCTCGGTGCTGGCTGGTTTACGCTGGCCCCTCGTTGTATGGTCACCAATGATTTCTCCGCTGACTCTGACGCTCTTGCTTCGTTTAACGCTGTCTGTAGGGTTAAATTCGGGTTTGCCAACAGCTTCTTTTGCAAAGAAATGTCTCTTAACCCACAGATGAGCTGCTCTAAGATGTGCTCTTCCAGATCCCTGTATTCGCAGTGAGCTGCTGCTTTTCGTAGGGCTGCAACATATTGATTGATGGATTCTCCCGCCTTCTGGGTCCTCATGTTGAATTCCTTGCGGCAGACATGGCGGGAAGGTTTTGGCGCGTAATGAGTTTGCAGAGTCTGTTGCAACGTCGCCCACGATACTGCTTGTATTGGAGTAGGCGCGGTGAGGTCTCTGGCCGTATTGAAGACTTCCTTTCCGCAGTAGCCGAGGAAAATGTTTTTCTTCCTTGCATCGGTGATCCCCGTGTACTCGTTCGCTTCAAGGAAACACTCGAAACGAATCATGAAAGCTTCCCATTCGTCGTTTGCTGGGTCGAAAGGAGCGGGGGGAGCATGCATCGCCATCTTCTCAGTTTGAATTTGCCGCACTGCGGTGATCTGAGATAGCTGCCGGAATTACTGCCGAATTCCTGGGCTGGATCAAATCCGGAGATTCTGGAGGTAGCGTTCTTCGTCCTATCTGTCTCTCAATCCCACCTTCGTCGCCAATGTTAGATCTGGGCAACGAGAGACAGACTGCGGACACGAAGTAACTTAACAGCTCTTTATTAGTGGTAGTAGTGATCCAGCTTGCTCTGTGGTCGGAGGGTTCCCCTTTTATAGGGATTGGGTACGCCCCTCGACCAATCAGAGGGATACCTGTTTCCCGCTGTAGGAGCGGACCAGAGGGGAGACTTATCTCGATATATGCTAATATCTAACAGTGCCCAATGTTCAAGTTTGTCAGTGTCCTTTTGTATCTTAAGCCTGTCTTCTGGAGTGTTGGCTATTCCTGCCAGCTTGGTGTCAATTAACAATCAACCAGTGGAACTACTTGCCTCCAGAAGTTGTGAATGCTCCAATGCTGGAGGATTTTAAGAAGAGATTGGAGAGACATTTGTCTGGAATGGTCTAGGATCTCCTTGTTGAACCAGGTTGGACTGGAAAATCTCCTAGGTCCCTCCCAACTCTGTTAGTGAAGAATATATGAATAATGATTGCAGCATTTGGGTTTGGCTAGTCTAAAAAAGGAAAGTGTGGGGGGATGGACATTAGAGTAGTATTCCAGTATTTGAGGGGCTGCCCCAAAGAGGAGAGGGTCAACTTATTTTTCAAAGCACCAGAAGGGAAGACAAGAAACAATGGATGGCAGCTTAATCAAGGAGAGAAGCAACCTGAAATTAAGGAGAAACTTCCTAATAGTAAAGACAGTTCACCAGTGGAACAGCTTGCCATCAGAAATTCTGCGTACTCCATCACTGGAGGTTTTTAAGAAGAGACTAGGCAACCACCCGTCTGAAATGGTATCAGGTATCCTGTTTGAGCAGGGGCTGCACTAGAAGACCTCCAAGATCCCTTCCATCTGACCACCTGTACCTGATCTCTAACCTTGAAAAGGTTGTCCATGGAGTCACGATGGATCCGACACAACTTCGCAACTAACAACAACAAATCAAAGTAGTAGCTGTGAGAGGAATCTTGGAATCCTAGTGGGCAATCACTTAAATAAAATGGTAAGTGAGCACCTGTCTACCCTAGACCAGTAGTCGGCAAGCCGCGGCTCGCGAGCCACATGCGGCTCTTTACACACTTTAATGTGGCTCTTCTGTGTGCCGGGCGCCCGCTCCCCTCCCTCCTCTCGGGCACTTCAAAACAAGCGCCCCTTTCCCTTTTTTCTTTTCGACCCACAATGATTAGGGAGGATCCTGAAGTCGGGCAGGGACGAGAAGCGAGGAGGCAGAAAAAGAAACGGAGGCTAAGGAGCTTCCCCCCCGCCTCCTCCCAGCAAAAATCTAACCGGGGAGCCGGGCGGGCAGTAGCAAATTAGCCGATCACGGCGCGTGATTGGTTAATTTGCTACTGCCCAAGCGGCGTGATCGGCTAATTTGCTACTGCCCACCCGGCTCCCCAGTTAGATTTTTGCTGGGAGGGGGCGGGGGGGAAGCTCCTTGGCCTCCGTCTCTTTTTCTCCCTCCTCGCTTCTTGGGGCTCCACCAATGGGGGAGCAAGGCCCGCCCAGCGCCAGGCTTTGGGCTAACACAGAGGTCTGCAAAGTTGGCTGTTTTAAGACTGGTGGACTTCAACTCTCAGAATTCTGGGAGTTGAAGTCCACCAGTCTTAAGAGCCAATTTTGCAGACCCCTGGGCTAATATGATTGATGCCTTTGGTGGACTTCAATTCTCAGAATTCTGGGAGTTGAAGTCCACAAGTCTTCAAGCTGTCAGGTTTGAAGACCCTGGGTTTTTTTCTAAAGGGTTAGGGGTGCAAGGGTCTTGCAACTTGTCAGCTTTAAGACTTGCATGCTTCAATGCCAGAGTTCCTGAGCCAACATGACTGGAGGAGGAATTCTGGGAGTTGAAGTCCACAAGTCTTAAAGCTGTCAGGTTTGAAGACCCCTTGGGGTTTTTTTCCTAAAGGGTTAGGGATGCAAGGATCTTGTAACTTGACAGCTTTAAGACTTGCGTGCTTCAAATGCCAGAGTTTATTGAAACTAAAAACAGTGTACCATCCTATGTATTTTCGGTTTTAAAAATGTGGCTCTCAAAATAAATTTCAATCGTGGTTTTGGCGAGATTTGGCTCAGTTGAAAAAAAAAGGTTGCCCACCACTGCCCTAGACGAATTCAAATCACCAGGACCGGATGGATTACACCCAAGGGTTCTGAAGGAACTAGCAGACAAGATCTCAGAACCACTCAATATCTTTCAGAGATCCCGGAGCACCTGGGAACTGCCAGAGGACTGGAAAAGAGCTGATGTGGTTCCCATCTTCAAAAAAGTGGAAAAACAGATCCAGGAAACTACAGACCTATCAGCCTGACCTCAATACCAGGAAAGATTCTGGAAAAAATAATCAAGCAACGGGTTAGCGAACACCTAGAAGCAAACAAAGTAATAGCCAAAAGCCAACATGGGTTTGTCAAAAACAGATCATGCCAGACTAATCTTATTGCATTTTTTGATAATGTGACAAAATTAGTGGACCAGAGGAATGCCGTTGATATAGTTTACTTGGACTTCAGTAAGGCTTTTGATAAGGTAGACCATAACCTACTACTAGATAAAGTAGAAGAATGTAGGTTAGACAGCATCACCACCAGATGGATTCGTAACTGGCTGACCAACCGTACTCAACGTGTAGTCCTCAATGGAACTGCATCTACATGGAGGGAAGTATGCAGTGGAGTACCCCAAGGCTCTGTTTTAGGCCCAGTACTCTTCAACATCTTCATCAATGATTTGGATGAGGGAATAAATGGGGAACTCATCAAATTTGCAGATGACACCAAGCTGGCAGGAATAGCCAACACTCCAGAAGACAGGCTGAAGATACAGAAGGATCTTGACAAACTTGAACATTGGGCACTATCTAATAAAATGAAATTCAATGGTGAAAAGAGTAAGGTTCTACATTTAGGCAAGAAAAACGAAATGTTATTCTATTCTATTTTCTTCTAAAGCTGCAAAGCACAGGCTGGCCGCTAGAGGGCAGCAACGCCTTAACAATATGCGTGCTTCCCCTCGCTGACTCGCCTAGAGGCCGGATTGGGTACTGTCCACATTAACAGCCCAGGCAGCGAGCCAAAGGCGCTGTCCGCGTGTTGCGCCTTCCCACGTCCTTCCTTCGCGTCGCTAACCCTGCGAAGCCCAACGGCGGGCGGCATTCCCGGTCTTAGGCACCCACTCGAGGGAAAACCTGGGGAAGGGTCTCTCTCTCTCTTTCTTTCAAAGACCCCTCCCCATCCTGGGAATCCCTCCTCCCTTCCTCTGCCTGCCTTTCACTAAAGGAGAGGAGAGAGAGAAAGGGAGATTTTTCCTAGGGGGAGAAGACCCTCTACCCACCCAAAGCCCCCAGCCCCACTCTCCCCCTTCGCTGGGGGAGAGGAGGGGGTGTCCCTGCGCAGGCGGGTGGGGCCGGCCTGCACGTGACGGGGAGCCGGCTCCGGGGAGACGCCCACCGGGAAGGCGAGGCCAAACAGCCAGGCCGAGGAGCCAACTCCGGCAGGCGCCGGCTCCTGCTGTGAGCCGCGATCGCGAGTGGGTCTGTGCGTGGGTGGGCGGGTGGGCGTCCCACCTGGCCCCCCTCCATGCCTCCGCGCCGCAAGAAGAAGAAGAAGAGGAAGAGGAAGCCGGAGGAGGAGGCGGTGGGCAGCGGCGGCGGGCAAGCGGCATTGCTGCCCGGGCGCCCGGCGGCATCCTTGGCATCGGGCCGGCCGCCCCCCGCCCGGGGTGTGCCCAGGATGGTTAGCGGCGTGGGCTGCTTCTGGGTCCTCTTGTCCTCCTGCCTGCTGGCCGTCTGCAGCTTCGGCTTCCTCTCGCCCGCCTGGGTCGTCCGGCCGCGTGGCGGGGGTGGGCGGCGGTGGGGCGGCAGCCCCGCGCCCTCCTCCGTGGGCGGCGTGGGAGAAGTCAGCTTCGGCTTGCTGTGGCACTGCACGGATGCTCCGCGGCACGCCGAGCCCTGCGACGCCCTGGGCGGCCTGGGGGGCTTCGGACAGATCCCCTCCGCCTCCTGGCAGGTGAGCCCCGGCTGCGTGGGTGAGTGGGTGGGCGCGTGGGTGCCTGGGCGGGGATCTCGGCTGTGGGGTAGGGTGGAAGTTGCCCCGCGCGTTGGGCAAAGGCGGGAGGGCGTTGCGAGCTGACAATAACGAGGCTGGGGTTGGGTGGGGGACTTAGACTATCGCCCACCCGCGATCGCGGCCCGCCACGTGTCCAGGCCCGATGTCTGGACGGACGGAGGGGACGGGAGGATGGATTCAGCGGCGGGCTTTAGGGGTTCCCCCCCCCCGTCCCACTCACTCCAACCCTTGATGCCATCGGCGAGTAGATTCCGCGCAAAATCCCGCGCCCGTGGGGTGAACGTGTCTGTGAAACCCGTTGCCTCTGGCCGCCTTGGAGGGAAAGGGAGGCTTTTACAGTCCTTTGTAATTTGCTCTTTCCCTGCGTGGGTGGGGGGGATAGCGTGGAAACGATCAGAATAGCCACAGCACAAAGACCTGGCAATAGAAATAGAATAGAAACGACCGGGGCAAAGGAAAGCCGAGGCGATACCAGTAAATGACTGGCGCCTTAGGTGCAATCCTGAAACATCTGGAGCACCTCTGGAATATTATCCGCCATTGACCAGATCCCCCTCCGTCAATTGCAACAGGAGCTTGTCTGTTCCAGCTTACATCCCGAAACTGTACCTTGAAACACCACCGGACAGCCACCTCTGCCTGTCCTAAGTCCTTGGGATGAATTTTAAAAAATGCCATATGCAGCCTGAACATCTGGCTGAAGGAACAATAATCATCATTAAAAGATCAGAATGGGCATGGGCAGTGAAATCAGCTTGTAGTGGTTAGACTAGTTAGGTTTCCTGCCTAAGCAGGGGTTTGGACTAGAAGACCTCCAAGGTCCCTTCCAACTCTCCTCTATTCTATTCTATTCTATTCTATTCTATTCTATTCTATTCTATTCTATTCTATTCTATTCTATTCTCTATTCTCTGTTCTATTCCATTCTATTCTCTATTCTATTCTCTCTTCTATTCTCTATTTTATTTTATTCTCTTCTCTATTCTCTTCTCTTCTCTTCTCTATTCCTGTTCTGTTCTACTCTGTTCTCTTCCATTCTCTTCTTTTCTCTTCTTTTCCTCTTCTTTTCTCTTCTTTTCTCTTCTCTTCTCTATTCCTGTTCTGTTCTCTTCTCTTCTGTTCTTATTCTATTCTCCATTCTATTCTATTCTCTATTTTATTTTATTCTATTTTATTCTCTGTTCTATTCTATTCTATACTCTATTCTACTCTATTCTACTCTCCGTTCTATCCTATTCTCTATTTTATCTTATTCTATTTTATTCTCTGTTCTGTTCTATTCTTAATCTACTAAGTTTTCTTTTTTTAAAGTGGGCTGTACCCGCTTTGGGCTCCCGATGGTGGCTCTTACAAGACGGGACTTCAGCACACTTTGGGTCCCAGTTTTGTGTGAGTTGTGGCGCAGTTGCGCGAAGGGCGTGCGTTTGTGGGGTGGGGAGAGACACGAAGGCAGCTAAATGTGCCTTTGGCCCCTTTAAAATAAGTAGAATTGCTGCAAACCAGGAGAAAAAGCACGATGAAGCCAGGAATTCAAATAAGTGTTAAAGTCCATCCGGTCGCCATGTGAGTTTATAGCAGGCTTTTTTAAAAAAAAATCCTGATCTCTAGTATGGATTTTATTTTATTAAGGCGATGGGATGTGAATTTAAAAAAAAGAGAAGCGATTGAGAATGGGCTGTTAAACACACACACACACACACACACAAAAGACCCCACTCCTGTTAAGATGGGCAGCGTGGCTTCAACAGGTCTCTTATATGGGGCAGGAAGTGGGGGATATTTTTGTCCACGTCCCTCTGGCACTGGATGGTTGTTCATGGACCATTGTTGTTTTCGCCCTGTGTTCTTTTGTTGGAACGGGTGTGCGTGTGTGCGTTGTGGTGGCAGAGAAAGGACAAAAGAGTCTGGGGTCCTCTAGCAGGCAAGCCCATTTCAGGGACTGTTTGATTCCACCACCAGCCAAGCTGACGCCTGTCCCTGTAGAAAGGACAATTACAAAAGTTATTGGCAGTGGGCAGTGAAATAGGGAAAGCTTGAATCTGCCTAGCTGGGTAGTAGGTCTTTTCCTTCCTTCCTTCCTTCCTTCCTTCCTTCCTTCCTTCCTTCCTTCCTTCCTTCCTTCCCTCCTTCCTTCCTCCTTTCTTTCCTTTACTTCTTTCTTTCCGTCTTTCCCTCCTTTCTTCCTTTCCCCTTCCCTTCCTTATCTATGATTTATTCTTTCTTTCTCTTTCTTTTTGTCTTCCTTTTCCTTCCTCATCTATGATTTCATTCCTTCTTCGTTTCCTTCCTTCTTTCTTTCCTTCTTTCCTTCCTTTCTTCCTTTCCCCTTCCCCTTCCTTATCTATGATTTATTCTTTCTTTCTTTCCCCTTCCTCATCTATGATTTCCTTCCTTCCTTCCTTCCTTCCTTCCTTCCTTCCTTCCTTCCTTCTCTTCCCCTTCCTGCCTGCCTGCCTGCCTGCCTGCCTGCCTGCCTGCCTGCCTGCCTGCCTTCCTTCCTTCCTTCCTTCCTTCCTTCCTTCCTTCCTTCCTTCCTTCCTTCCTTCCTTCCTTCCTTCTTTTTACAAATAACTGTAGGTGATAAATGTGGTCCTCCCCCTCCTATTTTCCCCACAACAACTACCTTGCAAGGTGGGTTGCACTGAGATAGCAAATGGCCCAAAGTCACTCAGCTGTTTTCATGATGGGACTAGAACCCATCATCTCCTGACAATTGGCCCTAAGTCATCAGGTTGCTTTAATGACTAAGGCAGGACTAGAACCACCGTCTCCCGGTGATTTGGGCCACAGTCATTAAGCTGGATTTTGTGCCTTAAGGTGGGACTAGAACTCACTGTCTCCTGGTGATTAGCCCAGAGTCACCCAGCTGAGTTTCGTATCTAAAGCAGCACTAGAACTCACCGTCTCCTGGTGATTGACCCAGAGTCACCCAGCCTGCTTCTTTGCCTAAAGCAGGACTAGAACTTGCCGTTTCCTGGTGATTGGCCCAAAGTTACCCAGCTGGCTTTCATGCTTAAGGCAGGACTAGAACTCACCATCTCTTGGTGATTGGTGGGACTAGAACTCACAGTCACCTGGTGATTGGCCCAAAGTCACCCAGCTGGCCTTCATGCCTAAGCGGGACTAGAACTCACAGTCCCCTGGTTTCTAATCTGGTGCCTTAACTACTAAACCAAACTATCTCTGTAATTAAATTTATAGGCTCCCTATCTCACTGTGGGGCGTCTCTGGGCAGCTTAAGAATATATCTGTAAAACAGGCTATGAAACAATAAGAAAAGATTTAACGTAAAGAATTAAAACATCAGAATTAATGAGCTCTTTCAGGGTGTCAATCCCAAGAGCCAAAGGCTGAACTTCATTGGTTGATTAGCAGATTGGCATTGTCTATGGAGATTCTCCGCCATCCAGTCAAGGTTGTCCCAAAGGTGCTTTTTTCAGGAAGCAACTGGATTTTCTTGTTTTTTTCTTTGAAGGCGTTTCGCTTCTCATCCAAGAAGCTTCTTCAGCTCTGACCGGATGATGGGGAATGGAAGGGATTGACACTCCTTGCAGACAGCTGGTCATTTGCATCCTTTTAGAGGGTCGTTGAGGCCACTTGGAGGTTTCTCTGTGTCCTCAGGGTCACCTGAGTGGGGCAAATGGTTCCTGTAGTCTGTAATTTTTTTCCCCTCTGGAAATCCATTCCTTCTCCCACAACCATTCCAAGGGTGTCCATCCCAAATTGTATAGCTAAAAGTCTGTAGAGATTCTCGGTCATCCTGGTCGTGGTTATCCCAAAGATGCTTTTTTCAGGAGGCAACTGGACTTTCTTATTTTTTTCTCCGAAGAGGTTTCACTTCTCATCCAAAGAAGCTTCTTCCGCTCTGGGGAATGGAAGGGTTGAAACTCCTTGCAGACAGCTGGTCCTTTGCATCCTTTTAGAGGGTCATTGAGGCCACCTGGAGGTTTCTCTGTGTCCTCAGGGTCATCTGAGTGGTGCAAATGAGTGTGGAGCCTTCTTGGAATAGCTGGAAGCATTCCTGCAGTCTGCAAGTGAGTGGTAGGTAGTGTTTGTAAAGTTACACTCTTTGTAACCTCCAGTCCAGTCGCTAGCCAAAGAAAGAGCCACGTGAAAAAGCATTCAGCAAATCCTCGACTTACAACCATTTCTTAGTTCTTTGGTTTATGTAAACCCTCCCCTCCCCACCCAGCCATGATAGATTGGTATGGTCTATATATATTTCATAAACCAAAGATTTATTGGGAGGCCACATGGCCGTTTTGGTGAAGATCCATTATGTCTCTGCAAAGGTCTGTCTCTCACAGCTGTTCCCAGAGAAAAGGAGCTCATTGATGGGAACAGGTGGTGGGTGGCCCAGTTTGTAAGAGGAGGCTCAGCATTGTAAACTATACATTCAAGTTATGAGTTTTAATCAAGGAGAGAAGCAACTTAGAACTAAGGGGAAATTTCCCGACAGTTAGAAGAATCAACCAGTGGGATGACTTGCCTCCAGAAGTAGTGAATGCTCCAACACTGGACGATTTTAAGAAGAGGTTGGATAACCATTTGTCTGAAGTGGTGTAGGGTTTCTTGCCTAGGCAGGGGGTTGGACTAGAAGACCTCCAAGGTCCCTTCCAACTCTGCTATTCTAATCAAGGAGAGAAGCAACCTGGAACTCAGGAAAAAATCCTGACAGTTAGGAGAATTAACCAGTGGGACGACTTGCCTCCAGAGGTTGTGAATGCCCCAACACTGGAAGTCTTTAAGAAGAGATTTGACAACCATTTGTCTGAAGCGGTGTAGGGTTTCCTGCCTAAGCAGGGTGTTGGACTAGAAGACCTCCAAGGTCCCTTCCAACTCTGCTATTCTATTCTATTCTATTCTATTCTACTCTACTCTACTCTACTCTACTCTACTCTACTCTACTCTACTCTACTCTACTCTACTACTCTATTCTGTATTCTATTCTATTCTATTCTATTCTGTATTCTATTCTATTCTATTCTATCTATTCTATTCTATTCTATTCTACTCTACTCTACCCTACTCTACTCTACCCTACCCTGCTCTACTCTATTCTGTATTCTATTCTATTCTATTCTACTCTACTCTACTCTACTCTACTCTACTCTACTCTACTCTATTCTGTATTCTATTCTATTCTATTCTATTCTATTCTATTCTATCTATTCTATTCTATTCTACTACTCTATTCCTATTCCTATTCCTATTCCTATTCTATATTCAGTCATACATTGTAGCCATCCTGTTTTTTTAACATTTGATCCATACCATATTTACAAAAAGGAAAAAAGTAACCTATTTCTAGCCGTGTTGATTTGTGTTTATCTTGTAATTTCTCACATTTATCATTTCATACACAATTCTAACCTTTATTCCATGGATCTTGGCTCCTGCCTATTTTGGCCTTTCTCTTTTATATTCCAACCAACGATAAAAATTGATCCCAGATCTTATAATATTCTAATTTATCCATTTCAGCACAGATCCAGATTTCCTAATTATTTCCCCTTCATGTGGAGTTTATCCTTTTAACTATACATATTATCACGGCAGCAAGAATGGTCTTTGCCCAAAATTGGAAAAACAGAGAAACTCCCCTTGAAGGGTTGCTGCTTTCTTTGGCCTTTTTTAACTTAAGTTTTACAGCATATTTTCTTTCCCATCTTCAATCGGACACATACATTTGCCAAGCCACGCCCACAAAATAAGCCACGCCCACAGAACCAGCAGTAAAAAAATTTGAAACCCACCCCTGCACTGGGCCCTATCTAACAAAATGAAATTTAAGGTAGAGAAAAGTAAAGTCTTACACTAAGAAAAACCCAAATAGACATATAAACTGGGTGAAACAGACTTAATAGCAGTGACTGGGAGAAGGATCTTGGAGTCTTATAGTGGACAACCAGTTAAATAGGAACCAGTAGTGTGCAGCAGCAGCCAAAAAAGCCAACGTAATCCTAAATTGCATTAACAGAGGCATACAATCAAGATCAAGGGAGGTACTAATACCTCTCTATAAACCTTTAGTAAGACCACACTTAAGAGTATTGCATCAAATTTTGGTCACCACACTATAAAAAAGATGTTGAGACTCTAGAAAGAGTGCAGAGAAGAGCAACCAGGATGATGAGGGGACTGGAGGCTAAAACACACAATGAACGGTTGCAGGAACTGGGCCTGGCTAGTCTAGGGAAGAGAAGGACCAGGGGAGACAGGAGAGCATCTTCCAATATTTGAGGGGCTGCCCCAGAGAGGAGGAAGGGGGTCAAGCTATTCTCCAAAGCACCCAAAGGCCAGACAAGGAATAATGGATGGAAACTAATCAAGGAGAGATTCAACTTGGAAATAAGGAGGAATTTTCTGACAGGGAGAACAATCAACCCATGGAACAGAAGTTGCCTTTGGAAGTTGTGGGAGCTTCATCACTGGAAGCTTCTCAAGAAGAGAGTGGCCTGCCATTGGTCAGAAGTGTGTAGGGTCTCCTGCTTCAGTGGGGAGGGGGGGTTGGACTAGATGACCTATAAGGTCCCTTCCAACTCTGTTAATCTTGTTACAAATCTGTTACTTAACAAGATGAATTGTGGGCTCAATTACAGTTGAGGACTACCTGTACGGTTAACCTTGCTAGGTTAGGTTTAGCTAAAGCTTAACATGTCCCTTTCCAGTTTTTGACCCAGGAATGATAAAAGCCAATTAACGCCATAAAAAAAGGAAGCTACCCACTTGGCCATGGTGCTGGTGGGGTGCTTCCTGCAGGCTCCGTTTCCTTTCAAATTTAAAGCGCGGCCCAGGGATTTATCCAAGGTTAGCCTTCAAATAATAATCATCTCTCTCAAACACCTCGGCGCTCACTCTCTTGCCAAAATTGTTCCCTGGCCTGGTGATTTCTAACAAAGGAGAATAGCTCATCAACCAAGGCATTAAGTTTGGTAAATCTAGCGCTGTGGGTGCTTTTTGCAATTTGAAATGATGTCATCGATTGTGGAAAGCTGTGGTAAACCATACCGTTTTACTGACTTGGGCATGGCTATGAGAAACGAGGAGTTGTGTATTGGGAAGAGTTTAGGGCTAAAACAAAAGATGTTTTGTTTTTCCTTAAAGGATTTCTTGATCTCTACGATCGTGTTGTGTGGCCTGTGGCCCTCCAGCAGCTGAATCAGAGGAGCAGATTTGGGAGTGAGGGTCAGCATCAAGGCAATCCGAGAGCGCCGAGGGGGAAGAGGGAATGGAGCTGGCAGAGAGGGAGAGAGACAGAGGGGGAGCCTGGCCCATCCATCAGCCCTCAAATGGAGAGTCAACAGCCCCCAGGTCTGATGAGGAAGAGGATGGAGCTGATGAGGAAGAGGAGGAACAGATGGGTCCATTGCCTGATGCATAAATGCACAGAAGGCAGAGGAGAGGAGAGCAGTGGAAATGTATGGGCTGGTCCTCAGGACGGAAGAGTCACCACTGCTAGTGAAGCCCCACCTTAGCTCCGGGGGTAATAGTCAGGGGGCCGAGATGAATAGATGTGGTAGACGTCTATTCGTCTCCCCTGCTGGATGGACTTGTTAGCCTGCGGTGAGAGAGAAACTTTTGCCGGGGCTGCCGGGGCTCCTAATAAAGGAATCTTTTGAGTTCACTTTAGAAGGTTTGTTGTGTTTGGGGAGCTGGGTGAGAACAGATCTCTGCAGATGGCGACTGCAAGGCTTAAAATTAAAAGACCTTTGGATCTTGGGAGGAAAGTTATGACAAACCTAGACAGCCTAGCTATGGTTTTCTCAGTAGCTTCAGAGCTGGACCATAAGGAAGGTTGAGCATTGAAGAATTGATGCTCTCAAATTGGGGTGTTGGAGAAGACAGTTTGGTAGGCCTGGTCTAGGGTCTCCTGCTTGAGCAGGGGGTTGGACTAGAAGACCTCAAAGGTCCCTTCCGGCTCTATTCTGATTGATTGATTCAGGACCTTGGACACATCCCTATGACTTAACAGCAGGGTCCTCCATTCAGCACCATGGACAGTGATCACAGGGCCTTCTATGCTATGCAGTCTAGCTGGTTGGCCCGAAGTAGCAATTTTTAGAACAGATGACCCCATGCTGACTGGAAACTGTGAGAACTTATGACCGTTTTTTTCACAGTTACGACCGTTGCCAGGATCCCCACAATCACATGATCAAAATTCAGAGGCTTGGCAACTGTTTCCCATTTATGACAGTTGCCATGTCATGTGGCACTTTTGCCACCTTCTGAAATGCAAAATTTTAAATAGGGTAGAACAGAATAACAGAGTTGAAAGGGACCTTGGAGGTCTTCTAGTCCAACCCCCTGCTTAGGCAGGAAACCCAATACCCTTTCAGACAAATGGCTATCCAACATCTTCTTAAAGACTTCCAGTGTTGGGGCATTCACAACTTCTGGAGGCAACTTCTGTTCCACTGATTCATTGTTCTAACTGTCAGGAAATTTCTCCTCAGTTCTAAGTTGCTTCTCTCCTTGATTAGTTTCCACCCATTGCTTTGGAGAATAGTTTGACTCCCTCTTCTTTGTGGCAACCCCTGAGATATTGGAAGATGCTATCATGTCTCCCCTGGTCCTTCTTTTCATTAAACTAGACCTACCCAGTTCCTGCAACCGTTCTTCGTGTGTTTTAGCCTCCAGTCCCCTAATCATCTTTGTTGCTCTTCTCTGCACTCTTTCTGGAGTCTCTGCATCTTGATTGATTGATTCACTGATTGATTGACTGATTGATTGAAATGATCTAGGGTCTCCTGCTTGAGCAGGGGGGCTGGACTAGAAGACCTCCAAGGTCCCTTCCAGCTCTATTCTGATTGATTGACTGATTGATTGAAATGGTCTAGGGCAGTGATGGCGAACCTATGGCACGCGTGCCACAAGTGGCATGCGGAGCCATTTGTCAGGGCACGCGAGGCGCTGCCCTGTCAGCTGGCCAGCGCGTGCATGCGCGCGCTGGCCAGCTAAGTTCACCTTTTTAAAAGCTATTTTTCGCCTTCCCCAGGCTTCAGAGGCTTTATAGGAGCCTGGGGAGGGCGAAAAAGAGCCCCCCCCCGCCCTCCCTCGGAGGCTTCAGGGACTTCCGGTTTGCTCGGAGAGTGGTTTTAAGCGCTCCGAAGGCTTCAGGGAAGCCTCCGGACGGTCCCTGAAGCCTCCGAAGGGCCTCCGGGGGGTTGGGGGAGGCTCTTTTCACCCTCCCCAGGCTCCTATAAAGCCCCTGGAGCCTGGGGAGGGCGAAAAAAAGCCAAAAAAGGTTCACCAACACTGGTCTAGGGTCTCCTGCTTGAACAGGGGGGCTGGACTAGAAGACCTCCAAACTTTCTTCCAGCTCTATTCTGATTGATTGATTGACTGACTGATTGATTGAAATGGTCTAGGGTCTCCTGCATGAGCAAGGGGGCTGTACTAGAAGACCACCAAGCTCCCTTCCAGCTCTCTTCTGATTGATTGATTGATTGATTGATTGACTGATTGATTGCAATGGTCTAGGCCCTCCTGCACGAGCAGGGGGGCTGGACTAGAAGACCTCCAAACTCCCTTCCAGCCCTATTCTGACTGATTGATTGACTGATTGATTGAAATGGTCTAGGGTCTCCTGCACGAGCAGGGGGGCTGAAATAGAAAACCTCTAAGGTCCCTTCCAGCTCTATTCTGATTGATTAATTGATCCCCGCTGGTTTGTTCTAACGATCCGTACCCACTCCTCTCAGGTTTCGGTTGATTGCATCAAAATCGAGCACGTTCTTTGTTGATGTGATTCCTGTCATCCCTGGTGGAGACCTGTCAGATGGCCAAACCATGGCCCAGAGGTTGATGGCCCCTAATGGGGGACCCCAGACTTGGCATTTCAGAGAGGGGAAGGGTCTCCCCCACCCCCGCTTTGGAACACAAGCAACGACTGGGGGGTGGAAGAGCCAGGCTGGGTGACGTGCGTGCGTTTGTGCCTGTGATCGGGCAGTCAGCCAAGGCTGGCATTCAGGGTGCTTGCCTAATTAACATTTCATTAAGCCCCTTTTTGGCTCGCCTTGATGGAGGTCCAGGGGTCGCCCCATTGATGTGCTAATTCCGTGGCTGCTTTTTGTCTGCTTCTCAGCTGTCCCTGCTTTTGTGTTCAAAATAACAGGTTGCAACAGGCAAAATAGAACCATAGTCTGTTTTTCTCCCCCCCCCTCTTCCTCTTTGTCTTCCGACATCTGGAGCAGAACGATAGGTTTAACAGATTAACAGAGTTGGAAGGGATCTTGCAGGTCATCTAGTCCAACCCCCTGCCCAAGCAGTAGACCCTATACCTGCCCTCTACCTAGGATGGAACTCACAACCTCCTGATTGTGAGGTGAGACACTCCACATCTCCCAGTCTGGTCCCTTCTAAAACTGTCCCCATCCCACATCAACATCCCTCCAGTTGGTGGGGTCAAGACCAAGGGTGAAAACCAGTAGTAGAGATTTTGAGTAGTTCAGAGAACCAGCAAAGGCCACCTCTGGCTGGCCCCAGAGTGGGGACAAAATGGAGATTTTGCAGTATCCTTCCCCTAGAGTGGGAGGGAATGGAGATTTTGCAGTATCCTTCCCCTGGAGTGGGGAGGGAATGGAGATTTTGCAGTATCCTTCCCCTGGAGTGGGGCAGGAATGAAGATTTTGCAGTATCCCTCCCCTGGAGTGGAGTGGGAATGGAGATTTTGCAATATCCTTTCCCTGGAGTACAGAGGGAATGGAGATTTTGCAGTATCCTTCCCCTGGAGTAGGGAGGGAATAGAGATTTTGCAGTATCCTTCCCCTGGAGTGGCGAGGGAATAGATATTTTGCAGTATCCTTCCCCTGGAATGTGGAGGGAATGGAGATTTTGCAGTATCCTTTTCCTGGAGTACAGAGGGAATGGAGATTTTGCAGTATCCTTTCCCTGGAGTGGGGAGGGAATGGGATTTTGCAGTATCCTTCCCCTAGAGTAGGGAGGGAATAGAGATTTTGCAATATCCTTCCCCTGGAGTTGGGAGGGAATGGAGATTTTGGAGTATCCTTCCCCTAGAGTAGGGAGGGAATAGAGATTTTGCAGTATCCTTTCCCTGGAGTACAGAGGGAATGGAGATTTTGGAGTATCCTTCCCCTGGAGTGGGGAGGGAATGGGATTTTGCAGTATCCTTTCCCTGGAGTGGGGAGGGAATGGGATTTTGCAGTATCCTTCCCCTGGAGTGGGGAGGGAATAGGGATTTTGGAGTATCCTTCCCCTGGAGTGGGGAGGGAATAGAGATTTTGGAGTATCCTTCCCCTGGAGTGGGGAGGGAATGGGATTTTGCAGTATCCTTTTCCTGGAGTGGGGAGGGAATAGAGATTTTGGAGTATCCTTCCCCTGGAGTGGGGAGGGAATAGGGATTTTGCAGTATCCTTTTCCTGGAGTGGGGAGGGAATAGAGATTTTGCAGTATCCTTCCCCTGGAGTGGGGGGGGAATGGGGATTTTGGAGTATCCTTCCCCTGGAGTGGGGAGGGAATGGAGATTTTGGGATATCCTTTTCCTGGAGTGGGGAGGGAATGGAGATTTTGGGGTATCCTTCCCCTGGAGTGGGGAGGGAATGGAGATTTTGGGGTATCCTTCCCCTGGAGTGGGGAGGGAATGGAGATTTTGGGGTATCCTTCCCCTGGAGTGGGGAGGGAATGGAGATTTTGCAGTATCCTTCCCCTAGAGTGGGGAGGGAATAGGGATTTTGCAGTATCCTTCCCCTGGAGTGAGGAGGGAATGGGGATTTTGCAATATCCTTTCCCTGGAGTGGGGAGGGAATGGAGATTTTGCAGTATCCTTCCCCTAGAGTGGGGAGGGAATGGAGATTTTGCAATATCCTTTCCCTGGAGTGGGGAGGGAATGGAGATTTTGCAGTATCCTTCCCCTGGAGTGTGGAGGGAATGGAGATTTTGCAGTATCCTTTTCCTGGAGTGGGGAGGGAATAGAGATTTTGCAGTATCCTTCCCCTGGAGTTGGGAGGGAATGGAGATTTTGGGGTATCCTTCCCCTGGAGTGGGGAGGGAATGGAGATTTTGGGGTATCCTTCCCCTGGAGTGGGGAGGGAATGGAGATTTTGGGGTATCCTTCCCCTGGAGTGGGGAGGGAATAGAGATTTTGGGGTATCCTTCCCCTGTTTGAGGCAGTTTGAGCTTCCTGAATTTATTACAGAAAGAACATTCTTTGTTGTGCTTTTTTGATGACGTTTTTGATGTTAGGTCTCCATTTTAGGTCTTGAGATACAATAGAACTTAGAAATTTAAAGGTCTCTACTGTTGACACTGTGTTGTCTAGTATTGTAAGAGAGGGTAGTAAGGGAGGGCTTCTCCTAAAGTCTACCACCATTTCTACGGTTTTGAGTGTGCTCCATTCCAGATTGCCCCGGTCGCACGTGCGTGTGATCTCAAAACAGTCACGCAAGAGTCCAACACTATGGCATGACACTGCCAGCATTTTCCTTCCTTTGGTAAGTTGTAAGTGGTCCTCGACTTACAACAGTTTGTTTCGTGACCGTTCCAAGTTAAAACGACACTGAAAAAAGTGACTTATACCCATTTTTCACACTTAAGACCGTTCCCGCATCCCCACAATCACCTCTTACATTCGGGGGCTTGACAAGTGACTCACGGTTGAAATGTGATCCCCTTTTGTGACCTTCTGACAAGGAAAGCCGAAGAGGAACCCAGATTCATTTAACAACCGTGTTACTAATTTAACAACTGCAGAGATTTATTTCACCAAAGCAGCAAGAAACGTCGTACAATGGGGCAAAACAAATTTCTCCCTTATCGACTTAAATTCAGAGCTCAATTGTGATTGTAAGTGTCCTTTGCATAGGAATGTGGTTGAGTTGATATTCCCTTCGCTTGTAGCTCAATCGAGTCCCGGGACTCTGTAAATCAGAGTTTACGGTTAAGCATCTTGGGCAAAGACGGGCAATGGTGGTTTATTCAATAAACAATCAACTCAACGCTCGTGCGAGTAGCTGGCTGGGCGACCAATTGATCATCTTTTTCGATTGCTTGCAAAGCAGCTTGGGAACATCTTGGGAACAATTTCAGCAGATTAATTGGTGGACTTGACTTCTGGCCTCTGCAGTTAATTGTTTTGTTAGTTCTTTTTTTTTTCGTTTAAGAAAGGAGAGGTTGATACTTGGAGGTGAAAATATTGGACGGCCTCTCGCTCTTTCATTATTTTGCAGAATGCCTCCCCGAAACGTGTGAATATTTGCAAGTGGCAAAGCAACCTAGTTGAGAAGAAACTACAGATAGTCCTTGAATAGAATAATAACAATACGGCATCCAGTTTTGGTCACCACAATGTAGAAATGATGTGGAGAGTCTAGAAAGAGTGCAGAGAAGAGCAACAAAGATGATTAGGGGACTGGAGACTAAAACATAGGAAGAATGGTTGCAGGAACTGGGAATGTCTAGTTTAATGAAAAGAAGGACTAGGGGAGACAGGATAGCAGTGTTCCAATATCTCAGGGGTTGCCACAAAGAAGAGGCAGTCAAACTATTCTCCAAGGCACCTGAGGGTAGAACAAGAAGCAATGGGTGGAAACTAATCGGGGAGAGAAGCAACTTAGAACGAAGGAGAAATTTCCTGACAGTGAGAACAATTTATTAGTAGAGTTACTTGCCTCCAGAAGTCGTGAATAGTCCAACACTGGAGATTTTTAAGAAGATGTTGGATAACCATTTGTCTGAAGTGGTGTAGGGTTTCCTGCTTAAGCAAGGGTTGGACTAGAAGACCTCCAAGTTCCCTTCCAACTATTATTCTATTCTATTCTATTCGTTTCTATTCTACATTCTTCTATTCTACTGTATTCTTCATTTATCCCATTCTATTCGTTTCTACATTCTTCTATTCTGTTCTTCATTTATTTTATTCTATTCTTCATAAATGAAGAATATTTATTCTATTATTCTATTCTATTCTTCATTTATTCTTTTTTCTATTCTAGTCTTCATTTATTCTTTTCTATTCTATTCTACATTCTTCTATTCCATTCTATTCTTCATTTATTCTATTCTATTCTTCATTTATTCTATTCTATTCTTTATTCTTTTCTTTTCTATTCTTCATTTATTCTATCCTATTCTATTCTATTCTTCATTTATTCTATTCTATTCTTCATAGGCCATCTAGTCCAACCCCTAAAGGAGGAGACCCTACAACATTTCACACAAATAACAGTCTTCTTGAAAGCCTCCAGTGATGAAGCTCCCACAACTTCCGAAGGCAACTTCTCTTCCATGGGTTGATTGTTCTCACTGTCAGGAAATTCCTCCTTATTTCCAGGTTGAATCTCTCCTTGGTCAGTTTCCATCCATTGTTCCTTGTCTGGCCTTCAGGTGCCTTGGAGAATAGATTGACTCCCTCCTCTCTGTAGCAGCCCCTCAAATATTGGAAGGCTGCTATCGTGTCTCTCCTGGTCCTTCTCTTCACTAGACTAGCCATGCCCAGTTCCTGCAACTGTTTTTCATGTTTTCGTCTCCAGTCACCTAATCACCTTCGTTGCTCTTCTCTGCACTCTTTCCAGAGTCTCAACAAACTTTTTTATAGTGTGGTGATCAAAACTGGATGCAGTACTTTAGGTGTGGTCTTACTAAGGCTTTATAGAGTGGTATTAGTATCTCACTTGTTCTTGATTGTATCCCTCTGTAAATGCAATTTAGGATTGCGTTGGCTTTTTTGGCTGTTGCTGCACACTACTGGTTCCTATTTAACTGGTTGTCCACTAAGACTCCAAGATCCCTCTCCTGGTTACTGCTATTAAGCCAGTCTATATGTGTCCTTTTGGGTTTTCTTGCCTAAGTGTAAGACTTTACTTTTCTCTACATTGAATATTCTAAGTGCGAGGACGAGACGTAAGTCCCTTTTCTCAGTGTCCTGGTGACTTCAAATGCTTACTAAGCTAAGTCGGGGGCTATCTGATTTCACTTGCTTGGTGCCAATTGATCACTTTTGATCGAGGGCATAGAATCTGGGTTTTGACTAATTTCCCTGCCACTGAATGGCTGCTAAGAATTGTAAAACCTTCATTCTCTGCTTCCCCCCCCACCCACCCCCAGCCTTCTCCTGGGGGTGATTAATTGTTGCTCCCAAACAAATTACAAACCTCTTGACTCAGGCCCATAAATTTGCCTTTATGTGGCTTAATAAATCTTACTCCGCGCCAAGCGATATCAAGGGCTTTATTACTGTTTTAGTAGCCTGAGCAGCGGTCATTGTGTTAATTCAAAATTTGGTGGTTTTTTTTTTTAAAAAGAACTTGAAATTCAGGTATCCAAAACTTTATTTGAAAGTGTATGAATTCCAAAAGGGACAGGTAACACTTCTGTAAAAATGAGTTTAATTCCTTTGGTCTATGTCAGAGGTGGGGAAGTATGGCCCTTTAAGACTTGTGGGCTTCAACTCCCAGAATTCCTGAGCCAACTGCCAAGTTTTTTTTTTAAGCCTTCAGCAAGCATGGATGTCTCAAGAATTCTGGGAGTTGAAGTCCACAAGTCATAAAAGGGCCATAGTTCCCCACCGCTAGGTAACTATGCATGGATGTATACATACAATAGAGTAGAATAGAGCTGGAAGGGACCTTGGAGGTCTACTAGTCCAGCCTCCTGCTCAAGCAGGAGATCCTACACAATTTGAGACAAGTGATTGTCCAGTCTCTTCTTAAAAACCTCCAGTGTTGTAGCACCTACAACTTCTGGTGGCAAACTGTTCCACTGGTTAATTCCTTTGGTTCTCTCTGGTGTCTGGATTACAACTCCCAACAGCCTATGCTAGTCTGACAATAGAGGTGCTAGGAGCAGAGATGCGAGTTCATTGGCTTTGAACAGACACAGCATGATCCAATCAGTCTGTTTTGACACAGACCTCAAACTCACCAGAAGGCTGTGAGTTCTAGACCCACCTTTGAATGAAAGATGGCTGGATGACTTTGGACCAATCACCAGAAGGCTGTGAGTTCTAGTCCCACCTTTGCATGAAAGATGATTGGGTGGCTTTGAGCCAGTACACAATACAATACAATACAATAGTAGAGTTGGAAGGGACCTTGGAGGTCTTCTAGTCCAACCCCCTGCCTAGGCAGGAAACCCTATACCGTTTCAGACAGATGGCTATCCAACATCTTCTTAAAGACTTCCAGTGTTGGGGCATTCACAACTTCTGGAGGCAACTTCTGTTCCACTATTTTATTCTATTTTATTATTGTTATTATATTTTCTATCTTCTATTCCATATTTATTCTATGCTACTATTCTATTCTATTCTTATTCTATTCAATTATTCTATTTACAATACAATACAATAGTAGAGTTGGAAGGGACCTTGGAGGTCTTCTAGTCCAACCCCCTGCCTAGGCAGGAAACCCTATACCGTTTCAGACAGATGGCTATCCAACATCTTCTTAAAGACTTCCAGTGTTGGAGCATTCACAACTTCTGGAGGCAACTTCTGTTCCACTGATTAATTGTTCTAATTGTCAGGAAATGTCTCCTCAGTTCTAAGTTGCTTCTCTCCTTGATTAGTTTCCACCCATTGCTTCTTGTTCTACCCTCAGGTAGAACAAGAGACGGTGAGTTCTAGTTCTGCCTTAGGCACAAAAGCCGACTGGGCCACTCCCCCCTCTCTCATCCCACCTCACAGGGTTGTTTTTATGAGCGAAGTAGAAGCAGGAAGAAGTGTATGTTCTCCACCTTCAGTTACCCGCAAAGAAGCAAAGGAAAGACAAAATTTCTAATCACGAATAAAAAGCAAGCTTTAGTAAGCCATAAATTAACTGGGTTTGCACCGCTTCGAAAGCTAAACCAAGCAATCCGCTGTAATTTCTACAGGCATTGGGGCAGAGACCATAAATCCTTGTTTCGTGCAGCTGCATATCCCTGATTAGAATCCTTTTTTGGGATGCTTCCCCCCCCCACTTATTATATTTTTTACTTTTTATTCTGTTTATACAAACATCACATCTTTGCTTTTTTTCCCCAACCTGATTAATTCTTTTTTAATTCCTCATTTTACGGGCTGAGGGTTTGTTTCCTTTTTTAAAACAATATATCGGGACGGGACAGGGGAGTGTGTTTGTGTGTTTTTTTTTCATCCATGTGTGTCCTCCACCCATCCTTTCGATGCTTTGGGGTGACCTGCCCTTCCTTTTCCTGTCTTCCCTACTCCCTTTCCGTTTCTAACCTTGCAAATCTTTCCTTTCTTTGTCCGTCATAAAAGACTAAAAAAAGATTTGTTAAAAAAAGAAGGAAGGACCAGTTTAGGATTCCCTCCCCCCTCACAAAGGTCAGCATTTTAAACATTTGCGGTAACAGTTGTGATGAGAAAGTTGGCTTTTCTGTTTAAAAAATAAATATTGTATTGTTAAAAGAGGTAGAAGAATTTGGAATCCTTTGTCTGCCTTTTAGAATAGAGTAACAGAGTTGGAGGGGACCTTGGAGGTCTTCTAGTCCAACCCCCTGCCTAGGCAGGAAACCCTATACCGTTCCAGACAAATAGCTATCCAACATCTTCTTAAAGACTTCCAGTGTTGGGGCATTCACAACTTCTGGAGGCAACTTCTGTTCCACTGATTCATTTTTCTCACCCTCAGGAAATTCCTCCTCAGTTCTAGGTTGCTGCTCTCTTTGATTAGTTTCCACCCATTGTTTTCTCTGGGTCTTTCCATGAGAGATTTCTAGGAAACATAGTTAGTTGGATAAACCCCAGTTTCCCGTTCACGCAATAAATAGAGCTATGAAATCAAGCAGATGTTGGTCAAGGCAAGAGATGTGGACTTACCTATAAGCCAAAAAGCAAAATTCCCAGAAACAATTTTGAAGGTGGATCCTATGAGTGCTATCCTGAACCAGGGGTGAGATTCAGGGGATTCGGACCGCTTCGGGAGAACCGGGTACTAATTTTACATCTGGTTTGCCGAACCAGTAATTGAAAAATAAGAGCCAGCCGTGTGCAGCAGCTGCCAAAAAAGCCAACACAGTCCTAGGCTGCATCAACAGAGGGAGAGAATCAAGATCACGTGAAGGGTTAATACCACTTTATAAGGCCTTGGTAAGGCCACACTTGGAATATTTGCATCCAGTTTTGGTCACTACGATGTAGAAAAGATGTGGAGACTCTAGAAAGAGTGCAGAGAAGAGCAACAAAGAGGATGAGGGGACTGGAGGCAAAAACATAGGAAGAACGGTTGCAGGAACTGAGTATGTTTAGATGACCTCCCAAGGTCCCTTCTGATTCAATTGCAGCTGGTCCTTGACTTAGGCTGCATCAACAGAGGGAGAGAATCAAGATCACGTGAAGTGTTAATACCACTTTATAATCCCTTGGTAAGGCCACACTTGGAATACGGCATTCAGTTTTGGTCACCACGATGTAGAAAAGATGTGGAGACTCTAGAAAGAGTGCAGAGAAGGGCAACAAAGAGGATGAGGGGACCGGAGACTAAAACATAGGAAGAACGGTTGCAGGAACTGAGTATGTTTAGATGACCTCCCAAGGTCCCTTCTGATTCAATTGCAGCTGGTCCTTGACTTAGGCTGCGTCAACAGAGGGATAGAATCAAGTTCACATGAGGTGTTAATACCACTTTATAATGCCTTGGTAAGGCCACACTTGGAATACTGCATTCAGTTCTGGTCGCCACGATGTAAAAAAGATGTGGAGACTCTAGAAAGAGTGCAGAGAAGAGCAACAAAGAGGATTAAGGGACTGGAGGCTAAAACATAAAGAACGGTTGCAGGAACTGGGCATGTCTAGTTGAATGAAAAGAAGGACTAGGGGAGACAGGATAGCAGTCTTCCAATATCTCAGGGGTTGCCACAAAGAAGAGGGAGTCAGCCTGTTCTCCAAGGCACCTGAGGGCAGAACAATAAGCAATGGGTGGAAACTAATCAAGGAGAGAAGCAACTTAGAACTGAGGAGAAACTTCCTGACAGTTAGAACAATTAATCAGTGGAACAGAAGTTGCCTCCAGAAGTTGTGAATGCCCCAACACTGGAAGTCTTTAAGAAGATGTTGGATAGCCATTTGTCTGGAACAGTATAGGGTTTCCTGCCTAGGCAGGGGGTTGGACTAGAAGACCTCCAAGGTCCCTTCCAACTCTGCTATTGTATTGTATTGTATTGTATTGTATTGTATTGTATTGAAAAGACTGGCTGGTCCCGCTATGCCCTTCCCAGGAGTCTCCATGCAGCCCATTTTGGATGCCAGGTTAAGTGTAAGGCCCGCCTGGAGGCTCTGGGAGGGTAGAAAACAGGCCTCCCTGAAGTTCCTGAAGTCCAGAAACAGGGCTTTCTGACCTCCAGAGTGTGGGGGAGGCCATTTTTACCCTCCCGGAAGCTCAAACAAACCCTACAGAGCCTTTAGGGGTAAAAAACGGACCTCTTGAATGTTCTGGATGTCCAGAAATGGGTCCATTTCCGGTTCCAAAGGTCCTCTGAAGCCCGGGGGAGGCTGTTTTTGGCCTTCCGGAGACTCGAGAAAAGCCTCCGGAGTCCTGAAGGGCAAAAAACGGGCCTCCGTTCTGGAAGTCCAGAAATAGGCCCATTTCCAGCCTCTGGAGGGCCTCCGGTGCTCGGGAGAGGCCATCTTCGCCCTCCCAGAGGCTCGAAGAAAGCCTCCAGAGCCTTGAAGGGCAAAAAATGGGCTTCCTGAATACTCTGAAAGTCCGGAAATGGGCACGTCTCTCGCCTCTGGAACGCCTCCGGAGCCCATGGAAGGCTGTTTTCACTCTCCCGGAGGCTCGAGAAAAGGGAGGGGAAACCCTGGGGAGGGCGAAAACCCCCCCCCCCCCTGGAGCATGCCCGCCGTGCCCACGCCCACCCAGCATCCAGGCAGCGAACTGGTTGCTCAGATTTTTTCAATCCCACCCCTGTCCTGAACCCCAACTTTGCTTTTATTTTCAAGGTTATTCTGTTTTTTTTTTTAATTGGCTGAAAACCAAAGTTGGGATCTCGGGAAGCAGAATGCCAACCTCGGCTAATTTCGAACAGTTGTTTCCACCTTTGAAACAGCCGTTTTCCCAGAGAGTTTTGATCTTGCCACGCTTCTCATGCAGAGCAGGTGTTTCAAAGGAAAATAAAGCTATTTTCAACTCAAAAACATTTCTGGAATGCTGGAACGGCATCAAAATAATTTTTAGACCACTCCAAAAATGCTTTTAAGAGATAATCCTCAACGTACGACGACGGTAACGGGGCTCAAAATTTCCATTGCTTTCCAAGGCAGTTGTGAAGTGAGCTTCTCCCCCTATTTTCTCGGCACTATTACGAAGCAAATCACTGGTCGTTAAGTGAATCAGGTGGGGTTAAGCAAATGTGGGTCCTGGAGTCTGGGGAAGGCTCAGAGGAGGGCTCTGTGTTGGAGGCAGAGAGGGGGCCAGGGCCGTATGCCAGTTATCAGCTGCCTTCAGAGTCCGACATCAGTGGGGCAGAGGAACAGCTGGAGCCTGTTCCCAGTGTGCGCATGTGCGGAGTTGCCAGAGGAAGGGAAGGAGTTAAAGAACAGGGGTCCACTTGGGAGTAAGGCCACAGGTGGACGATGAATGACCCCTCCCAGAGGAAATAAAAGAGGAGCGATAGGGGAGTGGAGTTTGCAGGAGACCATTAGTTCGCTTCATTGGTTCGTGACTCTCCGAGGCTCTTTGCCAAGTTTTGCAGATCTCGGCCTGGCAGCTCTCCAAGCCAGAGAAGGTCTGTGACTGTAAATCCTCCCTCAAAAGACTTTGCTGGATGTGAAGGAGCAGAATTCACACTCAATTAATAAAAGGGTTTTTTGTCGGGACCAGGAGTTGGCTTCAGGCTCTTGGGAAGCCTCAGTCAGAAGAGTACGAATCTCCCGCCGTCTCTTTTTCGCGCCTGATTAGTTAGGACGGATCCTTTCTAAGTGTCTCCCTCTGTCCGTTGTTCAATTGTGGGAATCTCTTCCTTTTATCTCATCATTCCTCTTCTTCCCGTCTTCCGAGGCCGGTCTCACATCCCGTTGTCAACTGTCCCTCAAAGGGCTGAGTGGGTGGAGCTGAAGTAAGCTGTGGGTGGAGCTAAAGGGGATTCTCTTTTAAGCTTCGCGCCCACCTCTGCAATCTCGGGACTATTTTTCTCTCTGTGTCCTTTTGATGAATTCATCAAGTTAATCAGCTCGTTCCAGTGGGCTTGCTCAGCGACCATCTGTGAGTTTAGATGAATTATATTCCACTAGAGGAAGGCCGCCCCCAAAACACCCACCCCACCCTCCAATTAGCACCATCTGGGCTTGTTGGAACTACAGTTCTAATCATCATCAGACAGAAGAGGGATTTTACAGGCGGTCCTCGACTTACAACCACAATTTCTGTTGCAAAGGGAGACGAGAATCCCTTTTTCCCCAGTGCTCTTGTAACTTGAAATCAACAGTACATTCTAGTCGCGCCTTAGACAGGAAAGCTGGTTGGGTAATTGTGGATAAATCACCAGGAGACGGTGACTTTGGATCGATCACAAGGAAACAGGGAGTTCTAGTCCCACCTTAACCATGAAAACAAGCTGGGTGACTTTGGACAAATCACCAGGTGACCGTGAGTTCTAGTCCTGCCTAAAGCATGAAAGCCAACTGAGTGATTCTGGGCCAATCACCAGGAGATAGAAAGTTCTAGTCCCGTGTTAGTCATGAAAGCTGGCTGGCTGACTTTGGACTAATCACCAGGTGACCGTGAGTTCTAGTCCTGCCTTAGGCATGAAAGATGGCTGAGTAACATTGAACCAATCACCAGGAGACAATGTTCTAGTCCCGCCTTAGGCATGAAAGCCAACTGGGTGACTCTGGGGCAATCACCAGGAGACAGAATTCTAGTCCTGTGTTAGGCATGAAAGTTGTCTGAGTAACTTTGGGCCAATCACCAGGAGGTAGTGAGTTCTAGTTCCACTTTAGGCATGGAAGTAGCTGGGCGACTTCGGGCTAATCACCAAGAAACAGTGAGTTCTAGTCCCACCTTAACCATGAAAACAAGCTGGGTGACTTTGGATAAATCACCAGGTGACCGTGAGTTCTAGTCCTGCCTTAAGCATGAAAGCCAACTGAGTGATTCTGGGCCAATCACCAGGAGACAGAGAGTTCTAGTCCTGTGTTAGTCATGAAAGCTGGCTGGCTGACTTTGGACTAATCACCAGGTGACCGTGAGTTCTAGTCCTGCCTTAGGCATGAAAGATGGCTGAGTAACATTGAACCAATCACCAGGAGACAATGTTCTAGTCCCGCCTTAGGCATGAAAGCCAACTGGGTGACTCTGGGGCAATCACCAGGAGACAGAATTCTAGTCCTGTGTTAGGCATGAAAGTTGTCTGAGTAACTTTGGGCCAATCACCAGGAGATAGTGAGTTCTAGTTCCACTTTAGGCATGGAACTAGCTGGGTGACTTCGGGCCAATCACCAAGAAACAGTGAGTTCTAGTCCCACCTTAACCATGAAAACAAGCTGGGTGACTTTGGACTAATCACCAGGTGACCGTGAGTTCTAGTCCTGTCTTAAGCATGAAAGCCAACTGAGTGATTCTGGGCCAATCACCAGGAGACAGAAAGTTCTAGTCCCGTGTTAGTCATGAAAGCTGGCTGGCTGACTTTGGACTAATCACCAGGTGACTGTGAGTTCTAGTCCTGCCTTAGACATGAAAGCCAACTGGGTGACTCTGGGCCAATCACCAGGAGACAGAATTCTAGTCCTGTGTTAGGCGTGAAAGTTGGCTGAGTAACTTTGGGCCAATCACCAAGAAACAGGGAGTTCTTGTCTCAGTTTCACCATGAAAGCCAGCTTGGGTGACTTTGGCCCAAACACTCTCTCTCTTATCTCAACGCACCTCACAGGGTTGTTAACCCTCGCAGGAGGAAGATGTGTTAGATACTGTATGTTCGACGCCATGAGTTATTTGTAAAAATAATAAAGGAGGGATACAAATAAATACAGTAAATAAATAAGAAATATTAGGCCAGGTTCATGTCGAGCACTGTGCTAGTTGCCAGTTAAGTTTCCCAGGACAATTCAAGGATCTGATTTTCTGACTGCTCCATTAGCCCAGCCACATCTGTTTCCCCCACATCTGCCAGAACTCCGTTCTTTGCAAGAGAAATTCATCCCGCCACCGTTCAACGCTTGCTCTGCTCTCTCTCTCGTTTGCTGCTCCTCCGCTTCAGCCCGGGGACTTCAGCCAAATAGTTTTTCTAAGATTCCGATACGTGAAAACATCTGTCACACTTAAAACCCAGCGTACGGAATTCGCACCGCAGTGGTGGGTGGTTTTGGAAGTCCTTTAAATCTTTCTGCCAACAATTAAAAAAAAAAAGGGGGGGGGGAGGGAAAAGGAAAGGAAAGTTAGCAAGATTAGTTGGCTTCAAAAAATACTCTCCTGCATCTATGGGAGTGCTAGATTCGTGTTTTTCAGTCTTGGCCATTTTAAGATGTGTGAGATGATAATTTCTTCGTTGCGGCAGCTCTGTCATGATGAACTGTGTGCTGGAACTGGCACACAGTGTTACATGAAGGGTTAATACCACTTTACAAGGCCTTGGTAAGGCCACACTTGGAATACTGCATTCAGTTTTGGTCACCACGATGTAAAAAAGATGCGGAGACTCTGAAAAGAGTGCAGAGAAGAGCAAGAAAGAGGATTAGGGGACTGGAGACTAAAACATATGAAGAACGGTTGCAGGAACTGGGTATGTTTAGCTTAAGAGAAAGAAGGACTAGGGGAGACATGATAGCATCTTCCAATATCTCAGGGGTTGCCACAAAGAAGAGGGAGTCAAACTATTCTCCAAGGCAGAATAGGGTAGAACAAGAACCAATGGGTGGAAATTAATCAAGGAGAGAAGCAACTTAGAACTGAGGAGAAACTTCCTGACAGTTAGAACAATTAATCAGTGGAACAGAAGTTGCCTCCAGAAGTTGTGAATTCCCCAACACTGGAAGTCTTTAAGAAGATGTTGGATAGCCATTTGTCTGAAACAGTATAGGGTTTCCTGCCTAGGCAGGGGGTTGGACTAGAAGACCTCCAAGGTCCCTTCCAACTCTGCTATTGTATTGTATTGTATATCCAGGGCCATCTCTCCAGGCACGCATGCCATTGCCTGTTGCTCTTCTGGGTTCTGGCCAGTGGTGGGTTCCGGATCCCATCGCAACCGGTACACTGCGACGGGGCCAGGCATGCACACTGCACATGCACGCACACGCCACCACCCTGCGACACCCCAGCTTCTCCGTGGAGGTCGCGCAGGCGCCGTATGCTGGATGGAGCTGAGCATTTACTGGCTGGCTGCCCTTCCTGATGCCTACAGAGTTCACAGCAGAGTTCACAGGTCGGACATCAGAGGTGGATTCCTACCAGTTTGGCCCGGTTTGGTCGATCCGGTAGTGGTATGCCGACCTAGGTCGCAGAACCGGCAGCGACCCAGGCTGGCCATGCCTCTGAAACCAGTTCCCCGATAGCCCCCAGTAGGCGCCGCCATCTTCTTTTTGAGCTGTGTAGGCGCAGAACAATTTATATTGAACTGCGCATGCACGCATCCAGCGCCCGAAGCACACCCACGAGCGAATTGGCAGTAACGCCGGCTAGAATCCACCCCTGTCGGACATCCCCCTTTCTGTGGGCGTCACCACCTCGCCATCCCAACTTTCCTTTCCTGACATCTTCACCTCCTCGGCATCGGATGTCCCATGTTTTAAACGGGCTCCATCACGGCGCGCTCTCACTCACTCACAGCTGCCGTTCCTTGGCAGCGGGACTCCCGTTGTCAGCAGCCGGGGCTTCTCCGCCGGAGCGTGTTTCTTTTTTAATTAAGAAGCATTTGGATGCGGCTGGTGGCGTTGGCAACAGCTCGTTCTGAGAAAGCAGCCAATTGCAACGTCGGCTTTTAATGGGCGCTCGTGTTCGATCCTTAATCCCACCATGCATGTAATACATTTCCGATTATCGTCCTGCCAAGGCATCTTAATTACTCCGGGGAGCCAGCGACGGCTGAACCGTGGGCAATAGATTTCGCCGGATGCTTAAGCCTTGGCAACATCATCGGGTGGTGAGGGGGGGGGAGGAAACTACCGTATTCCTGGATGCGCAACACCCCCGATATCCTGAATCTCTGGATTCAGGTCATCCTCGGCTTATGACTTCAATGGAGGCCAAAATTTCCATCGCTAAGCAAGACAATTGCTAAGTGCATCTTGCCCCGTTTTTAAGGCTTTACTTGCCGCAGTCGTTAAGCGAAGCACTGCGGTTGTTCAATTCGCAACCCGGTTCTTAAGGGAATCCAATTTCCCCCTTGACTTTGCCGGTGAGAAGGTCGCAAAAGGGGTCAAAAACGCAACCCCGGTACTCTGCAACCCGTCATAAATGCGAGTCAGTTGCCAAGCGTCTGAATTTTGGTCATGGGACTAAGGGAATTCTGCAACAGTCATGAGTGTGAACTATGGCCATAAGTCACTTCAATTCCGTTGTAACTTGGAACGGTCACTAAACGAACTGTTGTAAGTTGAGGACTGCCTGTAAATGGTGGTTATGTTATCTGAGGAGATTGCAAACAAACGGTCATACATGCAGGCCGGTTGCCCAGGGGATAGATGTCAGTATTTCGAATCTGGATTGTGAGTCCCTTTTTGGGGGATCCATCGTAACTTTGAATGGTTCAATCAATCAATCAATCATAATAGAGCTGGAAGGGGCCTTGGAGGTCCTCTAGTCCAGCCTCCTGCTCAAGCAGGAGACCCTATACCATTTGAGACAAGTGGCTGTCCAGTCTCTTCTTAAAAGCCTCCAGTGATGGAGCTCCCACAACTTCTGGTGGCAAGCAGTTCCACTGGTTAATTGTCCTCACTGTTAGGAAGTTGCTACTTAATTCCAGGTTGTTTCTCTCCTTGATTAAGTTGCCCTCCATTGGGTCTCGTCTTGTCTTCTGATGCTTTGGAGAATAAATTGACCCCCCCCTTTATTCTTTGGGGCAGCCCCTCAAATATTAGAAGACTGCTATCCTGCCTCCCCTGGTCCTTCTTTTCTCTAGACTAGCCAGGCCCAGTTCCTGCAACCTTCCTTTGTATGTTTCAGTCTCCAGGCTGTTAAGCAGGGGGTTGGACTAGAAGACCACCAAGGTCCCTTCCAACTCTTCTATTCTATTCTATTCTATTCTATTCTATTCTATTCTATTCTTTCCACTATTTCTATTCTGTTCTGTTCTGTTCTATTCTATTCTATTCTTTCCACTATTTCTATTCTGTTCTATTCCGCTCTATTCTATTCTATTCTTTCCATTATTTCTATTTCCATTCCATTCCATTCCATTCCATTCTATTCTATTCTATTCTATTCTATTCTTTCCACTATTTCTATTTCTATTTCCATTCCATTCCATTCCATTCTATTCTATTCTATTCTATTCTATTCTTTCCACTATTTCCATTTCTATTTCCATTCCATTCCATTCCATTCCATTCCATTCCATTCCATTCCATTCCATTCCATTCCATTCCATTCCATTCTATTCTATTCTATTCTATTCTATTCTATTCTTTCCACTATTTTTATTTCCATTCCATTCCATTCCATTCCATTCTATTCTATTCTATTCTATTCTATTCTATATTCTATTCTATTCTTTCCACTATTTCTATTTCTATTCCATTCCATTCCATTCCATTCTTTCCTGACACGCGCCCAAAGAGCTGGGGATGATGGGACCACTTTGGGGTTCTGCATTCATACGACAGTCTGTAACCAAAGCTCTGCCTCTTTTATTTCCAGACCAGTGCGGTGTTGTGTCTGGGCGGTTGTGCCCTTTTGGCTTTCAGCGCCCTGCTGGCGGTCATCGTCCTCTTCCTTCCCAGCGGTCAGTGTGAGAGACGGCTCTGCACCCTGGCTGGGTACATTCAGACAGCGGCCGGTAAGTGGGTCACAATCCTGTAGCTTTGTTTCAGGGAATCTGCACAAGCATCTCCGATCTCGACTATCTACTGTAACTGACCCCGATTGGTGTTTTTCAAATGAGTCCACTTTAAGAGGGATGGACTTCAACTCCCAGAATTCCCCCAGCCAGTTGAGGTCCACCCACCTCAAAGCCTGCTGGCTGGGGAATTCTGGGAGCTGAGTTCCAACCCTCTTAAAGCATTTTGGATGGGGGCTTCTGGGAGTGGAAGTCCACCCATCTTAAAGAATGCTGGCTGGGGAATTCTGGGAATGGAAGTCCAGCCATCTTAAAGCATTTTGGATTGTGGCTTCTGGGAGTGGAAGTCCAGCCATATTAAAGCGTGTGGCTGAGGAATTCTGGGAGCTGAAGTCCACCCCTCTTAAAGCATGCTGGCTGGGGAATTCTGGGAGTGGAAGTCCACTCACCTTAAAGTGTGTTGGCTGAGGGATTCTGGGAGTTGAAGTCCAGCCATTTTAAAGCATGCTGGCTGAGGAATTCTGGGAGTGGAAGTCCAGCCATATTTAAACATGCTGGCTGAGGAATTCTGGGAGTTGAAGTCCACTCACCTTAAAGCATGTTGGCTGGGGAATTCTGGAAGTTGAAGTTTATCCATCTTAAAAGGACCAAGTCTGAAAAACAGTGGTCTAATTCTGCATTTGATTTTGCCTGTTCTTAACCCCTTCCTGCTTTCTAAATAGAGAGTCATACTGCCCTGCTGAATGTATATTGCTCACTATTTTAAATTAAATCCCAATAATATCACTGCAGGCAGAGCATGTTCAGAAGTCTAAAGTAATATGAATAAGATGAGAATTAGACATATAGTGTGGTTTCAAGCAGGACATCTGTCATTCAAAATGTATCTGTGTTTGTATATCAGTTCTTGGCTTCCTGCTATCCATTTAGCGGCCGTTCAAAGCCGTTCATTGAAAAAAGTGATTTGCAACTGGTCCTCACACTTGTGACCATCGTAACAAGGTCACAGGGCCACAGGATTGCCATTTGAATCCTGCCTCCAACAAATACATTGGGGGGGGGGAAACTAAATTTGCTTAACAACCATATGATTCACTTAACAACTTCAGTTATTTGCTTAACACCTGTGGCAAAATGGTTGTAAAATCGTGAGTGACTCACTTAACCACCAAGTCTTGCTTAGCAATGGGAATTCTGGTCCCAATTGTGGTTTTAACTCAAGGATACCACCCTCCCTCTCTCTGAAGGTTTTGTGCCTGAGCAGGGGTTGGGGTTGGACTAGAAGACCTTCAAGATCCCTTCCCACTCGGTTATTCTGTTACTCTGAAGAAACGATTGTCCACCAGTTTTCAAAACTCGTTTTTGCTTTACTCTTAGAGCTATTGCCATGATGGCAAACCTATGGCACATGTGTCCAAAGTGGCACACGGAACCATGTTGCCCAGCGCACGCGTCTTCCGCGTTTCTGGCGCACATGCGGCGATCAGCTGGCCTTTGTGCGTCCATGCAGCAGTGCTGGAAACTGGGAAGAACTGGTCTCCCGTTTTCCGGCCTGAGCATGTGCATCGGCCAGCCAATCGTTCCGCGTGCATGTGCTCCAGTAACCAGAAGTCCATCTGGCTGGCACTCGCCCGCAGCCCGCCAGATGTACGTTTTCCGCATTTTCCAGAAAATGCTCCGCTTCGCAGCTCCTCTTCCGGGTTGCGTCCCAGACGAGCGTGCACATGCGCTCCCTTTTCGATGCCAAAAAGGTTCACCATCCCTGACCTATTGAATGGTTGGTGCGATGGATTGCGTGCCATCTGGTGGAGACTAAAACATATGAAGAACGGTTGCAGGAACTGGGTATGTTTAGCTTAAGAGAAAGAAGGACTAGGGGAGACATGATAGCAGTCTTCCAATATCTCAGGGGTTGCCACAAAGAAGAGGGAGTCAAACTGTTCTCCAAGGCACCTGAGGGTAGAACAAGAAGCAATGGGTGGAAACTAATCAAGGAGAGAAGCAACTTAGATCTGAGGAGAAACTTCCTGACAGTGAGAACAATTAATCAGTGGAACAGAAGTTGCCTCCAGAAGTTGTGAATGCCCCAACACTGGAAGTCTTTAAGAAGATGCTGGATAGCCATTTGTCTGAAGTGGTGTAGGGTTTCCTGCCTAGGCAGGGGGATGGACTAGAAGACCTCCAAGGTCCCTTCCAACTATGTTATTCTACCCTATCCTACCCTATCCTATTTTCTTTTCTATTCTCTATTCTATTCCATTTTATTCTAATTGCTATTCTATTCTATTATTTCTTATTCTGTTCTGTTCTATTCTACTCTACTCTATTCTACTCTAATTTCTATTCTTTTCTATTCTACGGTATTCCATTCCATTCTATTCCAATTGCTATTCTATTCTATTATTTCTTATTCTGTTCTGTTCTATTCTACTCTACTCTATTCTACTCTAATTTCTATTCTTTTCTGTTCTACGGTATTCCATTCCATTCTATTCCAATTGCTATTCTATTCTATTTGCTATTCTAATTTCTATTCTATTCTATTTGTTAGATCGGGTAACGGAAAGGCACACTGAGGCTTAGGCAACAACAGCTCTTTATTAACTCAGTAGCAACTATGTACAATCCAGCGAAGGTTCAGTCTGACAGCAGCCATTTTATAGGGAGCAATGAGACCCTTTGACCAATCAGGTTGAATCTCTGTTCCTGCCGGAACAGAGGACCTTGGTGGAAACCATTGTAATCGATTCTGGTATCTAACACTATTCTTATTTCTATTCTTTTCTATTCCATTCCATTCTCTATTCTGTTCTGTTCTGTTCTGTTCAAATTCTGTTCTGTTCTAATCTACTCTATTCAATTCTAATTTCTATTCTATTCTATATTCTATTCTATTCTATTCTGCTCTTTCCAATTTCTATTCTATTCTAATTTCTATTCTATTCTATATTCTATTCTATTCTATTCTATTCTGCTCTTTCCACTTTCTATTCTGTTCTAATTTCTATTCTTTTCCATTCTTTTCTGTTCTATTCTATTCCATTCCATTCTGTTCCAATTGCTATTCTATTCTATTTGCTATTCTAATTTCTATTCTATTCTTTTCTATTCCATTTCATTCCATTCTCTATTCTGTTCTCTTCTGCTCTACTCTAATTTCTATTCTATTCTATTCTTTTCTTTCTATTCCATTACATTCTATTCCAATTGCTATTCTATTCTATTTGCTATTCTAATTTCTATTCTATTCTATTCTATATTCTATTCTATTCTGCTCTTTCCAATTTCTATTCTGTTCTAATTTCTATTCTTTTCCATTCTTTTCTATTCTATTCCATTCCATTCTGTTCCAATTGCTATTCTATTCTATTTGCTATTCTAATTTCTATTCTATTCTATTCCATTCCATTCCATTCTCTATTCTGTTCTGTTCTGCTCTACTCTTAATTTTTATTCTATTCTATTCTATTCTATTCTTTTCTTTCTATTCTTTTCTATTCTAGTCCATTACATTCTATTCTATTTGCTATTCTAATTTCTATTCTATTCTATTCTATATTCTATTCTATTCTGCTCTTTCCAATTTCTATTCTATTCTAATTTCTATTCTATTCTATATTCTATTCTGCTCTTTCCACTTTCTATTCTGTTCTAATTTCTATTCTTTTCCATTCTTTTCTATTCTATTCCATTCCATTCTGTTCCAATTGCTATTCTATTCTATTTGCTATTCTAATTTCTATTCTATTCTATTCCATTTCATTCCATTCTCTATTCTGTTCTCTTCTGCTCTACTCTAATTTCTATTCTATTCTATTCTTTTCTTTCTATTCTTTTCTATTCTATTCCATTACATTCTATTCCAATTGCTATTCTATTCTATTCTATTTGCTATTCTAATTTCTATTCTATTCTATTCTATATTCTATTCTATTCTGCTCTTTCCAATTTCTATTCTGTTCTAATTTCTATTCTTTTCCATTCTTTTCTATTCTATTCCATTCCATTCTGTTCCAATTGCTATTCTATTCTATTTGCTATTCTAATTTCTATTCTATTCTATTCCATTCCATTCATTCTCTATTCTGTTCTGTTCTGCTCTACTCTTAATTTTTATTCTATTCTATTCTATTCTTTTCTTTCTATTCTTTTCTATTCTAGTCCATTACATTCTATTCTATTTGCTATTCTAATTTCTATTCTATTCTATTCTATATTCGATTCTATTCTGCTCTTTCCAATTTCTATTCTATTCCAATTTCTATTCTATTCTATATTCTATTCTGCTCTTTCCACTTTCTATTCTGTTCTAATTTCTATTCTTTTCCATTCTTTTCTATTCTATTCTATTCCATTCCATTCTGTTCCAATTGCTATTCTATTCTATTTGCTATTCTAATTTCTATTCTATTCTTTTCTATTCCATTTCATTCCATTCTCTATTCTGTTCTCTTCTGCTCTACTCTAATTTCTATTCTATTCTATTCTATTCTTTTCTTTCTATTCTTTTCTATTCTATTCCATTCCATTCTGTTCCAATTGCTATTCTATTCTATTTGCTATTCTAATTTCTATTCTATTCTATTCCATTTCATTCCATTCTCTATTCTGTTCTGTTCTGCTCTACTCTTAATTTCTATTCTATTCTTTTCTTTCTATTCTTTTCTATTCTAGTCCATTACATTCTATTCCAATTGCTATTCTATTCTATTTGCTATTCTAATTTCTATTCTATTCTATTCTATATTCTATTCTGCTCTTTCCACTTTCTATTCTGTTCTAATTTCTATTCTTTTCCATTCTTTTCTATTCTATTCCATTCCATTCTGTTCCAATTGCTATTCTATTCTATTTGCTATTCTAATTTCTATTCTATTCTTCTATTCTTTTCTATTCCATTTCATTCCATTCTCTATTCTGTTCTCTTCTGCTCTACTCTTAATTTCTCTTCTCTTCTATTCTTTTCTTTCTATTCTTTTCTATTCTAGTCCATTATATTCTATTCCAATTGCTATTCCATTCTATTTGCTATTCTAATTTCTATTCTATTCTATTCTATATTCTATTCTATTCTGCTCTTTCCAATTTCTATTCTATTCTAATTTCTATTCTATTCTATATTCTATTCTGCTCTTTCCACTTTCTATTCTGTTCTAATTTCTATTCTTTTCCATTCTTTTCTGTTCTATTCTATTCCATTCCATTCTGTTCCAATTGCTATTCTATTCTATTTGCTATTCTAATTTCTATTCTATTCTTTTCTATTCCATTTCATTCCATTCTCTATTCTGTTCTCTTCTGCTCTACTCTAATTTCTATTCTATTCTATTCTTTTCTTTCTATTCTTTTCTATTCTATTCCATTACATTCTATTCCAATTGCTATTCTATTCTATTCTATTTGCTATTCTAATTTCTATTCTATTCTATTCTATATTCTATTCTATTCTGCTCTTTCCAATTTCTATTCTGTTCTAATTTCTATTCTTTTCCATTCTTTTCTATTCTATTCCATTCCATTCTGTTCCAATTGCTATTCTATTCTATTTGCTATTCTAATTTCTATTCTATTCTATTCATTCATTTCATTCTCTATTCTGTTCTGTTCTCGCTCTACTCTTAATTTTTATTCTATTCTATATTCTATTCTTTATTCTTTTCTATCTATTCTTTTCTATTCTAGTCCATTACATTCTATTCTATTTGCTATTCTTAATTTCTATTCATATTCTATTCTATATTCGATCGTCTATTCTGCTACTTTCCAATTTTCTATTCTATTCCAATTTCTATTCTATTTTCTATATTCTAATTCTGCTCCTTTCCATCTTTCTATTCTGTTACTAATTTCTATTCATTTTTCCATTCTTTTTCTATTCTATTCTATTCCATTCCATTCTGTTCCAATTGCTATTCTATTCTATTTGCTATTCTAATTTCTATTCTATTTCTATTCCATTTCATTCCATTCTCTATTCTGTTCTGTTCTGCTCTACTCTAATTTCTATTCTATTCTATTCTTTTCTTTCTATTCTTTTCTATTCTATTCCATTACATTCTATTCCAATTGCTATTCTATTCTATTTGCTATTCTAATTTCTATTCTATTCTATTCTATTCTTGCTCTTTCCAATTTCTATTCTGTTCTAATTTCTATTCTTTTCCATTCTTTTCTATTCTATTCCATTCCATTCTGTTCCAATTGCTATTCTATTCTATTTGCTATTCTAATTTCTATTCTATTCTTCTATTCCATTTCATTCCATTCTCTATTCTGTTCTGTTCTGCTCTACTCTTAATTTCTATTCTATTCTATTCTATTCTATTCTTTTCTATTCTATTCATTTCTATTCTAGTCCATTACATTCTATTCTATTTGCTATTCTAATTTCTATTCTATTCTATGTTCGATTCTATTCTGCTCTTTCCAATTTCTATTCTATTCTAATTTCTATTCTATTCTATATTCTATTCTGCTCTTTCCACTTTCTATTCTGTTCTAATTTCTATTCTTTTCCATTCTTTTCTATTCTATTCCATTCCATTCTGTTCCAATTGCTATTCTATTCTATTTGCTATTCTATTTTTTTCTATTCTATTCCATTTCATTCCATTCTCTATTCTGTTCTGTTCTGCTCTACTCTTAATTTCTATTCTATTCTATTCTTTTCTTTCCATTCTTTTCTATTCTAGTCCATTACATTCTATTCCAATTGCTATTCTATTCTATTTGCTATTCTAATTTCTATTCTATTCTATATTCGATTCTATTCTGCTCTTTCCAATTTCTATTCTATTCTAATTTCTATTCTATTCTATATTCTATTCTGCTCTTTCCACTTTCTATTCTGTTCTAATTTCTATTCTTTTCCATTCTTTTCTGTTCTATTCTACGTATTCCATTCCATTCTGTTCCAATTGCTATTCTATTCTATTTGCTATTCTAATTTCTATTCTATTCTTCTATTCTTTTCTATTCCATTTCATTCCATTCTCTATTCTGTTCTGTTCTGCTCTACTCTTAATTTCTCTTCTCTTCTATTCTTTTCTTTCTATTCTTTTCTGTTCTAGTCCATTATATTCTATTCCAATTGCTATTCCATTCTATTTGCTATTCTAATTTCTATTCTATTCTATTCTATATTCGATTCTATTCTGCTCTTTCCAATTTCTATTCTATTCTAATTTCTATTCTATTCTATATTCTATTCTGCTCTTTCCACTTTCTATTCTGTTCTAATTTCTATTCTTTTCCATTCTTTTCTATTCTATTCTATTCTATTCCATTCTGTTCCAATTGCTATTCTATTCTATTTGCTATTCTAATTTCTATTCTATTCTTTTCTATTCCATTTCATTCCATTCTCTATTCTGTTCTCTTCTGCTCTACTCTAATTTCTATTCTATTCTATTCTATTCTTTTCTTTCTATTCTTTTCTATTCTATTCCATTACATTCTGTTCCAATTGCTATTCTATTCTATTTGCTATTCTAATTTCTATTCTATTCTATTCCATTCTCTAATCTATTCTGTTTTCTTCTGTTTTGTTCCGTTCCGTTCCATTCTATTCTCATTCAGTGCGATCCTTAACTGCGATGCCTGCCCTTGTGACCGACCTGCCAGAATTCCCATCGGGGGCAATCTCATTGTTGTGTTTCCTGTGCAGAGGGCCAGGCAGCGGCTGTCACAACCTGTCACCAGCCATTGTGTAGCTCCACAACTCTGGGTTTTGCTTGCATCACTGGTTCCTGCTATGAAATGCTCTGCCGGAGTGAACCTTCTTGGCTGGGGGCAAGCAGCTGCCCTAGATACAGGCAGTCCTTGACTTATGACCACAGTCGTTAAGCGAATCACTGCTGTTGTTAAGCTGGTAACACGGGTTGTTATTACTTTGGGTGCAGGTTGTAAATCAATCCTTTTGGTTCAGCAAATCAATTCCATAGTCCTTCCATAGCATCCCATCTCAAAGCAGGCCACAGGTAGTCCTCAACTTGCGACCACAATGGACTCACGTTGCTGAGTGAGAAGTTGTGAAGGCTGAAACACTTTTAAGAAGATGCTGGACAACCTTTTGTCTGAAGTGGCGTAGGGTCTCCTGCTTGTGCAGGAGGGGGGGATGGACTAGAAGACCTCTAAGGTCCCTTCCAACTCTGTTATTTTAATTGATTTTGGGGAAGCTGGTGAATTTTTTTTTTTTTAAAGTGGATGGAAATAATGAAAGATCCAAGATATTTTTCATTTGCAATCCCTGTGAATTAACAATTGCCCCCTCCTCATTTTTGTTTTAATGAAATCCTGCCAGTCAGGAGCACTTCTTTTCCTGCAATATTTGAAAATGGGTGGATGGTGTTGCAACTGTACAATTCTTAAGGGGGTAAGAATACAACCTTGCAACTGAGAAAAGGTGCCGTAGGACGTTTTTCACACTTACGACCATTGCAGCATTCCCCACGGTCATGTGATCCAAATTTGACCGACTCGTATTTATGACGGTCGCAGTGTCCCGGGGTCACGCGATCCCGCCTTCCGGCCGAGCAAAATTCAGGGGGAAGCCAGATTCATTTAACAACCGCCTTCCTGACTTAAGAACGCCAGCGATTCCTTTAACGGCTGTCAAATGGGGCGAAACAGCCATTGTCTTGCTTAGTGACAGAAATTTTGGGGTCAGTTTTGGTCGTATGTCGAGGAGTATCTGTATATTATTCTCATGGTTCTTTGCAGAGTGTATTTTGGATCCTTCCCTTTTCCTTTTCTTGGACATCTGGCAGGGAAGGACTTAAAACTGCCTTAGCCATTGTCTTGCTTAGCGACAGAAATTTTGGGCTCAGTTTTGGTCGTACGTCGAGGAGTATCTGTATATTATTCTCGTGGTTCTTTGCAGAGTGTATTTTGGATCCTTCCCTTTTCCTTTTCTTGGACATCTGGCAGGGAAGGACTTAAAACTGCCTTAGCCATTGTCTTGCTTAGCGACAGAAATTTTGGGCTCAGTTTTGGTCGTATGTCGAGGAGTATCTGTATATTATTCTCGTGGTTCTTTGCAGAGTGTATTTTGGGTCCTTCCCCTTTTCTTGGACATCTGGCAAGGAGGGAGGGAAAACATTTCTTCCTGTTTGCTTCCCGAAATAATTTTCTTGCAGGCTTCGGTCCAAAAAATGCAAACAGGGACTAAAATTAGTTTGAAGGAAGAAGAGAATGGCGCCTGGTTTTGAGAGAGGCGCCTGGTTTCCTAATTTTATTAAAAAATCATCTTTCTTTTCCCCCTATTTTTAAAAATTACAGCTTGTTTTCGACTTAACAGCAGTTAATTTAGTGAGCGTTCAAAGTTACGATACTGAAAAAAGTGATATAGGGTCGTTTTTCATACTTACGACCATTGTAGCATCGCTGTGTCCTTTTTTGCAACCTTCCGACAAGCAAAATCCACGGGGAAGACAGATTGATTTCACAACTGTTTTGCTAATTTAACAACTGCAGTGGTTCACTTAACGCTTGTGGTAAGAAAGTTCGTAAAATGGGTCAAAACTCACTTAACTACTGTCTTGGTTGGCCACATTCATTTAACAACCGTGTGACTAACTTAACAACTGGAGGGATTCACTTAACAACTGTGACAAGAAAGGTCCTGCAATGGGGCTGAACTCACTTAGCAACAATTTTTCTTAGTCAGATTCATTTAACAACCGTGTGACTAACTTAACAAGTGGCGTAATTCACTTAACAACTGTGGCAAGAAAGGACGTACAATGGGGCTGAAGTCACTTAGCAACATTCTTTCTTAGCCAGATTCATTTAACAACCGTGTTACTAATTTAACACCTGCAGTGATTCACTTAACAACTGTGGCAAGAAAGGTCGTAAAATAGGACAACATTCAGTTAATAAATGCTTCACTTAGCAACAAAAATATTAAGCTCACTTGGGGTCCTAAGTTAAGGAGTAAGTGTACTTTGAATTAAGTTTTTTAACCGTTCAAAGTTAGAACAGCATGGTAAAAATGGACTTGGTACCGATCCTCGCACTTATGACGCTTGCATTATCCCCACAATCCCAAGGCACATGGTAACCGGTTCATGTTTATAATGGTGGCAGCATCCCGGGATCGCTATTGGCGACTTCCCCAAGTCAATGGCGAAGCCAGATTTGCTTAACGACCGCCGGCTTTTCTTCCCAGTGGCTGTGATTCACTTAACAACCGTGACAAAAAAACGGTTGTAAAATCAAAGACTCGCTTAGCAATGGAAGGCCTCAACTGTGGTCGTAGGTCGAGAACTGCGTACAATTCATGTTTGGAACTTAGGAACATTTCCCCAAAATTTTGGAAAATTTGGCGTTTGGGAAAAAATTGTTCCGTTGTTCTGAAAAAGATTTGGAAAAAAAGCTGAATACGGGATTTTTTTTCCTGTAAAGGTTGTGGCGCGCTCGGTTTATTTTAGCCGACGGGACAGATGTGCAGGCTGCGGCCTCTTCTGAACTAATCCCACTCCAGATGTGTCTGGGGCGCTGACCATGTCAGCACATCTGGAGCTGCATCTCCCAAGCAGCTGGCCTTTTACTGGTGAACCGCACCGAATAACAACTGGGTGTGCTCTTTTGTGTAAGGACGGTGCCAGAGGTGAGTTGCTGGTCTTCTGGGGACTGAAGAAGTGGGCCACGATAGTCCAAGTAGAACTAATTCTAATTTTAATCTCGTGCCAGCTGCTTCCAATTCAGGCGCCATGATCTCATCTTAAGGCCTGGTGTTTGTTTATTTGTATCTTGCTTTTATTGTTTTTATGAATAACTCAAAAGGGCCAATATATCAGGCACTTCTTCTTCTTCCTCCTATTTTCCTCACAACAGCCCTGTGAGGTGGTTTGGGCAGAGAGAGAGAGGGACTGGGCCGAAGTCACCCAGCTGGCTTTTATGCTTAAATTGGGATTAGAACTCCCGGTCTCCTGGTGATTGGCCCAAAGTCACCCAGCCGGCTTTCACACCTAAGGCGGGACTAGAACTCCCAGCCTCCTGGTTAATTGCCCAAAGTCACCCAGCCGGCTTTCACACCTAAGGCGGGACTAGAACTCACAGACTCCTGGTGATTGGCCCAAAGTCACCCAGCGAGCTTTCACACTTAAGGTGGGACTAGAACTCACCACCTCCTGGTGATTGGCCCAAAGTCAACCCTTAACGCAGGACTAGAACTCCCAGTCGCCTGGTGATTGGCCCAAAGTCACCCAGCTGGCTTTCATGCCTAAGGCAGGACTAGAACTCCCAGTCTCCTGGTGATTGACCCAAAGTCACCCAGCTGGCTTTCATGCCTAAGGCGGGACTAGAACTCCCACTCTCCTGGTGATTAGCTCAAAGTCACCCAGCTGACTTTCATGCCTAAGGTGGGACTAGAACTCTCAGCCTCCTGGTGATTGGCCCAAAGTCACCCAGCCGACTTTCAAGCCTAAGGCGGGACTAGAACTCCCAGCCTCCTGGTGATTGGCCCAAAGTCACCCAGCCGGCTTTCATGCCTAAGGTGGGACTAGAACTCCCAGCCTCCTGGTGATTGGCCCAAAGTCACCCAGCCGACTTTCAAGCCTAAGGCAGGACTAGAACTCCCAGCCTCCTGGTTAATTGCCCAAAGTCACCCAGCTGGCTTTCACACCTAAGGCGGGACTAGAACTTACAGACTCCTGGTGATTGGCCCAAAGTCACCCAGCCAGCTTTCACACTTAAGGTGGGACTAGAACTCACTACCTCCTGGTGATTGGCCCAAAGTCACCCAGCCACTTAAGGCAGGACTAGAACTCCCAGTTGCCTGGTGATTGGCCCAAAGTCACCCAGCCGACTTTCAAGCCTAAGGCAGGACTAGAACTCACCATCTCCTGGTGATTGACCCATACTCACCCAGCTGGGTTTCATGCCTAAGACAGGACTAGAACTCACCATCTCCTAGTGATTGGCCCAAAGTCACCCAGCTGACTTTCAAGCCTAAGGCGGGACAAACTTTGAATTTTGATCGCACGATCATGGAGACGCTGAAACAATCGTATATGTGGACAACGGTCCTAAGTCGTCGTTTTTTTCAGCGCCGTCGTAGCCTCGAACGCTCACTCCACGAACCGTTGTATGTCGAAGACTGCCAATATCCAATTTCCTCTTTTTTAAAACGCTGGTGCGGTGGATACGCTCCTTTGCTGGATGACCTTGGCAGAGGAGCTGGCGAGCCAATAAAACCGGGCAGAGCCTTCTGCCTTCCGAGAGGATATAAAAACCGTAATTACTTTTGGGAATGAATTATGAGTCGCGGGAAGTGTGGGGAGGGAGGGGGGGCTTCCTTCTCCCTCCCCCCCCTCCGCTTCTGTTTTGGTTTTATTGCATTATCCAGAGGTAGCTTTGCAAAGAGAGTTAGCAGATGGCTGGCGGTGGATGGGCGTTTAATAGCTTGAAATATGCCGTCCCCCCGTCGGGGAGTCTCGGTGCTGCCGTGCTGGGTGTGGATTCCGCTTCCCCGCGGAAAGTGCTTCCTCCCAGGGGACTTGGTTTGACTTTATGGCGGGGCAGGAAGAAGGTGTGTTTGTCTGTGTGGAAAGCAGGGCTGGGGCTGGGAAAACAGCAATCGGCATTCAGACAAGCAGAGACGGACACCGAGGTTAAGGTTAAGGCCGCCAAGCAAGCAGTAAACAACCCCAAGAGAAGAGAAGAGTTGTCGTTCCTGCTTGAGCTGTGGGGTCCTTGATGCTCTCTGAGCTTGGGTGGTTTTCTTGCAGACGTTTCATGACCCAGCTAGGTAATGTCATCAGGGCTGGAATGAAAGGGAGGTGCAAGGAGGAGGAGGAGGAGGAGGAGGGGAAAGAGGAGGAGGAGGAGAAGGAGGAGGAAAAGGCGGAGGAGGAAGAAGAGGAGGAGGAGGAGAATGTGGAGGAGGAGGAAGAGGAGAACGAGGAGGAGAAGGAGGAGGAGGAGGAGGAAGATGACGCCAGTCAAATCCTTGTTGCTCTCTGAGCTTGGTGATTTTCTTGCAGACGTTTCATGACCCAACTAGGTAACGTCATCAGGGCTGGAATGGAGGGGAGGTTGCAGGGAGAAGGAAGAGGAGGAGGAAGAGGAGGAGGAAGAGGAGGAGGAAGAGGAAGAAGAGGAGGAGGAAAAAGAGGAGGAGGAGGAAGAGGAGGAGGGGAAAGAGGAGGAGAAGGAGGAGGAGGAGGAGGAGGAGGAGGAGGAAGAGGAGGAGGGGAAAGAGGAGGAGGAAGAGGAAGAAGAGGAGGAAGAGGAGGAGGAAAAAGAGGAGGAGGAGGAAGAGGAGGAGAGGAAAGAGGAGGAGGAGGGGAAATAGGAGGAAGAGGAGGAGGAGGAGGAGGAGGAGGAGGGGAAAGAGGAGGAGGAAGAAGAAGAAGAGGAGGAGGAGGAAGAGGAGGAGGAGGAGGAGGAGGAAGAGGAGAAGGAGGAGGAGAAGGAGGAGGAAGATGGCGCCAGTCAAATCCTTGTTGCTCTCTGAGCTTGGTGATTTTCTTGCAGACGTTTCATGACCCAACTAGGTAACGTCATCAGTGCTGGGAGGGAGTGGGGTTTTCTTAAAAATTATTCAAAACCAGCATTACTCTCCGGTTCCAGGGGGGAAAAATGTGGTGAACTTTGGGCCAGTTCCAAATATTTTCTAGGAATTCAGCCTCCTCGAAGCAACCCAACCGATTCAGGCGTCTTCAGAGATGGCACTTGATGATGTTCCCTAGTTGGGTCCTAAAACGTCTGCAAGAAAATCACCAAGCTCAGACAGAGCCCAGGAGCCCGCAGCCTTACAACAGCTTGCAATTCTCTCTCTCTCTGCATCTATTCTTCAAAAGCAGGAATTGCCTCTTCAGAACAAAAGAAGCATTTTCACTCCAGCAGGGACGGATGGTGGTTGACAGCGAGTCCCGTTTCTTCTTCTTCTCTTTTTGCAGAATAAATGGATTATTATTATTATTATTATTATTATTATTATTATTATTATTATTATTATTATTATTATTAGTTTCTTGCCCGGCAACGCACACCCTAGAGCGTAGTTGCTAAGAACGGGCGCCTTCCCCAACCTGGTGCCCACTGGAAGCTTTCAGTGTGACAGCTGCAGATCTCTAGCCAACAGAGCTGAAGTGCGTTTCTGTGGTTTTCTTTTTTTATTTCTTCAACGTATTTCCAGAGCTGCCCCTCTCACCAGCGTGACTCGGGGTGGCGTGCAAGGAAAAGAAAAGCAACCCCTAAAAAGAGTAAGGTTCTACATTTAGGCAACAAAAACGAAATGCACAGGTACAGTATAGGTGGGACCTTGCTCAGTAGTAGTAACTGTGAAAGGAATCTTGGAGTCCTAGTGGACAACCATTTAAATAGGAGCCAGCCGTGTGCAGCAGCTGCCAAAAAAGCCAACACAGTTCTAGGCTGCATCAACAGAGGGAGAGAATCAAGATCACGGGAAGGGTTAATACCAATTTACAAGGCCTTGGTAAGGCCACACTTGGAATATTTGCATTCAGTTTTGGTCACCTCGATGTAGAAAAGATGTGGAGACTCTAGAAAGAGTGCAGAGAAGAGCAACAAAGAGGATTAGGGGACTGGAGACTAAAACACATGAAGAACGGTTGCAGGAACTGGGTATGTTTAGCTTAAGAGAAAGAAGGACCAGGGGAGACATGATAGCAGTCTTTCAATATCTCAGGGGTTGCCACAAAGAAGAGGGAGTCAAACTATCCTCCAAGGCACCTGAGGGCAGGACAAGAAGCAATGGGTGGAAACTAATCAAGGAGAGAAGCAACTTAGAACTGAGGAGAAACTTCCTGACAGTTAGAACAATTAATCAGTGGCACAGAAGTTGCCTCCAGAAGTTGTGAATGCCCCAACACTGGAAGTCTTTAAGAAGATGTTGGATAGCCATCTGTCTGAAATGGTATAGGGTTTCCTGCCTAGGCAGGGGGTTGGGCTAGAAGACCTCCAAGGTCCCTTTCAACTCTGCTGTTGTATTGTATTGTATTATATTACAGCAGTCTATTTAAGGATTGTTGGAAGTTGCAACCGCATTGGAAAAAAGGTGACATTTGCGGGATACTGCGACCATCATAAGTATGAGTCAGTTGCCAAGCATCTAAATTTTCATCACCTGACTGCAAACCCCATAAGTGTGAAAAGCTGTGATAAGTCACTTTTCTCAGTGCCGTGGTAACTTCAAACCACCCCTAAACAAACGGGGTACAGGACGACCTCCCTGCGGTTGTGAAATGATTGATGTATCGGTAAATAAAGGAATTAAAAGCCGAGCAAGGAAGATTACAGGTAATCCTCGACTTACGACCACAACGGAGCCCAAAATTTCTGTTGCTGAGCAAGACAGTCGTTAAGTGAGCTTTTTGCCTCATTCTACGACCTTTCTTAGCCACAGTGGTTAAGTGAATCCCCGCTGTTATTAAGTTAGCAATGGAGGTTGTTATGTCAATCTGGTTTCCCCCCCATTGACTTGGCCTGTTAGGCGGTCGTAAAAGGGGATCACGTAACCCCGGGACACTGCAACCTTATGAATTTCGTACCCTGTGATGTGTGAAATCAGTTACCAAAGCGATCAAATTTTGATCACGTGATCAACGGTTGTAAGTGTGGAAAAACATGGCCGGGGGGGTCACTTTTTTCAGGGCACAGTTGTCACTTTGGAGCAGTCACTAAACGGACCGTTGTAAGACGAGGACTACCTGTATGTCTCGGCAGCAGCTTGGGCAACAATTAAGGAAGCTGTTTTGTGTGCGGGACAGATCGTCGTCAAAACATGGTCACTAAACGAGTGGCTGTAAGTCAAGGACTCCGTCTCTCCTACCTGCTTGGAAAGAAATAATCTGAAAAGAATAAGGAAAGAAATAATGGTTTGGAGAAGGGAAGGAAGCCCAGGTGTTCCTGCTCCCCCTCCTCCCCCAGCCTGGCCCTGTTGGCAATTCGCATTCTCAACCATGGTTTCTTTCAAGGATGCGCTCCGGAAATTTTGTTTTTATCATCGTTGCTGGAGGCCATTAGCTAAAAAGGCATCTGGGAGCTTTTTCACAGCTGGAACTGGATTTGCTGGTTGGGTGGGATATTAATTGAGCTGTTTTGCTGCCAAGATGCTCGGAAGATTTCAGTTTCTGGGTTGGCAGCTGGCTGAGAGCAGCTTTTCCCAGCCCCAGGAGCTTAAAGGGGGTGGGCTTCTATTCCCAGAATCCCCCAGCCAGCATGCTTTAAGAGGGGAGGACTTCCACTCCCAGAATCCCCCAGCCGGCCTGTTTTAAGAGGGGAGGACTTCCACTCCCAGAATTCCCCAGCCATCATGCTTTAAGAGGGGTGGACTTCCACTCCCAGAATTCCCCAGCCAGAATGCTTTAAGAGGGGAGGACTTCCACTCCCAGAATCCCCCATCCAGCTATGCTTTAAGAGGGGAGGACTTTTATTCCCAGAATTCCCCAGCCAGAATGCTTTAAGAGGGGAGGACTTCCACTCCCAGAATTCCCTAGTTAGCATGCTTTAAGAGGGGTGGACTTCCACTCCCAGAATCCCCCAGCCGGCCTGCTTTAAGATGGGGGGGGGGACTTCATCTCCCAGAATTCCCCAGTCAGCTGCTTTAAGAGGGGAAGGCTTCCACTCCCAGAATCCCCCAGCCAGCAGGCTTTAAGATGGGGTGGACGTCTACTCCCAGAATACCCCAGCCAGCAGGCTTTAAGAGGGGTGGGCTTCCACTCCCAGAATTCCCCAGCCAGCCTCCTTTAAGAGGGGTAGACTTTCACTCCCAGAATCCCCCAGCCAGCATGCTTTAAGAGGGGAGGGCTTCCACTCCCAGAATCCCCCAGCCAGCATGCTTTAAGAGGGGAGGGCTTCCACTCCCAGAATCCCCCAGCCAGCATGCTTTAAGAGGGGAGGGCTTCCACTCCCAGAATTCCCCAGCCAGCAGGCTTTAAGATGGGGTGGACGTCTACTCCCAGAATCCCCCAGCCAGCATGCTTTAAGAGGGGTGGACTTCCACTCCCAGAATTCCCCAGCCAGCATGCTTTAAGAGGGGAGGGCTTCCACTCCCAGAATTCCCCAGCCAGCAGGCTTTAAGATGGGGTGGACGTCTACTCCCAGAATCCCCCAGCCAGCATGCTTTAAGAGGGGTGGACTTCCACTCCCAGAATTCCCCAGCCAGCATGCTTTAAGAGGGGTGGACTTCCACTCCCAGAATTCCCCAGCCAGCATGCTTTAAGAGGGGAGGGCTTCCACTCCCAGAATCCCCCAGCCAGCATGCTTTAAGAGGGGTGGACTTCCACTCCCAGAATTCCCCAGCCAGCATGCTTTAAGAGGGGTGGACTTCCACTCCCAGAATCCCCCAGCCAGCATGCTTTAAGAGGGGAGGGCTTCCACTCCCAGAATTCCCCAGCCAGCATGCTTTAAGAGGGGTGGACTTCCACTCCCAGAATTCCCCAGCCAGCATGCTTTAAGAGGGGTGGACTTCCACTCCCAGAATCCCCCAGCCAGCCATGCTTTAAGAGGGGAGGGCTTCCACTCCCAGAATCCCCCAGCCAGCATGCTTTAAGAGGGGAGGGCTTCCACTCCCAGAATCCCCCAGCCAGCCATGCTTTAAGAGGGGTGGACTTCCACTCCCAGAATCCCCCAGCCAGCCATGCTTTAAGATGGGTGGGCTTCCACTCCCAGAATCCCCCAGCCAGCATGCTTTAAGAGGGGAGGGCTTCCACTCCCAGAATTCCCCAGCCAGCAGGCTTTAAGATGGGGTGGACGTCTACTCCCAGAATCCCCCAGCTGGCATGGTTTAAGAGGGGTGGACTTCCACTCCCAGAATCCCCCAGCCAGCATGCTTTAAGAGGGGTGGACTTCCACTCCCAGAATCCCCCAGCCAGCATGCTTTAAGAGGGGAGGGCTTCCACTCCCAGAATTCCCCAGCCAGGATGCTTTAAGAGGGGAGGACTTCCACTCCCAGAATTCCCCAGCCAGCATGCTTTAAGAGGGGTGGACTTCCACTCCCAGAATCCCCCAGCCAGCATGCTTTAAGAGGGGTGGACTTCCACTCCCAGAATCCCCCAGCCAGCCATGCTTTAAGAGGGGAGGGCTTCCACTCCCAGAATCCCCCAGCCAGCATGCTTTAAGAGGGGAGGGCTTCCACTCCCAGAATCCCCCAGCCAGCCATGCTTTAAGAGGGGTGGACTTCCACTCCCAGAATCCCCCAGCCAGCCATGCTTTAAGAGGGGAGGGCTTCCACTCCCAGAATCCCCCAGCCAGCATGCTTTAAGAGGGGAGGGCTTCCACTCCCAGAATTCCCCAGCCAGCATGCTTTAAGAGGGGTGGACTTCCACTCCCAGAATCCCCCAGCCAGCCATGCTTTAAGATGGGTGGGCTTCCACTCCCAGAATTCCCCAGCCAGGATGCTTTAAGAGGGGAGGACTTCCACTCCCAGAATTCCCCAGCCAGGATGCTTTAAGAGGGGAGGACTTCCACTCCCAGAATTCCCCAGCCAGCATGCTTTAAGAGGGGTAGACTTCCACTCCCAGAATTCCCCAGCCAGCATGCTTTAAGAGGGGTGGACTTCCACTCCCAGAATTCCCCAGCCAGCATGCTTTAAGAGGGATGGACTTCCACTCCCAGAATTCCCCAGCTATCAGGCTTTAAGAGGGGAGGACTTCCACTCCCAGAATTCCCCAGCCAGGATGCTTTAAGAGGGGAGGACTTCCACTCCCAGAATTCCCCAGCCAGCATGCTTTAAGAGGGGTAGACTTCCACTCCCAGAATTCCCCAGCCAGCATGCTTTAAGAGGGGTGGACTTCCACTCCCAGAATTCCCCAGCCAGCAGGCTTTAAGAGGGGAGGACTTCCACTCCCAGAATTCCCCAGCTATCAGGCTTTAAGAGGGGAGGACTTCCACTCCCAGAATTCCCCAGCCAGGATGCTTTAAGATGGGGTGGACGTCTACTTCCAGAATCCCCCAGCTGGCATGGTTTAAGAGGGGAGGATTTCCACTCCCAGAATTCCCTAGTTAGCGTCTTTGAACTCCATCATGCTGCCTGTCTCTCTAAAGGACAGTGGGCCTCTCCTGAAAGACATAAAAATGCACCCAGAATGTCTTGCTATTTTATTATTTTGATTTCATTTTATTGTATTTGATTTTTTATTTGATTTTATTTGATTATATTGTGTGTGTATAATTTTATTTTTATATTATTACTTTATATTTTATTTCATTTTATTTATTTTTCATTTATTTTATTTTGTTTTTTATTTTATTCTTTTATTTCATGTTGTTGTTGTTGTTGTTATTATTATTATTATTATTATTATTATTATTATTATTATTATTATTATTATTATTTTGCACATTTCTAAACCGCCTTTCTCACGCATAGAGGGACTCTGCGCGGTGTACATTAAAACCTCAAAATATAAAAACAGCCTATAGAAAAATGGAAATGTTGGAATTAAATCTTCAAAATGAAAATCTTTAAAACGAGACAAGACACGTTTTTTCCTTAGGCTTTTGTTTTTCTTTTCCTCCTTTCTAATGAACATTATTTGAAAGCATGCTTATATATCTATGCATCCATATTACGCACACAGTGTTTTTTTTCCCTTCTGTCAAAGCACCTGGTCTGCCCAAATATGGGAGGGAGCATATTGCTTCCCTTTTGCCTTTCAGCCCCACTCCAGGAGCCTTCCAGGCAGTCGCTTACCCGACAAACCATTCTGTGTTACATTTTTGCTGATAAAGAAATGAAGGGAGACAAGTATAGATCTTTTTCAAGCTATTTAGCTCTCATCAGCTAGCCATACCCTTGCTGGGATTCGAACTTACATATTAGGCAGTTGTATTAACCTCTAAGCCACAAGCTCTCCTCCCTTTATCAGCTGAGCCAGGGGAGTGATTAAGCTAAATAGCTTGAAATAGATCTATACTAGTCTCCCTTCATTTCTTCATCAGCAAATCTCTCTCTCTCTCTCTCTCTCTCTCTCTCTCTCTCTCTCTCTCTCACACACACACACACACACACACACACACACACACACACACACTAGCCCCTGTGCATAGAATGTGGTTAGCAGGAACCATATGGACATCAGCTGCACAATAAAAACACAATAAAGCCCCCATCTAGATTTAAGAATGGTGACAATGAAATCCAGTAACCATTATTCATAAATCAGAATTCTTTTCACCCCCTACCCTATCTGTCCTTTGAGCAGATTGACCCTGGCAGGTTCGATTGTAGGTTATTTTGCAAAATATTTTTTTAAAACATTTTTTTTTAATTTTTAAACAAACAAGTACAGAGAAACATAAAACCATCTTCCAGTTTCGTACGGTGTGTCGATTGGTTACAAAACTTTTGTACATCCTCACCATAGTCTTCACTTACAATTTATACAGAATCTCGTATTATCAATCTGATATATATGTATACAATTATTATCATTGTTAAACATTTATTTGACTATAACAATCATTCCTTCATTTTATGTGAGATATTCTAAATTTTGAGTATTTCGTTACATCATCCTAAATCCATCCAGTAATACATCTTTATAAAATTATTTATCTAACCATTGATAAGATGAGCCCCATGTTTTATAACATTGTTTATCTTTGGTTACATAACTTTTGTGCACCCTCTCCATAGTCCTCACTTACAAATTATATAAAATCTCATATTATCAATCTAATATATATGTATGCAATATTATCATTGTTCATCATTTATTTGACTATAACTATTATTACTTCATTTTATGCAAAATATTCTACTTTAAATACATTCAAATTAATTTTTAACATTTCATTACATCATCCTATATCCATCCGATAGTAGTGCAATCTTTTACCTCTTGCCATTTGTGGTATTTGTATTCTAGTTGCTTTTTTAGTAAATCTTGTATGGACATCTCTTGGCCGCTTATATTTCACAGCGTATCTTGTAAAGGCTCGAAACTCCTCATCCGTTCCTTCCGTCACCTTCCCTTTGGCAGGTTTGATTGTAGGTTATTTTGCAAAATATTTTTAAGGCACTGCTTATTGTTTTTATTGCACAGGGGGTCCTCGACTTACAATACAATACATTACAATAGTAGAGTTGGAAGGGACCTTGGAGGTCTTCTAGTCCAACCCCCTGCCTAGGCAGGAAACCCTATACCGTTTCAGACAAATGGCTCTCCAACATCTTCTCAAAGACTTCCAGTGTTGGGGCATTCACAACTTCTGGAGGCAACTTCTGTTCCACTGATTAATTGTTCTCACTGTCAGGAAATTTCTCCTCAGTTCTAAGTTGCTTCTCTCCTTGATTAGTTTCCACCCATTGCTTCTTCTTCTGCCCTCAGGTGCCTTGGAGAATAGCTTGACTCCTTCTTCTTTGGGGCAACCCCTGAGATATTGGAACACTGCTATCATGTCTCCCCTAGTCCTTCTTTCTCTTAAGCTAGACATACCCTGTTCCTGCAACCGTTCTTCATATGTTTTAGTTACAACCATTCGTTTCCTTGTGAGACGTTTCATGACCCATCTAGGTAATGTCATCAATACTAGAAGGGGAGAGGAGGAGAAGAATTGTGGGGTCCTTGGTGTTCTCTGAGCTTGGCTGTTTTCTTGCAGACATTTTACGACCCAGCTAGGTAACATCATCAATACTAGAAAGGAGAAGGAGGAGGAGGAGAATTGTGGGATTCTTGGTGCTCTCTGAGATTGGTTGTTTTCTTGCAGATGTTTCATGACCCATCTAGATAACATCATCAGTGCTAGAAGGGTGGGAGGAAGAGGAGGAGAATTGTGGGGTCCTTTGGTTGTTTTCTTGCAGACATTTCACGACCCAACTAGGTAACATCATCAATACTAGAAAGGAGGAGGAGGAGAATTGTGGGATGCTTGGTCCACTCTGAGATTGGTTGTTTTCTTGCAGACATTTCATGACCCAACTAGATAACATCACCAAAGCTAAAAGTGGGGGGGGGGAGAGGAGAATTGTGGGGTCCTTCGGTTATTTTCTCGCAGACATTGCATGACCCAACTAGGTAACATCAGCAGGGCACCAAAGTCCCAAAGTTAACCCCCTACAATTGCATAAAAATCCTGATATTTCAACTCGAGACCACAAGGCATCGAAATAAACTCTGCGCCCCTTTCTGTGGCATTCAGAGTTTTCTATGTTAACCTAGTTTGGGCAATGGAACATCTGTCAGGAAACTGCCAAGCTCAGAGAGCACCAGGGACCCCTCCCTTCCCCCCCAACCCCCCCCACCTCAGCTCTCATTTATCTCTGATAAAAGGCCGTGTCCTGCAGAGAGCGAGCGGAATAATGCAGAACTGTTCTGCTACGGATTTATTAATTTCCTTTTGCAAAGGGAGAGCAGGCAGAAGGGACAGATTGCAGTCAATTGTTGCTAAGTGGCTGTGTTTGAGCTCGAGAGGGACTCGCCCGACGGCCGTAAAGATGCGAGAGAGAGAGGGCGCGAGGCAGCCGTTGACCTTCAGCTCGATAGCCAGGTCCTGTGGGAAGGAGGGGGGGCAGGAAAGGAAGACCCTCCAGGCCGGATTGGGCCATCTGGGTCACATACATACCCACAATCTATAGGCAAGCAAGCTCTCAGCGGGGTTTTTACAAAGAGAGAAAAAAGAAAAAAGGAAGAGAAAGAAAAGAAAAGAGGGAGGGAGGGAAGGAAGGAAGGAAGGAAGGAAGGAAGGAAGGAAGGAAGGAAGGAAGGAAGGAAGGAAGGAAGGAAAGTTGGCAACTGGAAGAGGGATGGACTTCAATACTCTGACCCAGGCTTCCTTAAAAATCAAGAAGCAGAGTCTGGCTCCCGGAAAAACTCCTTTTATTTACACGACTGTGAATTCCTTTCATTCACAGTCAGCCAGACTTAGCAAAGAGTCTTTCTGAAGAATATTTATCCACACGAACCTTATCTTGCTTGGAGAGCTGCCAGATAACTAGTTTCCAAACGCAGGGCAAGGCAAAACTTGGCACAGAGTCTCTTAAAGTCGCAAACAGAACTTTCCACTCTTGAAATGACCGAAGGAACGAATTGTTTCCTGCAAAAGCCCCCTCCCCATTTGCTCCTCTTCTATTTCCTGTGGGAGGGGCCAATCACCTCCAAGGTGTGTCTTTACTCCCACGTGGACCCTGCTTTCTTAGTTGTTCTTGTCTTCTGGCAGCTCTGCACATGCTCACACTGGGTACAGGCTCCAGCTGTTCCTCTGCCTCACTGCTGTCTAGCTCCCTCTCTGCCTCTGACGCAGAGCCCTCGTCTGAGCTTTCTTCAGCCCCCAGGACTGGCCCATGTTCCTCCCCAGCCTCCTTACTGTTCGGCTCAGCTGCCAGCTCCACTGGCCACCAGCGGGCCACAACATTCAATTCCCAGAATCCCCCAGCCATCAGGCTTTAAGAGGGGTGGGCTTCCACTCCCAGAATTCCCCAGCCAGCCTGCTTTAAGAGAGGTGGGCTTCCACTCCCAGAATTCCCCAGCCAGCCTGCTTTAAGAGGGGTGGGCTTCCACTCCCAGAATTCCCCAGCCAGCAGGCTTTAAGAGGGGTGGGCTTCAATTTCTGTCAATTCACTTTTTCTGAACTTCCAACATGAGAATTAAATCCTGAATAAGACAAGGTCTTAGTTGAATCTTTCAAAGTTTATTTATGCTTAAGGCGTCCGCAGAAAAATCATTTGCATTTTTATATACCACTAAATCAGTCCATGGGGGGGGGGTGTTGCATGTGTGGGGTGCATGTGGGGTGGGTCATGCACACAGGTGTGGGGGGGAAGGGGAGCACAGGGGGGGTTGCATGTGCATGCGGAGATGGGGTTCGCGCATGCATTGGATTATGGGTGTGTGTCAGGGGTGGGTTCCTGCCAGTTCTAACCTCTTCTATAGAAGAGGTTCCACAAATCTACCGTGCCGTTTAGAATCGGTTCCACCTCCCTCCCCACCGCCCATCCGCATATCATCAAGATGAAGAGCAAGAGGAGGAATTCTGGGAGTTGAAGTCCACAAGTCTTAAAGCTATCAAGTTTGAACACCCCTGATTTTTTTTTCTAAAGGGTTAGGGGTGCAAGGGTCTTGTAGCTTGACAGCTTTAAGACTTGCACACTTCAATGCCAGAGTTCCTGAGCCAACATGACTGGAGGAGGAATTCTGGGAGTTGAAGTCCACAAGTCTTAAAGCTATTAAGTTTGAACACCCCTGTTTTCTTTTTCTAAAGGGTTAGGGGCGCAAGAGTCTTGTAACTTGACAGCTTTAAGACTTGCACACTTCAATGCCAGAGTTCCTGAGCCAACATTTTGGTTGCTAAGCAAGAGCGTTGTTAAGTGAGTTTCACCCTTTTTACAAGTTGGCCCTGCCCACCCAGTCACATGGCCGGCAAGCCACTCCCACAAAGCAGGCCACACCTACAGAAGAGGTTCTAAAAAATTTTGAAACCCACCACTAGTGTGCGCGCACATGCTTTCAGCACATGACGACAAAAAGGTTAACCATCACTGACCTAGGAACTTCATAGAAGCAGTCGTATACTGGCGATTTTAAAGAAGACTTTGGACAACCATTTGCCACCAGTCTGGGAAATTCTGGGAGGGGTTGAAGTCCACCCATCTTCAAGTTGCCAAGGTTGAGAAACACTTCTAGAGGTCCTCCTGCTTCAGCAGGGCGTTGGACTAGACCAGGGGCGTCAAACTCTATTTCACTGAGGGCCGCATCGGGATTGTGCTTCACTCGGGGGGTGGCCAGCTCGATGTCACTCATGTCAGGGGCGCCTGTGGTGCAGTGGTGGGATTCATATAATTTAACAACCGGTTCTCTGCCCTAATGACCAGCTGGGTAGGCAGTGGTGGTGGTCATGTGACTGGGTGGGTGTGGCCAACTCAGTGTCACTCACGCTTCGCCTTAGCTGTTACAATGTCATCAGGGTTAACCGGAGAGGCAGTTTCTGTAAGCAGGGCAATCAAGATGAGGCTAGAAACAACACCAGAATGTTTCCTTCCTGCCTTTCTTACAGGATTAGCCCTGGAAAGTGGAAAAAAACAAAAGGAGATTTCTTCCAACAACTGGTCCTCCCGAATAGGTGCGAACTGGCTGAATCCCACCACTGCTGTGGTGGCCCGAGCGCTCAGCCAGCGAAAACAGGCTCCCGAGCTCCGTTTCCGCCTCCGATGGCCTCCTGCAAGCCTTTGCCAGCCCTCCCAAGCGCCGCTTTTGCTTGCAGAGGTGCCATGGGCCAGTCCTTCGCTGTTTCCAGGGCAGCCCCACGAGCCTGATCTAAGCACCCGGTGGTCCGGATACGGCCCGTGGGCCTTGAGTTTGACACCCCCGTACTAGACGACCTCCACGATGCCTTCCAACTCTGTTTTTCTGTTATTCTTTCAGTTGCTAGGCGTTATGACATCACCAAAGGAGGCAGTTACTTCTTGGTTGCTAAGAGACCCAGGCATTGTTGGGTTAACCCAACAGCAGGACCATGGATTTGTCCTTTGGGGCTACTGATGGAGCTGGGCTCCTAAGGCGTTAAGCTTTGGATGGTTGCTGGAGAACTTTTGTTCCCAAACCTCTCGCTCTTCTGCTTCCTCTTTTGGTGAGAAGTCCTCCTTCTCTCCTCCTTCTCCTGCCCGCTTCCTTTCCTCTGGAGCTGCACCCTACTCCTCTAAAGTGGGAAACCCAAGAGTCGGAGGATTGGCGTGGTAGATCCAAACGCCACCATGAATAAGAAGGAAGAGGTCAAGAGAAGAAAACCCAGAGGAAAAGAAGAACTGGAAGAATTGAAGAAAGAAGTGACTCTTGACGATCACAAATTGTCTCTTCAAGAACTCAGTCGTAAGTATGAGGTGGATCTCTCCAAAGGACTAACCAGGGCGCAGGCGGCCCAGATCTTGGAAAAGAACGGCCCCAATGCCCTCACTCCTCCACGAACCAAGCCGGAGTGGATCAAATTTTGCAAGCAACTCTTTGGCGGGCTTTCTATCCTCCTGTGGATCGGCGCGATTCTTTGCTTTACGGTGTACTTGGTGCAAAACCTTATGGGCTTGAGAGTACAGAAGGACAACCTCTACCTGGGCTCTGTGCTCTCCGGCGTCGTTATCGTGACTGGGTGTTTCTCTTACTTCCAGGAAGCCAAAAGCTCCAAAATCATGGAATCCTTCAAGCACATGGTCCCACAGCAAGCTCTGGTGATCCGGGACGGCGAAAAGATGCAGATCAACGCTGAACTTGTCGTTGTGGGAGATCTGGTGGAGGTCAAAGGGGGAGATCGGATTCCTGCGGACTTAAGGATCATCTCGGCCACTGGTTGCAAAGTCGACAATTCCTCTCTGACTGGTGAATCAGAACCCCAGAGTCGTACGGTTGAGTTTACCAACGAGAACCCGCTGGAGACCCAGAACCTGGGTTTCTTCTCCACAAATTGTGTCGAAGGCACAGCACGGGGCATTGTCATCCTGACAGGGGATTACACAGTGATGGGTCGTATCGCCTCGCTGGCTTCCGGCTTGAGCGAACGCCGCACGCCGATTGCCCGGGAGATTGCGCATTTTATCCACATCATCACCAGCGTCGCCGTTTTCCTAGGATTGTCATTCTTCACCTTGGCCTTAATTCTCGGCTACGATTGGCTGGAAGCCATCATCTTCCTGATCGGTATCATCGTGGCGAATGTCCCGGAAGGTCTGCTGGCCACCGTCACCGTCTGCCTGACCCTTACCTCCCAACGCATGGCACGGAAAAACTGCCTGGTGAAAAACCTCGAAGCCGTTGAGACCCTGGGGTCCACCTCCACAATCTGCTCGGACAAAACCGGAACGCTGACTCAGAACCGCATGACCGTTGCCCACCTGTGGTTTGACAATGAGATCTATGAAGCCAACATCACCGAGATTTACGCCGGGGCCATCTTCAACACGCGCTCGCCCACATGGCTGGCTCTGGCACACATTGCGGGGTTGTGCAACAGGGCGGACTTCAAAGTGGACCAGGAGAATATCCCCATTGCTAAGAAGGACACCACAGGAGATGCTTCCGAGTCGGCCCTCCTTAAATGTATCGAGCTATCCTGGGGGTCCGTCAAAGAGATGCGCGAGAGGAACCCCAAAGTAGCCGAGATCCCCTTCAACTCCACCAACAAATACCAGCTCTCCATCCACGAAGCTGCAGATAAGTCCAAAGGCCATCTCTTGGTGATGAAAGGAGCTCCGGAGCGGATCTTGGAATGCTGCTCCACTATCCTGTTGCAAGGAAAGGAAGTGATCCTGGAGAAGAAGATGCAGGAAGCTTTTCTGAACACCTACAATTATCTCGGGGGCTTAGGCGAGAGGGTCCTTGGATTTTGCCATTGCTACCTCCCCGACAAACAGTTTCCACGCGGCTTTATGTTCGACATAGACAAGGTGAACTTCCCCACCACCAAGCTGTGCTTCGTGGGGCTCATCTCCATGATCGACCCGCCTCGCGCTGCCGTGCCGGATGCCGTTGGGAAATGCCGCAGCGCTGGAATTAAAGTGATCATGGTCACCGGCGACCACCCGATCACCGCCAAGGCGATTGCCAAGGGGGTGGGGATCATTTCCGAGGGCAGCGAGACAGTCGAAGACATCGCAGCCCGGCTGGGGATCCCGGTCAGCCAAGTTGATCGCCGGGAAGCTGAGGCCTGCGTTGTTCATGGTTCCGAACTTAAGGACATGACCTCCGAACAACTGGACGAGATCCTTTCAAGTCATTCTGAAATCGTCTTTGCTCGCACATCCCCACAGCAGAAGCTGATCATCGTAGAAGGGTGTCAGAGGCAGGGCGCCATTGTCGCTGTGACCGGAGACGGGGTGAATGACTCTCCAGCCCTCAAGAAAGCTGACATTGGCATTGCCATGGGCATCACGGGCTCCGATGTGTCCAAGCAGGCGGCCGACATGATCCTCCTGGATGACAACTTTGCTTCCATTGTGACGGGCGTGGAAGAAGGCCGCCTGATCTTCGACAACCTGAAGAAGTCCATCGCCTACACGTTGACCAGCAACATTCCGGAGATCTCTCCTTTCCTTCTCTTCATGGTCTTCAACATCCCGCTGCCCCTGGGCACCATCACCATTTTGTGCATTGACCTGGGAACTGACATGGTGCCCGCCATCTCCCTGGCCTACGAGAAAGCCGAGAGCGACATCATGAAGAGGAAGCCGCGGAACGCCAAGACGGACAAGCTGGTGAACGAGCGCCTGATCAGCATGGCGTACGGGCAGATCGGTATGATGCAAGCCCTTGCTGGGTTCTTCACCTACTTCGTCATCATGGCCGAGAACGGGTTCCTGCCGTTCACCTTGCTGGGGATCCGCCTGGCCTGGGACGACCACACTGTAAATGACCTGGAAGACAGTTACGGCCAGCAGTGGACGTACCAGCAGCGGAAAGTGGTGGAGTACACCTGTCACACCGCCTTCTTCATCAGCATTGTGATTGTCCAGTGGGCGGACCTCATCATCTGCAAGACCAGGAAGCTGTCCCTTTTCCAACAGGGCATGCGGAACGAGATTATGGTCTTCGGCCTGATTGAAGAAACCACCTTGGCGGCGTTCCTCTCCTACTGCCCAGGGATGGAGGTGGCTCTACGCATGTACCCGCTCCGAGTGACGTGGTGGCTGTGCGCCCTCCCCTTCTCGGTGCTCATTTTTGTCTACGATGAAATCCGCAAGTTTCTTCTGCGGCGTTATCCGGGGGGTTGGGTTGAGCGGGAAACTTACTACTGAGCTGGTCACGCCAATTATGCGTCTCTTTTGGGATGAAATCTTCCTGAGGAGTTTGGTTTCTGTTTTCTGCAAAACAACCCTGCCTTGGATGCCACTTGCCCCAAACATTGATTTAAAACCAAAAGACGCGCTATACACTTCGAAATAAACATGCATACTATGCTCAGAAGCGATAATAAAAATTTAACACTGCAATCCAGAAAAACTACCTGAGATAATTGTTTTATTTGTATCCGAGACGCGGTGTGGCTCAGTGGCTAAGATGCTGAGCTTGTCGATCAGGAAGGTCGGCAGTTCGGCGGTTCGAATCCCTAGCGCCACATAACAGAGTGAGTTGGGGACCCCTGATCTCCATCCCCCAAACACCCTAGATGTTAAGTTGCACAAACACAACCTAGGATGTCGCTGTCAGATTGCAAATCTGGCTTTCGAATACCCCCTTGTTGTCATCTGCCAGCAGAGCTGGCAGCAGATTCGGGGAGTGAGGAGGTTGGGGAGGAAGATGGGCCAGTCCTGGAGTCTGGGGAAGGCTCTGAGGAGGGCTCTGTGTCGGAGGCAGAGAGGGGGCCAGGGCCGTCTGACAGTTATCAGCTGCCTTCAGAGTCGGAGATCAGTGGGGCAGAAGAACAGCTGGAGCCTGTTCCAGTGATGAAATTCAAAAATTTGTACTACTGGTTCTGTGGGCGTGGCTTGGTGGGCATGGCAGGGGAAGGATACTGCAAAATCTCCATTCCCCCCCCCACTCTGGGGCCAGCCAGAGGTGGTATTTGCCGGTTATCTGAACTACTCAAAATTTCTGCTACCGGTTCTCCAGAACCTGCTGGATTTCACCCCTGGCCTGTTCCCAGTGTGCGCATGCGCAGAGTTGCCAGAGGAAGGGAACAGCTAAGGAGCAAGTGTCGACTTGGAAGTAAAGCAACAGGTGGACGGTGAATGGCCCCTCCCAGAGGGAATAAAAGAGGAGCGAAAGGGGAGGGGAGCTTGCAGGAGACAGTTCATTCCTACATTCTTGCGGTGTCTGAAAGATATCGGCCTGGCCGCTCTCCAAGCCTGAGAAAGGTCAGTAATTGGGAACTATCTCGGAAGACAGTGGGAGAGGAAAGGCTTTGCTGGAGAGGAATTCACTGTAATTAAATAAAAGGGGTTTATCGGGACGAGGACTCTGCTTCGTGCTGCTGGGGAAGCCTCCGTCAGAACACCCCTCCCAGTGAACTGCAAGGAGGCATGGAGACCCCAGACCCCCTTCTAAAAAATCCAGACAGGGAGGAAACGCATGTTGTCCTTTACAACAGGGGCAACGAGCCGTGTTCCAAATGGCACACAATACACAAAAGGCCCCTTCGTTGTGCCTTCGGTAGCTGGGGAACTCAGTAAATTTGGATCGGGGCTGGTGGGAAGGGGACAGGAACCGTTGTGGCTACACTTCAGGGGTGGGTTCCTGCCAGTTGTAACGTCTTCTATAGAAGAGGTTCCACAAATCTACAGTGCCGTTTAGAACCGGCTCCAGCTCCCTCCCCCCGCCCGTCCCCACCACACGTGCCCCGCCCACCACTCACTGATTGGCTGGCTCACCAATCGCCCCGCCCGCCTCTAAGAATCCTATCTAAGCCTTAAAGTCTTAAAGCTTTCAAGTTTGAACACCCCTGGGGTTTTTTTCTCTAAAGGGTTAGGGGTGCAAGGATCTTGTAACTTGACAGCCTTAAGACTTGCACACTTCAATGCCAGAGTTCCTGAGCCAACATGACTGGAGGAGGAATTCTGGGAGTTGAAGTCCACAAGTCTTAAAGCTGTCAAGTTTGAACACCCCTGGGTTTTTTTTTTCTAAAGGGTTAGGGGTGCAAGGGTCTTGTAACTTGACAGCTTTAAGACTTGCACACTTCAATGCCAGAGTTCCTGAGCCAACATGACTGGAGGAGGAATTCTGGGAGTTGAAGTCCACAAGTCTTAAAGCTGTCAAGTTTGAACACCCCTGGGGTTTTTTTCTAAAGGGTTAGGGGTGCAAGGGTCTTGTAACTTCACAGCTTTAAGACTTGCACACTTCAATGCCAGAGTTCCTGAGCCAACATTTCGGTTGCTAAGCAAGAGCGTTGTTAAGTGAGTTTCACCACATTTTACAAGTTGGCCAGGCCCACCCAGTCACATGACTGCCAAGTCACTCCCACTTGGTCACATGGCCGGCAAGCCACTCCCATCTGGTCACATGGCTGGCAAGCCACTCCCACAAAGCAGGCCACACTTACAGAAGAATTTTGAAACCCACCACTGCTACGCATGCAATATTTTTGCTGAGTATTTTTTTCCCACCGAGGGTTGCATTATCGATCGGTTCCTTTTTTAAAAATAAGATAATATTAAGTGTCTTAGGAGTACTTTATGGAGAAGTTGAAGCGGAGCCAAGAGACGCATTTAGTCCATCAGGTGGGTGGACGGATACGACCGCAGCAAGAAATGAAAACGGAAACGGCGGCTGTATAAAGACATTGGGAAAAGTGCACACACAAAGACACACAAAGTCACTAACACGCTTCCCCAGGCTTTGAGGAGCTTATGGGCGATCCCCGCGTTACGACTGCAACTGAGCCCTGAATTTACGTTGCAAAGTGAGACATTGGTGAAGTGAGTTTTCTCTCATTGGACAGCCTTTCTTGGCCACCGTCGCTAAGTGAATCGCTGCAGTCGTTAAATTAGGCAAAGGGGTGTTAAGACATGGACTTCGCTGGTCAGAAGGTCGCAAAAGCAGATCATGTGACACACACACCCGGGACGCTCCGACCGTCGTAAATGTGAGTCGGTTGCCCGACTTCTGAATTTTGAATCCCGGGACACTGGGGATGTGGAAAATGGCCGTAAGTCTCTTTTTTCAGGGCCCCTGGAACTTTGAACAGTCACTAAGCAAGAGTTTTTAAGTCGAGGGCTGCCTGGGTGTCCGAGAACTGCTGGGGATTTGGGGTTGAAAAGACCCAGAGGCCATTAATGAGTCCCAGGTTCAAATCTTCCTTTGGTGGTGGGTTTATTTGGCGCTCCCAGAAATAAGTTGGAGGTCGAGATCTGAAAGATGCCTCTGCTAATTAAGAGTTTCAATCATGACACAATCCTGCAATTTTGGACACCTCCCCTCCCTTCTCTCTTTTTCCTTCCTTCCTTTCTTCCTTCCTCTCTCTCCTTTCTTTCTCTTCCTTCCTTTTGTTCTTTTTTCTTTCTCTCTCTCTCTTCTTTTCCTACCTCCTTCCTTCTTTCCTTTTGTTCTTTTTTCTTTCATTCTCTTTCTCTCTTCTTTCTTTTCTTACCTCCTTCCTTCGTATTTCTATCTTTTTTCTTTCTTTTCCTTCCTCCCTTTTCCTTTCTTTCTCTTACTTTCTCTCTTTCTCTCTTTTTCTCTCCTTTCTTTCTTTTTCTTTTTCCCCCTTCCTTTTTGTTTTTTCTCTCTCTCTCCTTTCTTCTCCTACCTCCTTCTTTCCTTTTGTTCGTTTTTCTTTCATTCTCTTTCTCTCTCTTCTTTCTTTTCCTACCTCCTTCCTTCCTATTACTTTTTTTCTTTCTTTCCTTTCCTTCCTTCCTTTTCCTTTCTTTCTCTTACTTTCTCTGTTTCTCCCTTTCTCACTTTTTCTCTGCTTTCTTTCTTTCTCTTTCTTCTTTTTCCCCTTCCTTTTGTTGTTTTTTCTTTGTTTTTTCTTTCTTTTCCTTGCTTTCTTTTCTTTGTTTCTCTCTTTTCTTTCCTTCCTTCTTTTTCCTTTCTTTCTTTTCCTTTCTTTTTTTTCTTTCTTTTCCTTCCTTTCTTCCTGCCTGCCTTCCTTCTTTCCATCCTTCTTTTTTTCTTTTTTCTTTCTTTTTCTCTTTTTCTCTTTCTCTGCGTCTCTTCTTTCTTTCTCTCTCTCTTTTTCTTCCTTTTTCTTTCTTTCTTTCTTCCTTTTTTTCTTTCCAGTTGCAATCAAATAGTTTATCTCTCTTGAGGTTTTTGCAGTATTTTGGGTTCCCCCCCTTTATTAAGTGCTGTGCCGTAATACCACTTGTAAACCACTCTTGGATTCATTAATAAGTGTCGCTCTCTGATTTTAGAACTATTTTGTTTTCAGGTAGTAAATAAAAATTGAAATTTAAATGCTTCTATTTTATACATGTCTTTTCCTCCTTTCTTTAATCATCGGGGGTTGAGATTAACTTTGGGAGTTGGGAAAAGAATGAAAAAGGGTCTGTTTTGGCATCCAGAAAATTTTAAAGTCCTCAGCACTTGGAGGAAGAATTAGCAAAAACAAAACAGAATAAAAACCTGCTTAAAATCTAGAAAGTGGCTGTTCAGTTGTGATAATTTTAGCTGGGAAAAGGGCCAGAGAATAATAAGTCAGTAGCTGGCGTTTCTTTATAGATAACAGTAAAATAAAATACAGTAGTGACGCTTTTCCAACTATTATTATTATTACAGCTAATAAAATCTTTGACTTACAACCACAGCCCAGCCCAAAATGTCCATTGCTAAGAAAGACAATTGCTAAGTGAGGTTTTGCCCCGTTTTATTACCTTTCTTGCCACAGTTTTTAAGTGAATCCCTACAGTTGTTAAATTAGGAACACGGTTGTTAAGTGAACCTGGCTTTTCCCCCTTGACTTTGCTCGTCCGAAGCCAGCTGGGAAGGTTGTTAAGTTAGTCACACAGTCGTTAAGTGAATCCGGTTTCCCACGGACCTGGCTTCTCAGAAAGTCTCCAAAGGGGAGATCACGTGACTCCAGGACACTGCAACCAAGCCTCTGAATTTCAATCATCTGACCATGGGGATGCTGCAATCGTCATAAGTATGAAAAACGGTCATAAGCCATTTTTTCTAGTGCTGTTGTATCTTCAGACGGTCATTAAACGAATGCTTGGAACTCAAGGGTTGTTAGTTGTAAGTCATGTCCGACCCATTGCGACCCCATGGACCACGTTCCTCCAGGCCTTCCTGTCCTCTACCATCCTCTGGAGTCCATTGAAGCTCACGCTGGCTGCTTCAGTGACTCCATCCAGCCCCCTCCTTCTCTGCCGTCCCCTTCTTCTTCTTTTGCCCTCAATACAATACAATACAATACAATACAATAGCAGAGTTGGAAGGGACCTTGGAGGTCTTCTAGTCCAACCCCCTGCCTAGGCAGGAAACCCTATACCGTTCCAGACAAATAGCTATCCAACATCTTCTTAAAGACTTCCAGTGTTGGGGCATTCACAACTTCTGGAGGCAACTTCTGTTCCACTGATTAATTGTTCTAACTTGTCAGGAAATTTCTCCTCAGGTTTAAGTTGCTTCTCTCCTTGATTAGTTTCCACCCATTGCTTCTTGTTCTGCCCTCAGGTGCTTTGGAGAATAGTTTGACTCCCTCTTCTTTGTGGCAACCCCTGAGATATTGGAACACTGCTATCATGTCTCCCCTGGTCCTTCTTTCTCTTAAGCTAGACATACCCAGTTCCTGCAACCGTTCTTCATATGTTTTAGTCTCCAGTCCCCTAATCATCTTTTTTGCTCTTCTCTGCACTCTTTCTTTCTTCCTCCTTCGTTCACCCTCCTTCTTTCCACCCTCCTTCTTTCCAAGAATCAGGCTCTTCTCCAGGGAGTCCTTCCTTCTTTTTTAAAAAAAAATTATTAATTTTTTTATTTACAAACATACAAAATACACACAGAGAGAACTTAGACATACACTACATTTACACAGTACATTGGAAGTTCCTGTTCCTTCTAACAGCAGTTTCAAATCAGTACAATTCTCCTTCTGTTATTCCCCCTTCTAATATATTTTATTTGAGTTTCACCATTTTTTACCCTCTTATTTTACTCATCTATCTGATATATTGGGTGATTACCTCTAATAAGCTTAAACTCTCTTGAGTGTGTGTGTGTGTGTTAGTTCTCCTTAACTTCTATTTTTGGGCTTTATTGGCTTCTTTCATTGATCCTTGTTTCTTTCCTCCAATCACTTATACCATTTTTCCCATATCTGATAATATTCTGTTTCTTCTTTTCCCTGGTTTTTTTTTGTTAATTAGTCCATTTCGGCACAGTCGAGAACCTTTCTTATTAATTCATCTCCACTTGGTATCTATTTTTCCATTCCTGAGTGAAGGTGATCCTCTGCCGCCGTAATTATGTGTAGAATTAAATACTGGATTTCTTTTTTTATGTTTCATTGTCATTATTCCTCGTAAAAATACTTCTGGTTTCCAATCAATGTTGACTCATGTTATTGATTCTAGCCAATTTTTAATCTTTTTCCAATACTTTTTGGTTTCCTCCACTATATGTGATAATATGTTCCGTGTGTTAATTCACATTTCCAACATTTTGGTGAAATATTTGCTGAGATTTTTGCTGACCTTGCTGGTGCCAGGTGCCATCTGTAAAACATTTTGTACTGGTTCTCCTTGTATGCAACCAATAGTGTCATTTTTACATTTGTCCCCCAAATTTTTTCCCATTTATCTAATTCAATATTGTAGCCAAAGTTCTGTGAGGAGTCCTTCCCTCTCCTTAGGTGGCCAAAGCATTTGAGTTTCCTCTTCA